>OZ020621.1:1800000-2264847 GCA_963971575.1 Liopterus haemorrhoidalis | reverse complement strand
TTAGACAAACTATACTGTTGGTGGATCCATGGATACCTCATGGGCAGGTTTGGAGTATCCTATTTGCGAGACGTGTAACACAGATTTGTCTGTGTTACACATTTTAACTCAGTGTGTACAGTTTGAGGATGTCAGGAAGAGGTTAGGCCTGTGCTATGACCTGTCAGTTACTTTAAGTGACGACAGGGTACTCATAAACAGACTGGTATCCTTCCTGAGAAAATCGAACTTACTGTTTTATTTGTGAAGTCTTGCACCTTATTGTAATGTGTTCTATTTCTAGACTGTGCTATTGGAAGGTAACTGGACCCCCTTTACAGCCTCTTACCTTCATCCTGCGTCTGTTCAATTTTTCAAACAGACTTTCTATCTTATTATTTGTGTTTGTCTGTGGAAGATTTCTTTTATTGAGTATGCCTATTTTATTGATTTTATTTCATTATTAATTTATTGTTTTGAATATGTAGTTTAGTCATTTAGATGGGTTGCGTTAGGCGCAAATAGCCTTTGTTTTGTGCACCAAAAAAGTAACTTACCTTTCGCGGAACTACTGAACCAATTTTAATAAAACACAATAGAAAACCTGACCTTATATATCTACGGATATAAAAAAAAAAAACTGGATGAAAATCGGATAAACAGTTCTCGAGTGAAAATAGAACAGACAGACAGATAGACAGACAGGCCTTTTCTCGGCGGTTTCTGGGCTTATGTGCCACGGCAACCTGGTTGAAAACCACCGTCCTAGGGCAATAGCGTCCCCAATTTTCTTAAGAGTTGATGTTATTTGTCCCGTTTTGGTGTTTTGTGATCTCCGGTATAATAATACTCGCCTTTCAGTGAATGTTTTGCCAAAGGATCGTAAACCTCAAACTTTATTGGTTTCTGTTATCTAAATATATGTTTAGTTCAACGGCAACCACTGGTTCAAGACCACTGATTTGCAGTAAATATATTTGCCTGTCCATGTCCGAGATAAGGAGTTTATTCTTATAGTTGGCAAATGCAAATTCGTTTTTTGTTGTTGAAAAATGAACAGAAATGAAAAATATCAAAACAAATTTTATATTTAAATAAATGATTACCTCAAAAAGAATTACCTATTACAATAGAATAGCGAAAAAGGTATAATAGTGAAATTATCTAAGATGAAAAGTCTTATGTCCAATATTGGACCGAATAACTCTGATGATGGGTGAAGTGAAAACTAAATGGACACTAGTACTCGAATAACGAATAAAAATTATCAAAAACCTTTTGATTTTGCTGTGATTATAGAACAAATATTCCTAGACATCCAGCATTAACTTGGCTTCTTACCAGGGTTGCCAGACGTCCCGAATTTCGCGGGACGTCCCGCTTTTTGAACAAAAATAGATTGTCCCGCGCGGGACAGCTAAAATCACGAATTCATCAAATTTTTTTGTCTTGCTCATCACTTGGGAGGGGGAACCTTTTTTTTGCTCATCATTTCTCTATTTTGGGAGTGAAGACCTTTTTTTGCTCATTACTACTACTTTGGGAGAGAGTCTTTTTATAAACATTTTGAAATATTTTGAACTGTACATTTTATTAGGTTGTCTTGCTTTTTGCGCCTTAATCCCGATTTTTACCGACCGCCAACATATATAAGGGAGGTATTGTGATCATACCAATTTTGAGATTTCGATGGATCTCCACGAATTGAGGTCTCTACATAACGTTTTGACTATTTTTAGCATGATGTCTGTCGGTCTGTCTGTCCGTCCGTCTGTCTGTCTGTCTGTCTGTCCGTCCGTCTGTCCGTCTGTCCGTCTGTGTACACGTGTACAGCAAATTCGGCTGAAAGGATTTTTATGAAACTTCATATTTAAGCTTCTGCCATCAATGGCACGAGTTGATCAACTTTTGGTTTGATCAACTTCTGTCTGTCCGTCACTCAGTCTGTCCGTGTACACGTGCAGAGCAAATTCGGCTAAAAGAATTTTTATGAAACTTCATATTTAAGCTTTTGACATCAATGGCACGAGTTGATCAACTTTTGGTTTGACTTTCCGTGTACACGTGCAAAGCAAATTCGGCTAAAAGGATTTTTATGAAACTTCATATTCAAGCTTTTGACATCAATGGCACGAGTTGATCAACTTTTGGTAAAAATCGGTTAACTAGAAATGGAAGTTTATTCGTGTCGGTTTTAAGATTTTTGCGAATATTTCACAATAGAGAAATATTTCGAAAAAAATTATTTAACAAAATTTACTATAAAAGCAATAACTAACAACTTTTATTTGATACATTTTTTGATAAATCAGCATAAATCAAACAAGTACTTTGTGATGACGGTCCTGTGGTGCCCACAGTTGATTTTTTATTCTACTGTGATGCAAAATCAGTTCATGTTAAATAGATTTCAACGTATTTTAAAAAATCTGAGTAGTAATATTTTTGTTAATTTCTTTTTAAGGTCATCAAGTTTATATCAAAATTAGTAAGACGGTTGAAACGTCATTGGTTTAATATTGTGATTAGTATGCACATCAGCCTTCAGATGTCTTTCCAATCTACTTGTCTAGTTTTGTTTTTTTATTATTATTCTCTTGTTTATTAACGATCTACTTTGTTATTCCAGATCCTGTTTAGCTTATCTCTAGCAAGTTAAACAGTTTTTTGCTTTAACTAGTTTTTGAATTATTGTTATATGCTAATTATTGCAATTCCTAATCTAAATAGTAGCAAGATCTAAAAAAAAAGTTATAAAATATGTATTACGTTATGTAATAATTTATTTTTAAATTTACATATTGGATAAGGTCTGAAAGAAAGTATTTTTTAATATTAAAATGTAATAAACTATTAGTAATCAAGCTATATCAAAGTTATAGGTGTCTCGTAGTAGTGGTAACAAGTAGTTCCCCAAGGAAGCGTCCTTGGTCCATTATTATTCAATATTTATATTAATGATATTCATTATGTTATAAAGTATTGCAATATTACCATTTTTACTGGTGATACCCTTTTATATGAGGTCGTCAAGGATGAATTTTGTAGTTAATAATATTGCCAACTTTAACAGCTTATTATTTGACATTGGCTTAATATTTTACAGTTCTGTTTGTTTTGTTGGAAAGCTACACATCTCGCCTGTTTAAATAAATCATTGTATGTTCTAAAAAATATCAAAAACATTTTTTTTAAAATTAATTTTGTTTAAATGGATCGGTCGGAAATTCGCACTATTATGAAGTATGAGTTCTTACGTGGAACTACGGCATCGCAGACCCGAAACATTAATAGTGTATTTGGCTTTAGTGTTACTACGCAGCAGACAATGTCAAATTGTTTCACCAAATTTCGTACGGGTAACTTAAAAACCAAACAAAAAAAAAACTGGCTCATCGATCACAGCAGAAATATACTGCAACCAACTGGACGAAATGATGCAAAAACTTAAAGAAAAACAGCCTAGATTGGTCAACAGATCCAGTCTTATCTTATTGCTTGATAACGCTAGACCACACACTGCACAAATGACTGTGGCAAAATTACAAGAATTGGAGTTGGAACCTCTTCATCATCCTCCATACTCACCAGACCTAGCCCCCACTGACTACCACATCCGCAATTTGGATAACTTTTTAATAGGAAAACAGTTCAATTCCGACAATGCTGTTAAACTGGCCTTCCAGGAATTCATTGACTCTCGTCCGCCAGGGTTTTATATCACCGGCCTGAACAACCTGTCGCTTAAATGGCAAAAGTGTATAGACCAGTGTTTCTCAACCGGTGGTCCGCGGACCAATGGTCCATAGCAAAATTTTATTGGTCCGCGAAAGGTTTATTAATGATTATTTTTGAGATTTTTTGTTAATTTTTTTATGAAGTTTTTGTTCTTTTTTCAGTGGTTTTTTATTACTAAGATATTATATATACCGTCTACATATATAATAAATTTGTTTAATAATACATTTATTTTTTGTGGTCCGCGGTAGAAATAATAATAATAATAATCTAGAAAAAGAAAAAGTAATAGATAAAATAATTTCTTATATTTGTAAGTTCTCAACCAACTTTGCCTTTTTTTCTACAAATTTCATCCTTGACGACCTAATATTATTTTAAAACGTTTGACGTAAAATTAAATACAGCCTATTCTGGATTTTTGCCTTGTTCCAAAGAAACAGCATTTATTTATTTATTATTTTATTTATTTAAATTTAATTTACGACACGAAGCCACTGAGATTTGTACATATATCTAGAAATATACAATAATTAGTACATATATACATTTGACGAAACATATCATAATGCAGGAGAATAAGATGATACAAATTTACAAAAATAAGAAACAAAAGAAGTATTTAGACTGTAGGGTTCCCCAGATGTAAGAAGGTTGAAGACCCCTGGCCTATACTAATGTGCTGGCCACCTTAATTTTCGTGAATTAAAATATAATTTAAACAAGGAAGCATAATATTGAAAATACTGCATGTTGCATTTAGCATAAATTTAAAATAAAACAGAACCCATATTATTAATTTAAATAGCCAATACCGTTATGCGATAACCCATGTATTTAAGGCAATATAATTAAATATACCAATAAATTGTGGTTCTTAAATACCTGAATATTTGCTATGTGACAGAATGCATTAACCCAGCTGTTAGTTTTAAGTTTTTGTTGTTTTTAAGCGCTAAATAAAGATTTGAAATGAAAATCTCTCGCGGGTGGCCCAAGAATACCGACACGACATATGTCCGCTTGCTAAATGCCGCTGTGAATTACGCCAAAAGTTATATATTACAACTTAAATAGGATTAAACGACTGACATACATTATTATTTCTGCTCAATCTTCAATCAAAACAACAATTTAAAGCCAGAAAATCATATTATATACGAGGTGTATAAATTAAGTAACCGGACTGATTTTAATTTTTTTTTTTTTTTTCCTCAAAATATCTTCCTTGGGAAGCCACACAGCGCTGGAGACGGTTCTTCCAATCCTCATAGCAGTGCTGGAACTCGAATACTGGAATAGCTTTTCAGCTGATCGGTTACGGACGTTTGAATGTTTTCGAGTGTCCCATAACGACGTCCCTTGAGGTGATTTTTCAATCTTGGGAAGAGGAAAAAGTCACAAGGACTCAATTAAGGCTGAGGAGCCACAAGAATGTTTTTACTGGCCAAAAATTCGTTTATTGAAATTGCTGTATGACAAGGCGCATTGTTGTCCCAAATTCATTGGTCAAAATCCGATGAATGGTAGTGTGAGTCAAATTCAACTCTTCCCCGATCATTCTGAATGTCAATCGACGATCGAAACGCAGAATAACCCGGATTCTATCGACATTTTCATCGATTCTTGAAGATGAAGGCCTTCCGCTGCGTGATTCATCTTCAATTAACTCTCTTCCGTCTGAAAATACCTTAAACCACCAAAAAACCTGGGTCCTTGACCATATATAACCATTGTTATTTCTGTCACTATTAAATAATATATTTTGCTAGGACGGGGGTGGCAGAAATAGTAAAGAGTTAAGTAATTTCTATAAATTTTGAATTATTTTTCTTCTCGATATTAACATTTAATAGTCTACTATACGCCTATAGGTTTGTTTCAACAGAGTTCAGACTCGGAACGGAATCACCTAGCGCTTGCGCACTTACAAAAAAGAGTTTAAAAAGAACTCAGAAGGGAACTCAAGAGTTCTATTGAAGCGCTTTTTTTTGTCTCTCCCCATGCCGACAATTTGCCTTTTTGTTGTTTCTTCATTCTTTCTTCCCAACATTCCTTTCGTATTTTCCTATTCTCTTCCCTTCTGATTTTCTCCTCGTATTTCCCTCGCTCCGGCACCAACTCTCTGTTTTTCCCTCTTTATTTCCTCTCTCACAATATATCCTGGTATCATAATGATGAAATAATATCACTGATAAAAAAAAGTTCGAATTCAGAAAACAAAAACTAATTATTTTGCTACCCATCTAATAGCTATAGGAAACCAACTAATGTGAGAAAAACAATAAACAAACCGGAGTAAATTTTTATTTGCAAATTTAAAATTCCACTCGTAAATTTCTAAACAGTTTATTTATCATAAAACTAAGAATTCGATCGTAAAATTAAAAAGAGGCATTTAATATATTCTTATAAACTACCGACTTAGTAACATATGGTTTTATATTACTTTAAATCAGAGTTACTCAAAGTTTTGTAATTATTTAACGTCTCAAAATTATAATGTTTGAAATATTTTTCTATAATTTATGTCAGTAACATCCGGAAAAAATGTTACAGTGTTGATTTCATTGTTCTAGGGATTAACATCTTATTATAAAAATTTTGCAAACATTTCTTACTGGCTGCACAAAAGGTTACGCCATGTCAGAAAATATAAAGATAGAAATTTCGATAAGATTTAATTGTGAATATTTTTATAAAATGAAGATTTTTACAAAAAAATACTTTTTCAAGGGGGTAAATCTTGTACAACAATTTTTTTAATTAATTTTTGGTCTTGGCTACTGATGTCCATTAACCAGTGGGTATATTTTAATTTTTATTATTGAATAATAATTGTTAATAACAAACACCAATAACCATACCATTACCGGGATTCGAACCGGGGTGACCAGATTTCATTTGAGGTAAACCCTAAGATTGAAAAAAAAAATTGGAAATATTTTATTCGATTTTGCTAACCTCTAAACAATACAAAGTGATGAGCAAAAAAAAGGTCTTTACCTAAGTGATGAGCGAAAAAAAAAAAAGACCCTCACCTCCAAAACGAAGTGATGAAAAAAAAAAAAGATCCTCACCTCCAAAATATAACTGATGAGCAAAAAAAAGACTGCAAATCCGGAGGTTTTATAACAAAACCCGGAGCAAAAAATCTCCGTAATAAACATTGTTGGAAACCAGAATAGTTCAACAGGAATTTTGAAAAATATCAATTTTTTTGATTCGTTGATAAAAAAAATATTTAAACAAAATTTATTGTGTAGTATCAAAAGAAAGCTCTTAAGAATTAGATTACGGAACGATAGATAGTTTTTTGAAATTCGTTTCTTTTAACACGAATTTAGCCAAAAATGTGCAAAAGTTTTTGTCTCGAACCCGTTTACCAAAAAGGATTAAACCAAAAATCTGAAAAAAATATAGGTAATAATCTGAGCCGGAAACTTATGAGACGAATTTTTAATCAGATTGTATTTTTGAAAAATATGGCAGTTTTTGTGTTAAAAAAATTAATAATTTTTTTAATTCATGGTTAAATTATGCCTAGTAATGTTATGGATTTTATTGTATTTATAGCTAAGATAGTGCGTGTATTTTTTTGGAATTAAAAATATTAAAAAAATTATATGTTTTTTTAATAGTTGCGAACTGAGTTACTCACACCACACCACACTACACTCTGCACTGTAAAATATTTCTTATTAATCTAATGAAGACTTGAATACGAAGCAAATGCAGAAAAAACGCTGGGATATTTGGCAAATTAATTAAATTTTGTTTAAAAAAATTAAATGGAAGCTCTTAGTTCTCAAATAATGAATAAAAGTGATTATGAAAAAAAACTGTTGATTTTGATGTGATAAATATACCTATACTTCCAGTATTATGTTGGCTTCTTACACCTATTAAATACCTGCAAAACCCTGAAATGTGTGAAAATTCACACTTCACGTCAATTTTTTTGCATATATATTTTATAATTAAATAGATTTTAGTAATGCAATTGATCTAAATCAAGCAAAAAAATGTTTTACATTGTTTTAGAATTTTCAAAATTCGTTAAGAATTATGCAACGCAATGATTTCTTTTTTTAAACAATACAGAATCTCATTAAGGCAAATATCAACCTAATTATTTAATAAATTTCTAATAACTCCATAAGACGTATATCTTTTAAATCTGATGGTAGTAATCGGTTGTATCATGGTTGATGAACCCAACACAGTGTAGTCATTCGAAGCGACACTTGGTGTACATCACCGGTTGCTATAGATGTTCCCCTTCACCTGAGGGGGGCAGTGGGGGGCAAGGTGAAGCAATACACCGTGCCTTACCAGGCCGCTATCTGGTTATCCGGAACATGCGGCGGTATCCTCTTTGATATTATATGATCGGCAGCTCAACCATTGAAAGGTGTCAAGCAATGACCAACAAAAGACAGACCATGAAGAAAAATATTGTCTATTCAATGGTTTAATTTGATTAATTTTTTAATTAGTTTAATTCATTTAAGAAAAAAAATTATGAAAGAATTTTTTAACATTCTAAAGAACATTTTTTAAATATTGTCACACTTACCAAGCACATAACCGTACCAATTTTTATAATTTACTAACCCATGCATTTACGAACAAGCTACAAAGCTGCAATATTATTAGATGCAAATATTTAGATAGAAAAATTATTTCTACGAGGGCTACCTTTTGAGTTTTTACAAAAACTAAGAATGAAAAACTGTTTTATTGTATTTCAAAATATTCGCCTTTAAGATTTATACACTTTTGCATACGTTCAAACCAATAGACCATATTAGTGTGTCGTCACATACATGTGCTGCCATCTGAGAGCTGATTCCTTTTGAAGTTTAAAATACATGGGACATTACTTTTGTTACCTTAATTTTATAAATATTTTCAATTTTGGAGCATAAAATATATATTTTTGATAAATATATAATAATATATACAGTCCAGATACTTTATATTATAGAAAATTCAAATAAAAGGAATCCAACCGCGAGACGGCAGCACTGAATTCCAATTTGTGACGTAGTTACTAATATGGTCTATTCTCGAAACATTTTTTCCACTCTGAAATTGGTATCTCAAAAACATGGTTTTCGAAGGCTTCAACAACTTCTTGAGATGATGAAAATCGCTGTCCACGCATTTTTTGTTTGACATTGTGGAACAAAAAAAAAAAGTCGTTGATGGATAAAATAATTCCTTATATTTGTAAGTTATCAACCAACTTTTTTTTTTCTACAAATTTCAGACTAAATTCAAAACATCTAAATAATTATTTTAAAACGTTTGACGTTAAAATTAAAAGAAGGCAGCCTATTATGGCTTTTTGCCTTGTTTCTTTTGACACCATTGTGTCCTCATATTCTACGCCTCTGTACTAAAATTTGCACTAAAATGTTAATACTGAGAATTTTAATTGACTTTAATTTCTAAACATTCAGTATAGCCTTGATTTTTTTCTTTCGTAACTTTTTTTTAGGTAAATAATTAGGAGTGTCAACTAGTGAATATTTTTGGTTTTACGTATCTTTTAGATGTTTTTAGTTACTTTAGAAATTGCCGACGTATAGGCTTATTTACATATTTAACTTGAGTTTTATCTCCAGGCTATATAGACCGTTATTACATCGAGATATATTATGAGACTTAATTTTATTAACAGTAATGATCGAAAGGCGCGCACCTAGGGAGAGCACGGGCTTGAGACCCCCCTCCCCCTCAACAGTATAATTTTATTAAATTGCTTAATTTTTTCCACAATAATGACCTATAACTTTCACTGAATATTGTTAACTATAGCTTGTTTCTTTGGTTTAAGCGGAACTAGATTTTATATTCTAGTAACTACTGTATGTAAAAGTCATATCTTCGTTAAATCATTGTCAGATCATTGTTATATCATGCATTAGTGTTACTTTAATGAGTGCTCGGGCTTAGGAAAGATATTTAGCATCTGAGCTCCCTGAGACAAATTATTGGGTGCGTGCTTAACTTTCTTGAACGCTCTCTGTTGGATCTTTGTACCTGACACTTAACAGACCAAAATTGGGACCATATTTTAACGAGGTCAAATTTAACCCGATTGACAGTGACTTAAGAAAATAGATGGGTATCTATCGATAGATAAACGAATGTTTTACTTTGTATCTAGTTTATTCTAAATTTAAAAAATCACTGTACGTTTACTCAATACACGGTGTTTGTTATTGATATATTGATAACATTGAAACTAACATGAAAGGGACCGCTTTTAAACATAGCCATTTTTATAAATAAAAACTTTCTTAGAAATATGTTTTCTTGAAATTTTTAAAAAACTAAGATTAAAGTTAAAATGTCACAATTTCTTGTAAATAGGTATATACGGATGTGTTGTAAGTTTTTAAATTTATATAATCACGCAAAAAAAAATAGTTATATTTTTTGGAAATGTTGAACGTCACACCGTCAGATATCATAGACCGAATCTAACGTAAAACAGTTTGCTCCCAGCGCGAAGATCAACTCTTGATGTCATTTCGTTTCTATAATATACTTTATCTCTGAAAGACTGATAGTAATAAATCATTTTGTCTGTATCGTAATAAATAATTATTTGCATTCCCATAGTAATGTATAGTGACGCAAGTTGACAACTAACCTTCCAAATTATTTTAATAAAAAACAAAGCATTAGAAAGAAACGGCATGATTCGTAGATATCTTTACTAATTAGAGCACGAAAATAAATTCACAGCAGTACTCAAACAAACAAAATTATTAATTTTAAGGTAATAATTATAAATAAGGAAAAACTTATACTCATACGTAAATTTTGGATTATAATTTGTTGTTTATTTAAATTAAATTTTTATGTTTCCCCTAAGTACAAAGTAATAAAATATTAAGTAAAAATATATTTATTCATATAATATATTGCTACAAGTTGTATTTAAATGTTTTTTTTTATTTAAAAAAAATTAGTCACTGTAATGCATGATATCGTCGTCATCTGAACTATGGCTGTCATTTCTTGTATTTTTTATTATTGGATTAATATCATCAACAATCCTTTCCCTTTCCCACCATTTATTTATTAAATTTTCGATTTTTTTAACAGATTTTGCCCAAGTTTCACAACTAATTTGATCACAGGCTACTTGCCACATTTTCAAAACTTCGTTATCACTATATCCGTTTTGACCAATATTTCTATCATAATAATTTTTTGTTATACCCCAAATTAGTTCAATGGGGTTAAACTGGTAGTGATAAGGAGGTAATCTTAGTACTTCATGACCATACGTTTGTGCCAAAGTATCAATAAAATAAACTGGTTCAGATTTTAATTTCCTTCGTTTTCTCGTGATTTTGTTAGTGAGAAGTTCAGATTTATGACATTTTATAATTCTACGAATTGTTGATTCCGAAATCTTTAACGCAGCTGCTACTCTTTGATGGACACAAGGTAAAGAAATAAGTGGCCCATTGTTCTCTTTTTCGGAATTAAAATATTCCAGCAGATTTAAAATTAAAGTTTATGAATTTAATTGGCCGCAAGCTCTATTAATTAATATTATTAACAGACACTGACAGCTAAGACAAATAACAAAAAACATTTTTAAAATCGCTGAAAAATGGTAACTAGATTATTATATGAATGCACAACTTGATACATACAAGTAACAGTCACCTATCAGCAATCCGACTATACCAAATGTTTTACCTACAATCATATATTTAAAATAGTCATGTGTATCTAAAATTACGACGCTGCTCGAAGTATAGTTCGATAGATATCGTAAGGGTGCCAACAAGGACTGGTCTCCCGTATCCTGTGATTTTTTAAATTTCGATGAATTTAACGAGGTTACTCGAGACCGTATTCACTCTAGATTTTACAATATATTTACAGTACCCTCTGCTGATTTTACCACTATAACACTGATAATTATGAATAAAAATATCCGATTGATATCCGCAACAAAATCAGCGGTTACGGACACATGTTTTCTCGAATCAGTACAGGGCTTTTAAAAGCAGCATTGTACTGAATAAAATCAGTTTGGTCATATTGTTATTCTAAATTAAATAAATTTAATTCTGTTATAAAATCAATGATATAAATGAAGAATCCCGTTTGGTTTAACCATTCATTGAGTTGAAAATTGTATTTTATTTTTGGTGTTTGATGTTATGGTCCGGCAGTTGTAGACATTCCATGGCGTGTCGGTAACAAGTGAACAGGCTCCAGTCTGGGTCCCAAAGGCTCTTGGACCGATAAGCCGGCGCCTGTCATGGGAAAACGGCCGACACCTCATCTGAATATAGCACCGCAGCCGACCGACATTTACTGAATCACTCACACCTCATTAAACTCTTTCTTTCTTTGCTCTTTGCTCGCCAACTTCGTAATTGGATAGCTGTTTTATTCGTTACGATATCGCTGAATTTAGGAAAGAGTTAAACTGGGTTTTAACACTAAATTTGTGACTTCAAAATTTAATACTCCATCCTAAAATATGGTATTTATTTTGATTTTATTCTTGTCCGAAAATATGATATATGTACATTTACAATTTTAATTAATTAGAGTGATTTTATTTATAAAATATGTAGTTACAAATATCTACTAAAATAAGGTGACCATATTTTTATCGTTTACATATGAAAATTAATGACCTAAAAAAGAAGGTCCTCACTTCTAAAATATATTTTTTCTAAGCAATTCTAGGGGGAGCAACTGGGGGCCAAGGCTATTTTTAGACCCCCCCCCGGACCCCCCTCTAGCGCCGAAATGTGTGGAAAATCACACTTAACATCAATTTTTACCGACCGCCAACATATATAAGGGAGGTATTGTGATCATACCAATTTTGACGTTTCGAGATTTCGATGGATCTCCACGAATTGATGTCTCTACATAACGTTTTGACTATTTTTAGCATGATGTCTGTCGGTCTGTCTGTCCGTCCGTCTGTCTGTCTGTCCGTCCGTCTGTCTGTCCGTCTGTCTGTCCGTCTGTCCGTCTCTCTCTGTACACGTGCAGAGCAAATTCGGCTGAAAGGATTTTTATGAAACTTCATATTTAAGCTTCTGCCATCAATGGCACGAGTTGATCAACTTTTGGTAAAAATCGATTGACTAAAAATGGGAGTTTACAAGTGTCGATTTTAAGATTTTTGCGAATATTTCACAACAGAAAAATATCTCGAAAAATTTTATTAAACAAAAGTTGCTATAAAAGCAATAACTAATAACTTTTATTTGAGACGTTTTTTGATAAAACGAAAAATTTCGAATAATTTCTGTAAAATTTTTCGAAATTTTTTCATATTTATATGTAACGTTTTCATGGTCATGATAAATAATATCTCTGTTAGAAAATATTAGGTCAAGTTATTTCTACTCTGCTGCTAGAATGTAATTTATATAAGTACTTTATGATGGCGGTCGGTCCTGTGGTGGCCACAACTGTTTTTTTTAAGTAATGTATACCATATTTTCAGACGGAGGGAGTATTTTAATGTTTGATTATCTCATGTCTAGTTTTATTTTGGTGGTTGCCAACAAAACTGCTACCCTAACAAGGCCTACTCAGATGAGAAAACGTTGTGTATGGATTATATGCATACAGTTGTTAAATTTATTCCTCAATTACTTATTAGGAGATAGGAAAATCCTTAGGAATACAAATTTGCACAGTCTTGTTAGTTTGCAAGTATCTACCTACGCAAATCTTAAGATAAATATTCTTGTTCTGTGTAAACTACAAATTTTCTATAATTATATTCAGGCTTAAAATCTTAAGGTTCGCTAATATTCATTCATAAAATTTTGAATGAGTCTAGCCAGTTCATAAAATACTGGTCTGGTGTCTTAAGTAGCAGGTAGCTCTACTACCTGTCAAATTTGGGTAATTTAGTGTAAAATTTTCAGTAAACCTGCCAATCTTGATAATTTCTACGAAGCAAACATTCCCTAAACCGTTTCATTGGTTATTTAACAATATATTAAAACACAAGTTACATAAAGCATTATTTTGCCGCACGCGTCGATGTTTGAAAACGAATTTTCTAATCGACAAATGCGGCAAAAGGCTTTATGTATCGAGTTGTGTATACTATTTTTTCTATTTTGCTTTTAATACCTTTTAAAATAATAAATTTGCATTATATAATCAAACAGCATCCTCCATTAGAGAATTTGGTATGTGAATGTTTTGGTTAGCCGGACTGATTGGACAGTTTTATATTTTTCAAAATAACTGCCGATTTTGTAGAAAAATATATGTGTATATAAGTGTAAATTTTTACACATTTCTGTGTTTTGTAAGTATTTACTAAATGTATAAAGCCAACATAATGCTGGATTAGGCGCGCACACATGAATTGGGGGGGGGCTAAGAAGACAAAATTGTTTTAAGGGAATTAACTCGGTACAAGGGCAATTTATTTTCAAAATGCAAGTGTTGACTTAATAAAAAGGTCCTCACTGCCAAAACATAAATTTTAATAACTATTTGTATTTATAACTTTATACATTAATACAAAAAATGCATAACATATTAGCCATAAATTAAAAAAATAAATGTTGTCAAAAACACAACTGCAATATTTTCCAAAAACGAAATCTAATCAAAAATTCCTCTCGTACGTTTCCGGTTTAGATCAATGTATATTAGAATTTTTTCAGATTTTTAGTTTACCCCCTTTGGGTTAAAGGGTGTGGGACAGTAATTTTTTTGGCTACAATTTCTACTTTACAGACAGACAGACACATGAGTGACATTCAGTGGCGCAGCCAAAGGGGGGCAGAGGGGCCTGCCCCCTCCAAGAAAGAGGAAAATCTTTTTTATGTAAAAATATGTTTTGTTTTATATTTAAAAATAGTAGGTGAGGACCTTTTTTTGTTTTAGGTCTTCACTTGTATTTTAGAAGTGAAGACTTTGTTTTTTTAGGTTATTACTAGTATTTACAGTGAGGACCTTTTTTTAGGTCATCACTTATATTTTAGAAGCGAGGACTTTTTTGTTTTTAGTACGTCATTTGTATTTCAAAAGTGAGAACATTATTATTCATAATTTAAATAATTTTGTCTTCCGGGCATTATAAGGGTTATTTGGTGGTCATACCTACAAAATCCTAAAAATCAACATCCTAATTAATAAGTCATGTGCTGGCCACATATTTACCTAGAATTGTCATCTGTACACCTGAAATTTTAATTTATTTATTTTAATTTTGCTGTTTGTATACGTAAACCCTATAAGCCGGATTTGCCGTCGGCTTTTGTTGCCCGAGGCTGGATTGTCACTTGATTTACGACAGGGTGTCAGGGTGGCGCTAAACCAGGTCTATCAGGCGCCGACTCTTCAGTCTGTCACCAACTTAAACCGTAAACAGTTGGTTTTGTCTCAAACAGACTTATCCGGGGTAATAGGACTTAAAGGAAATACCATGAATCATCGGTAAATATTAGAATGTTGTAGGTGGTATTGACAACAAGAATATCATCAAGGTAAATATAGAAAAACACAAGATATTTTATTTTACAAATAACAAAACTGTCGCAAATAAAACCGTTGTTTATCGGATTCTACTAGTTGACTTATATTTTAATCTAAGTACACAACAAAAAATTGTAAAAGTGTAAAAAAAGTTCATTCTCAGTTTGGTTAAAATTTTAGTGTTCATATTTTCATTTAAGAAAAGTAAAATGTTTACTATTTTTTGGTTAAATCACCGTGTAAATCAGTGGTTCTCAAACTTATTTGGCCTACCGCCCCCTTTTCAGAAAAAAATTACTCAGCGCCCCTTGGAAATCTATATTTCTTAAACGAACAAACAGAAGGATATATTTATCTATATTTCTACCTACGTTCTAAAATATAGTAAAGAAAGATAGCTTGAAGCTTTAAATTAAAAATTATTTATTAAAATCATATTCTCATCTAATGAGAAGGATGAACCTGGTGCGCTGCTATCAATGTATCAATCGACGGCTTTATTTTTGTCAGCAGTATTCTTAAATCAACGCGTTAGCTATTTGCAGGTTTCTTTTTTTTTGTTAATAGATTTGGGACCGCACTGAACCCACGTTCCACTAAATATGAAGAAAATGCAATTAACAACTTTTTTACTATAGCCCATAACCCAGGACAAGCTGTAGGAATCTGCTTTTGCAGCCAGAACTGTTGGTAGTCGTCTTTGAATTTAAATTTCAATTCGGAATTTGTTGTTATTTCTATCAGTTCTTCTTGTAATTTTGGAGTGTTTGCGCTTGAAAAAGGATCCAAAACCCAATCGAGTACCCGGGTATCCATCGTCATTCCTAATTCATACCCTAAGACCATATCTACAAAACCCCAACTACAGTAATACTCCGTTACTCGACTGCCTCTTAGCTCGACGTTTTCGCCACTCGACGTAAATGTCGAGAGTGAGAGTCGACGGAAGCATCGCTATCCGACGCGTGATCGAATACCGATCACGAGATACATATTTTGGTAAACAAAGCAAAATGAACGCATGGCCAGCAGTACGCGCCTAGATATCTTGACGACAACAACTCAGATTTAGTGCAGGTATGAACTTTTTGTTTTTTGCTAAAATAAGTGATTTATATTTATAATTATGGGTCCAAAGGATAGAAATGCAAGCATAGCTAAAAGAAAAACATATACATATATGTATATGTATATACGTACATATGATTCCCTTTATTTCTTATGGAAAAATTCGACTCGCCACTCGACGTAATCGCTACTCGACGCTTTTTCAGAACGAATTAACGTCGAGTGGCGGGGTATTACTGTATATCTTTCTGGTAAGCCGTTTAGGAATTGAAAGATGGCAAAATTTTTGTTCAAATTTGATTGCTAGATGTCACAAAAGTTCTGAAATCTGTGTAAAACATCTACATATGTAATGTAATTATAAGTAATTAATCATAAAATTTAATCATAAAATATTGTTAATTACAAAGTAAATTGCTAACTAGTTATATTTTAATATTACTCTGTTATTTTCTTTCATGTGACATGCAAGAAATCTTGCTTCTTTGTTTGACAACTGAATGCTCAGATCTGGTTTTAGTTTTATAAGATGCATCTTGTTTAGGATTTTTTGTTCAGTTTTTGTTGGTAATTAGAGCTACCGATTACATGGGACGGTTAGATGGAACACATTTGCTAGTTTTTTGGAGATACTGGTATTTTTTAAGCTGACTGCATATAACTGTAATCTGTCGTGGTTTAAAAAAAACATCAACGACCCATTGAACATTTTTCTATTCTGGTCATTTGTGTTTTTCATCTCTGTATCTCAGTGCTTTTCAACCAGTGTGTCGTGACAGTTAAGCTGCATTCAGAGCACCAATTTCCAAAACTCCCGCCAAATTTTCTCTAAAAACACTGTTTTGGACACCAATTTTCTGGACTGTACCAGTATATTAAGCTGTTCTATTGTATCCTTGCAATTTTTGTGATATCATCTTTTCATCTTTGTGCCTATTTCATGAATGTTGCAAAACATGCTCAACTGTTAACCTAAATAACCTGAGTAAGTTGCTAATATTGAAAGTAATCCAGCATCCTATTGATGGGTATATTTGCCTACACCTATAGCTTGTTCATATTTAAACGAAGGAGTAACATTTTCACATAGGCTTCTATGTCGGTAATATAAAGAGAACCATTCATCCAACAATTAAGTACAAGAATACTTGACTTGGAATCCAGGACGTTGCCAACAAAATTAATTATAAAATAAATACTTTATGGATTTCAAAAAGATCTCTCTTATGTAAATAATTCAATTGAACATCTCATAGAAACAAAAAGAACAGTTATGGTATATTAATCATAATCATTATTATCAATAGGGTTATTTGGTCCAATTTTCCAAGAATTGGTTTCGTTTCCCGGAACTAATTTTTTCTGGGCATTTTTTTTAGTTCCTTAGAGCAAAATGTTGAATAAGACGTTGCTATTTGACCTATATGATACATAAATAAATCCTAATTTTTATCGAGTTACTCATAAATGTTATCTAGGAAACGGAAATGTTTGCTAATTTTACACAATTGTTACCATGATAAGTAAAGAATCATTATAGATAACATTATAGATACAAGATACATAAACATAAGCGATTGTGCAAAAATAATAGCATACAATAATTGTTCTAGATAACACTCATAAAAAACTGATTTACTGATAACGGAAATACCTCTGCATTGTATTAATGGGAAAGTCCAGCTGCTTGGGAAAACTTATAATTACCGCATATACGGTATAAGAGCGGCAGGAACCTTTCTGAAACAGAGCGCCATTTATCGTTATCATTATCTCTGAAAAGTCTTCAAAAAGTTAATTAAAATTATTTTCTAATTATTACAATATTGACAGACATCAATTTTTCAGATATGAGGACTAGGTACCTTTTAAGTTTTTACAAAAACTAAGAAAGAATTTTTTTTTTTTGGAACCAACTGTTTTATTGGCTTTCAAAATATTCACCTTTATGATTTATACACTTTTGCATGCGTTCAAACCAATTCTCGAAACATTTTTTCCACTCTGATGGTGGTATCTCAAAAACATGGTTTTCGAAGGCTTCAACAGTTTTTTGAGGTGAAAATCGCTGTCCACGCATTTGTTGTTTGATATTGGGGAACAAAAAAAAAGTCGTTATGGGATAAATCAGGTGAATACGGGCAACGATACATTAATTCGATGTTTTTCTCCTTCAAATAATCAATTGTTTGACGTGCTGTGTGGGAACTTGCATTGTCATGATGAAGAATGATGCGACTTTTTGGTTGTTTTTCTTGATTTTGTCGATGACTTATGGCAAACAATTTGTATACCATTTAGCATTAACTGGTCTCCGATCCTCAAGAAGACACAAGCGATAATGTTCTTGAAAGTGCTTCTTAGAAGACCCAAACAGTGGATTGTTGCTTAGTTTCCGGTTCATATGAATAAATCCAAGTTTCGTCACCTGTAACGATATTGCATACGGATTTTGCAGTGCCTAGGTTGATTTTTTTTTAGTATCCCCTTATACCAATCAACACGAGCCTTTTTTTGAGTTTCGGTCAAATTATGCGGAATCCATCGAAAACATCTTTTTCACAGCTAAATTTTCATTCAAAATTGAATATATTGCAGTCTGCGATATGCCAAAGGATGCCTCTATCTGACGGTAAGTCACATGCCGATCTTCTTCAATTATTTTACGCACAGCATCGATGATTTTATGAATCACAACCGATTTTGGTCGACCTTCACGAGATTCATCATTGACGGACACACGACCACGACGAAATTCTGCAAACCAATTGTAAACAGTCTTTTCTGATGGTGCTTCATTACCAAAAGTTGAACGAAGAGAATCTATGTATTGTTGTTGAGTTAGGCCTTTATTAAAATCTTAAAAAATCATCCATCGAAAACCTACACTAGTAATATCCATTTTTACATAAACTTGTTTTTTTTATCGCTCACTGTCAAACAAACCACGCGGTCAATTTATAAGCTGCCACTGATTTCACAATAACAAATGTCAAATTTTACGAATGGCAATGACACATTTCAATATTGCCATCTAGTGGTCGTTTGTAGAAAGATAAAAGGTAACCCTCGTACATACATACATACATACATACACATATTAAAACTAATTGAAATTAAAAAATTAAAACCAGTTTAATTTTTAATGTATTATTATTTAAAATAATAATCAATAGAATAATGGCATTGTTCAAAAATAATCTCCTTTTTTCTGATACTTAATAATCAGGGCTAAAGTCGTAAACACCAGAGGGTGTACGGTCTCATATAATCATGTTTAACACTGTATACCACTGTATACCCTCCACTACAGCACTGTTAATAATATAAGATGCGATTTAAGAAAGGCAGGGTTCGATTTGGGAAAAATTGATCTGAAATCGTACCACTTGAAGGTATTTAAATATCTTTAAAAACATGTAATTCGGTATTTAAAAAAAAAAAAAAAACTATGAATATTGTTGTTAAACCATCCTAAAATATATATTCCGTAAAATAACAGCAAGATAATGAAAACCTTTTGAGAAATCTTATAAAATATTTTAAGTAGTGCGATACCGGCAACCTTCCCTTCTAACCGTTGTTTTATATAAATCAACCCCTTTCTACCCTTAAATGTATATTAAAATCTGGCAACAGTGTATTTTGTTTCCCCCTTGGGGCCGGGCGTAATGTGGCCACGCCTGAATCGGGCAAACACGCGAATCTATGCGGCTTTGCCAGCTCTGAACACGGTGAAACGACAACCAACATGGCCGGGTTTTATCAGATGTTACAGTAATTTTCAGGAGGAAAAAAATTTAATTTAAAAACACCTGGGATATTTTACATAAGTTGCAACATTATATTCTATATCCAGCATTACTGTAAAATTTTTGTGACAAGGTTTTTTGGAACCATTTTTGCGCAGTTTCTTCTCATCCCCAATTCATTGGTCAAAATCTGAACGGTAGTGTATCAAATTCAACTCTTCCCCGATCATTCTGACTGTCAACCGACGATCTGAACGCACAAGATCCCGGATTCTGTCGACATTTTCATCAATTTTTGAAGATGAAGGCCTTCCGCTGCGTGATTCATCTTCAATCAACTCTCTTCCTTCTGAAAATGCCTTAAACCACCAAAAAACCTGAGTCCTTGACAAAACACTGTCTCCGTAGGCCTGCATTAAATGCGGAGTGACCCGAGCAGCACTGCTTTCTGCATCCTGCAGATCAAAGAGGTAGCAGAAGGTAGCTTCGATAGGAGGCTTTCATACCACCCAAAACGCCAACTGCCAGGACCATTAGCTTAACTTTATACCATGGATAACAGCTTTCTAAGCTCGGACAAGAGATCCATATACTTGGACCTCTTTCCTCCTCCTTGAGAGGGATGTTCTCAGCTGGACTTGAAAATTCGTTCGCAAACATCTGTTTGGCCTCGATATTCAGGAGGGTTATGTCCAGCTTTGTGGCTTATTATTATTTATAAAACTTTTAACATTGAAATATAAAAATTTAACTACAAGATTGAAAAAGTAACCACGATACTCTGGTAAATAATTTTAAATGATACTAAAAATATTTCAAACAAATTTTTAAAGTTTACTCTTAAATTTTATTTAATTCAGTCCTCAATTTTTGTTTTAAGTCTTTTAATTATGTTTACTTTAACAAATTAATTACAGTTTCAGTATTTTACAAAGTATTTTCAGTTTATTTACTTTACTCAAAGTACTCAAATTAATTTTAACGCTATTAAAAAATAATTTTTAACTTTAAATTTTACTCCAATTACGAATTTAAAGAAGTACAAAGTTTGAGCAAAAAAAATTGTGAAGTAGCGTCACAAAACTTTATAATAGAGGAGTGAGTCCTAATATGGGGCTCCCTTTTGTTTTTTTCTCGATAATTTTTTGAAGAAATGATCTTAAAATTGACTTACCTACATATAGTCTAAAGACTATACAATAGGTGTGTTCGATTTGCACATTTGCAGTTACTGTTTACAGTCGCGTTAAAAAAATCTGTTCGTTTTGTTTCCCAGTAACTGCAAATCTGTTCGATTTGTCGTAATTTACTGCCAGTTTATGATGCTACTGCGAAAAAGTTACAGCTGCTTCTCTTGCGGATTATTTGTTACGGCTGTGTTTGTTTACCTTTTTGAGTTGGTACCATAGATAAAGAATAAATGGTTGGTACTTTGTTTTTGACTTTTTGACAGAATATGGCTAGCATAATTGTTTTGATATTTATACTATATTCTTTGATGGCTAATGTCTTACAAATTCTTTTTTTTAATATCCTGGGACAATAGTTTCTACAAAATTTTTCAGTTTTTCTATCCTGGGGCATTTTGTAAACCTCAATTGAACAACGAATGAATATTTAAGTGGGGAACAGAATGCAACGAGTTCTACGGCGCGTTGACGGCGTTTGGACGGCGCTATCTGTCAGAGGAAAGTTAAAATCAAGCTGTCGTACGCAAGTGCACAGAATGGGTAACGTCCTAATGGCGTTCCAACGCCGTTGATACTGAATGTTCGTCAACTTCTAACTTTTGACGCCGTTGAACGTTGACGTAGAACACCTAACCTCAGTTTTTACTGAATGGTAAAGTGTTTGTATGTATAAATAAATTGCATACAACATAAATAACATCACACACAAGTCTTCATCATCCATTATAATTTTAATAAAAGAAAGCGCACGTATAAACACAGATATAGGTTGTCACGTGACACTTTGACGAAGTTAAAAATTATTGTATTGTGTGCAGGCGAAAATTCAACGCCGTTTTCAACGGCGCTAACGCAACGCCGTCGCAAATGACGGCATAGCGCGCTGTGCATTCTGTTCCAGGCTTTAGAGTGAAGAATATTTTAAAACATAGAATTAGTAGTGTTTTCTTTAGTTTCACCAAAAACTGAACAAGTCGTTCAAAATCAAACATTTGTCCATGTGTGTTCGAATATGCCGGCTTTCTACTTCAGGTAGCTGTATAAACAGACAAAGCATACAATGCCCCAAAATCACATGTAATAAAAAGAACAAATATCAAATTGTCGGCTATGTACTATGTGAGTCCCAGTCGGTAGCCGCCTGGCGGTGAAACTCAAACTAAAATAAAAATTAACACGTTTGTGTGAATCACATGTTTAAACCTGAACGTGTCCGGCCATAATGCTGTATTATAGCCTTAAACAGTGCTACCAAACAAATGGGTATGACCCAAAACATACCTAATTTAAGGAACAAGACCAGAGGAAAGACAAATCCAGTTTTAAAGCTAAAAATATGTTAAAAGGGTAAGATAAAGATTGACTCCGGATCTTTATCTTCAAATAAAAAAATCAAATTGATTCGACTATATTTGGTCTAAATTCTATGGCCGAAACAAATGCTTGTTTATGTTACGCGAAACCTGTCCAAAGTTCAGCTTTTTAAAGAAATCTTATCTTCTGTATAGAACTTATTTTGTAATTTCAACAATTAGAAAGACAATCAGAAACTAAAAGAAAAATGTTCAAATTTTTTTAACCAAAAAGGAATAATTTTTCAATGCACGTTATCACTCAGCAAAAATAACCCGCGAAAAAATTCAGGAGTTAAACTAGGAAATTATTCCACATTCACCGTAATCATCCGATCTCGCGTCTTCCAAATTTCATCTATTTAGGTCTATGAAACATGCACTCAGAGACAAATTTCGAAATGTACCGATGTAGAAAATCACCTGATCAGTTATTTTAAGTTAAAACCAGAAAACTTTTGTAGAAAGGGTATCGAAAAATTAGTAGAACGTTGGGAAGTCGTAATAATGATGGAAATTATATTTTGCAATTATGCATAATAAAAATTTACGGGGGAAAAAAAAATTGTATTATTATATGATGTTCACGTTTGTAAAAACAAACTAAGAGGAAATTTTGATTTCAATGGTTTTCACCTTTGAAATTTTATGTCATGTTGGTTTAAAAAAATATAGAAAATGTCACTTTTTTAATAATGATCATAATCAATAAATCTAACGTCGGTTTTACAGCGTAAGGGATATTTTTAATTGACATTTAAAGTCAGTAAACACTATAAAAGTAACCAAAATAACTAGATCTGGTTTGTCCTTACAAAAGTGAACAGTATATACCTGTCTCATTTTGTAGTACGTAACTAGATCTGGTACTTTGGAGACTGTTGTGGTATAAATAAACTTTTGTGGAACCATGTGAACTTGTAAATCTGGCTTTTAAATTTCTTCTTCTATGCATTCTCTTTTTAGAGGTTGTAGATCATCAAGGTTATTTTCCCTTTGGAGACCGTGGTTGAAATAAATCTCCAGATTAGTGTGCCGCAAAATTTTCCAAATGTGCCGCGAATTCTTAAAGAAAAAACTAGCGTCGTGATTACTTTAACATCGTCCGAATATACGTACAATACCATTAATAAGAATAAAGTACACGAAGGATCTTTTTATAATAAATTGAAATTGAAATATTCTGAATACAGGGGAGTCTGCATTCAAAATGTCTTCTTCTGTAACTACGTAGGTGTACCGCGAAATTTTCCTTCTTTGGAAAATGTGCCACGAGAGTAAAAAGATTGAGAAACACTGATTCAACCACTGGCGTAGATTTATCAGGCATGAAAGTCTTGGTCGGCCTGCGCTTTTAAACAGTAACATTTTGAGAAGCACTGGTGTATTTTGAAACAAAAAAACATCTGCTCATGCTAAATGTACGCATAGATATAACCTTATTTGAATTTTAATTTATAATTAAGCTTCTTCTTTAGATATCATAAATGGTTTATCTCGACTAAGATAGCTGCTCGAAAGCTGCGTTCAGATATTTAACATATTAGCTTGATGCGGTACAAAATACAATCCAGTGTTTAAATTGTCATAAGTTGCTTTGAAAAATTTAATATACTCTCTGTCTCAAAATAATTGTCAGTTTTTTTCTAGTGGAGGTCCAGGTCCCCCCAATTATTGCTCTGGCCCCCATTTGCCCACCCCATAATTGCTTGGAGAAAAATGTATTTTAGAAGTGAGGACCTTTTTTTTAGGTCATCACTGTGTAAACGATGATTTCAAATATTTCCTGTCCCCCAAAAATTTTCCTCAAAAATTTCCTGGCCCCCCACTAAATAGGTAACACTTACAGTGGGTGGCCAAATTATTAGGGACAGTGCAGATTTTCTGTAATTTTCAAATGAATTTAATGAGAAAATAAGTGGCTTTGGGTCTCGTATTTATTTTTATTCATTAGAGTGCTTTATTTAGAATATAAAACGACATAATTGCTTATTCATAATCATTTATTTTTGTATAAAAAGTGTTAATTTAACAAATTAAGTAAAATCTTAATATTTTGTAATGCCACCCTTTGCTGCGATTGCGGCTTCCAGGCGTTTGGGCATGCTTTCTATGCAGACTTTTGCGTTGTGTCGGAGATTGGGGTTGTGATGCCACTCTCTGATAAGGGTTTCTATAAATTGCCGCTTGGTGGTGATGATTTCTTTGGCGATCTCCCGCTTTTTAAAATAATAATGATACCAGCAACAAGAATATAGAAGAAACATGATTTAAAAACAATTTATTTTCTCACAAAATGTATTTACACTTTAAAATTATAGGGGGGGTGTACTGTCCCTAATAATTTGGCCACCTACTGTAAGTTCATCTCGATATTTCCCTAATAAAAAGAGTTATAAAAATATTGTTCAAATAAAACTTATTCGGATTAATTTATTTATTACGATGTTCTTTCTGTGATTACTTCTGATTAAAGACTTGATTTATAATGGCGTCCAGATATTTGAAGGTATAAACTGTCTGAAACGTTTAATTTGGATATTAGAGTCGTGGTTTGGCATGATGGATGATTGCGACGCGTCAACCAGTTAACATTTGACGTGAAAATAAACATTTATATCGTAGATGGCCGTGTAGCACGACTGTCCAGCATATGTGTAAATATTATGACGATTGACTCTGTGTATGTATGTATATATATGTGTGTATGTGTTGCTTTTCCTGTTTGCCAAACACATGTCAGTTCGGTAAAGAAACACGCTGGGTTTTTCTCAAAGAAAATCTAATGTGTTTATAGAACCTAATCTAATGAACTGATGTGTTTCCCGCTAGATGGACACATGTGGTTACATCATGAAAATATTTTAAAATCTTCTGTGCGTTAGTAACACCAGTGATGTTAAAACTGTGCTCACCAAACCACCAGAGGTTCATGAAAACTGATACCCTATGAAAACAAAAAATTACTCTTTATTTCTCTTTGACACTATCATTCAGGAAAGACAGTTTCTTTATTTCTTTAATTTCACAAAACTCCATTTTGCCCCAGAAATCTTTCCAGATATATAGTATACCTACATGTTTAATTTTTGGTTGGCTGACACAGTTCGGATAAGGTTTTTGCATTGCGAAATGTTGTTAAACACAAAATTTGAATTTTGAATCGAAATGAACTCCCAAATCTTTTATTGTATTAATTTCAATAAGGGGTGTATATATATTCTTTATTTCTCCCTAGCCTTTGCGGCGTTCAGGGTATTAGCCATTACAAATAGAAATAAAATAAATAAAATAACCAAAACAATCCAAATTACATAACGTACAATACAGTACAATTTAATTTACAATATATTACATTTTCTCATTTCTTTCTTCTTGCTCCAGTGTCCCTCTCTTTCTTCCTATTCTCATTCTGGTTTCCCTCTCCGATCTCCTTCCTTCTTGCTTCCAGTTCTCTCGCCCATCTTTAATTTATTTTATTCCATTCTCTTCCCTTCCAACCGTTTCTTCACCCCTCCTCCTATCTCCCTTCCTTCCTCCCCATTTCCAGGTGACCTCAGCCCCCTTTCTTCCTTCCATTTCTCGCCTTCTGCTTCCCATCGGGCCTCTTCCTTCCTTCCTTTACCCCTTTCTGTTATCCTTGCCCGATCACAATCCTTCTTACCTCTAATTCCTTCGCCCACCTCTCCCCCCTTCCATCTTCGTTCAACAGGTCTAATGTTCTCCCCGACCATACTGTCATCTCTCTACACCTCTTCGCGAGGTGCTCTATATCTTCTTCCTCCTCCCCGCACATCCTGCACATCTTATCCTCCTGTTTCCTCCAGTATCTATTTCCTCTCTCTTCATTCCCGCACCTTAGCCTCGCAATCCTCCTAACTCTTCCTCCTGACCTTCCTCTTTCTCCCTTCAAGTAGCTTGGTACCCCTATAGTTCTGACCTCCTTATATCTCCCTGCGCTCCTTGATTTGTCTATTCTGACTGTCCTTTCTTGCTCCCCCACTTCCTTATCCCTCCTCCACAACTCCTCAATCATGCTTATCCCGTCTTTTTTTCTCCTTTCCACCTGTGCCGCATCCACTCCGCATCTCCAGTAATACTCCTTTCTCATCTCCCCCCATGCGTACCATCTTCCTTTCTGTTCCTCTCTAGCTCTTTCCTCCCAGCATAATAAGGGGTGTATTACTTATCTGATATTTAAATTTGATAGAAAAATTTTTATCTAATGAATTTTATACATAGAATTTTTTTAAATTTAGATTGTTTTAAAGTATCTTGGATATTTTTCTATAGATTTTAAGGTCGTCTGCAAATAATAGAAAATTTGATTTTTTTATTACAGTGTGAAAATCGTTAATATAAATAATGAACAAGAACGGTCCTAAATGTGACGCCTGGGGAACACCAGAAGTTATACTGATGAAATCTGATATGCCACCATTAATTGCTTTAGTGTGTGATCTATTCCTGATTTAACTTTCGAGTCGCCTCAATAAGTTGTCATGTATACCGATTTCAGTTAATATCTGAACAAATAGATCGTTAATGCTTTTTGAAAATCGGTAGAGGAGAAAGTCCTAATATGGACCTCCAAAGAAAATCTAGTAATATAGCTAACATCATCTTTCGGCAATAGCTTAAAATACACCTACCTTTTGTTCAAAAAGTTTACAAATTTAGTGCAGTTAAGATCTTGTTCTGTTAGAAACGAATTACAGTAAATGTGTTTGCTTAATTTTGATTTTTTTTATTAAATTAAGTTGTTATAAGAATGGGCAAGATTTTTATTCGATCTGCTTGTTATTTATACTTAAAGCTGTTGTATTGTAATCGAGGTATATTGTGTTACTAGGAGCTACTGCCTCACTTCATCTCAAAAAAGTCATGGGCTCCCCGCGAGGTCTAAATATGGGCCAGGGCATATTCAACAATTTTGTCCAGCTGACCACGACATGGACTTTGATGAAGTAGGGCAACAAAGTCCGGATGATGAAGATGCTTGCATGTTTTCTGACGGTTATTTTTTACAGGATCAAAGGGGATTAAGCCTGAGAGCCCCCCCCCATAGCCTTTTAATATTCCCGGGTTAAATGTTAATCCTCACTTGTTAAGTTTGTCGATTCTAATACGTTGTGTTTATTTTTAAGTAACGATAGAGCGGTTATGATTCAGCTGTACGTGAAATTTCAACGCTATAAATAAATATAAGTCCCATGGATAAACAAGTCAAGTAGGCGTTGAGATATAATGTTTATTTATGTTTATTTGTTGTGGTATTGCTCGTATTTCCAAATCCTCCATCATGTTTGTATATAAAATTGTTACTAGTTTATTTATAAAATATTGATTGCAATTAACACAAACCATAAAGAACTGGCAAATATTTTCTATTTGAGAGTTTAGTTGAAAGATTTATGATCTACTTCACTGCCAACAAATTTTGTTTATATAAATTGTGTTTAAATAAAAATGAATAAACAAATAATAAGTCTACATTCTTTTGTTTTTATTATGTGTTTTAATAAAAATATTTATGTAGTTAAAATACCACGAGAAGACCAGTAACGAGTCCCGACAGCTATTAACTCACGTAATTTGTCCGCTGTTACTATTTTTACAGAATGTTTATTCTTTAAGACAATCGAGACATCAAGTTCCTAATTTTAGAAAGTACTAACTGGAGTACGTGTACTTCTTACAGCGTTTTTTGTGCAATAAAATTAAAATGTGGAATGTAGAATGTACCTGTAATGGTTACAATTTGGAACAAAACAATACACCATTATGCATACTAAAACAAAATATTAATGATAACTTAAATGATTAACTAAATAAATACTAAAGATATTTCGATTTACATATTATTTAAAAACGTAACCTATAAATATATCTTCGAATCCTTATTTATATATTTATAAAATCATTATTCTATAATATAAAGTATCTGGACTGTATATATTAGTATATATTTATCAAAACTACATATTTTTTTGCTCCAAAATTGAAGATATTCATAAAATTAAGGTAACAAAAGTAATGTCACATGTATTTTAAACCAGTCAAAAACTTCCAAACGACTCAGCTCTCAGATGGCAGCACATTAAGGTGACCATTCGTACTGGTTTTACCAGTACTGTACTGTTTTTTGGTCATTGGTCCTGGTTAGTCGTGAAATATAACCAGTACAGTTTAGGGACACAAAATCAAAAATTATTAATTTTTCAAAAGATCGAGTTTTATTTTAATCTACAATATAAATAAAAGAAGTACATGTTATTTTTTCACTTAAAGAACTAAGCTTACTCTGCAATATTTTTTTAATATTCATTCTACGATAGCCACTTTTCTTCCTGCTGACTGAGCAAGCGCGCTCCTAGAAAAATTAACTGCGAGGGTGTCTATTTCTAAAAAATATCCGATAAATAATATAAAATTTATTATTGCCTCTTTACGGGGAGGGGTGGTCTTATATGTTAATTACATTTTGACTATGATTTGTTTTTTATCAACAAAAGAGATGATTTTATTTTCGGTAGCTTAGTTTTTATTAAGTATAAGATTTTTTAGTTCCTGACGGGGGGAAGTCAGGACCCAAGAACCCCTCTCCTATTGCACGCGCCTGTATTTGGGCTATTTTAAATGTCCTGGTTTTATATTTGCAAAAAATGGTCACCTTACAGCACATGTATGTGACGACACACTAATATGGTCTATTCCAGGGGTTCTTAAACTTATGTAGTCCGAGTACCCCCTCTTGAACAATATTCTTTTCTGCGGACCCCATCCCAACCCTAGGCATTTTACGTCGTTCTTGAGACTTAATTTTTGGCTCAGTAATCTCATAGGCAATACGTTCTAATAAATATTAGTAAAAATGTATCGCTGGTTATTTTAATAAATGGTCTTGTGCATTTATAGAGAAACATTGTTATTAGCATATAGAATAAAAATTTATGTGAAGTGTGAATTTTCACACATTTCAGGGTTTTGCAGGTATTTAGTAAGTGAATGATGATTATTTTGGATGCGCAAACAAATTTTATATTAAAATATTTTTTTTGTTAATTTTAATTCGAACGCCTAATACCATTATTTAAGTTTCTAAATAGGTGCAGTATTTTTTTTTTATATAGCAAGGTTCATTAAGAATTTTAAAAATTGCGCCTATGGCTTCCATTGATTGTTATAAGTTCCTTCCCTCTGATTTCGTGTACATTGAAACAGAATTAAATTATAATTTAAACAATTTCCACTGGTTATTAAATTTACGCTTTTAAAAATTAAATGCAACATTTGCCAAAATATAACTAGAATTTTGAAAAAATAATTAAAACAATATAAAAATTTAAAAAAAAAAACAGAAAATAATATAGTCTCTTCTCACAGGGTTCGATCCCTTTCGGATCGGGTTACTTGGTTGAAAAATCAACGACTAATACCACTACACCAGCAACACGTTCCACTGCGGCGTGTTACAAACTTGTGTACATTATTAGCCAAAAATCACAAAAAAATGCGTTTTTCTCCAAAAACATAATCTGATCAAAAATCTATTCCTGTTTTACTATTCCGGTTCACACCAATGTACATTACTTAGAATTTTTTCATATTTTTAGTTTAAACCATCTGGGCTACAGGGTGTGGGACAAAAAATTTTTTGCACAATTTTGGCAAAAATCGCTTCAAAATAATTTATTTTGCAAAAATAAAAATTTGATCGTTAATCCACGTACCAAGGGCTTTCAGTTGATACCCTACTCAGAATTATAAAAATATATTTTTTTTTTCGATGAGCACATATTTGTTTATATTTTTAGGGGGATATGTTTTTTAGATGTTTTAGTATTTTTCCTATGTGCGGGTCAAAAAGTTGTATAAGCATGCGAAATTTCAACTCTCTAGGTTTAGCCGTTTGGCTACAATTTTTACCGAACAGAGAGACAGACAGACAGACAGACAGACAGACAGACAGACGACAAAATGACGGTATAAGGGTTTTTTGGTCATACCTACAAAACCCTAAAAACATGCCATTGCCAAAATTAATAAAAACAGTAGTAAAAAGAATAACAAAAGTTACAAATTATAATACGTTAAACTCATACAAACATTTCTTGGTCAAAATAGATCTTATTATAATATGTTTTCTGTAAATAATTTGCAGTTGAATAAAAATAATTAAATTTTTATTAATTATTGTTTAGTTATGTCAATAACTAGTTAGATAACAACAAATACAAATGGTCTTGACCATGTAGGAGTTTAAAAATTTTTGCTCTTCAAATATTGCTTTATTAATTGATCGTGTCCTTTTGTTTTTCAGAGAAGCCAAGGAGACTGTCCCACTGTGTAGGATGCGGAGGACAAATACACGATCAGTACATCCTGCGTGTTGCTCCTGATTTGGAGTGGCACGCTGCCTGCCTCAAGTGCCAGGAATGCCGACAGTTCCTTGATGAATCCTGCACATGTTTCGTCAGAGATGGAAAGACATATTGTAAAAGAGATTACGTTAGGTAAGTCAAAGCATACCTATTGGTGACTCAACTTAACGCGTATCCCTCTAGCGGCAAAAAAACACTTCGAAAAAGGTTACTGTCATTGTTTACGTATAATTCACCATGTGTTTTATTGTTTCTGTCTATTCTCACTCCATTTTTACAGCAAAAAAAGTGATAAATTTAAGAAAAAAAGATTAAATACTCCTTGTTGTGTGTATGGTAGTCAATCACAGGAAGAACATCTTCGAATATTAGATTGAAAGATTATCAGTGATTCTAAAATTTTGTTTCTATTCAAGGGAATTTATACTGTTCAGATGATTTTAAACAAGTTTTTAACGTTAAATTTTTCATTTTCCCTGTCTCACATGTGCAAGAAAATCGTTTAATGTTGTGTAAATTATTGTTAATAGAATTAAAACCCCTTGTTATTTCATGGGAGTGTTCCATAACTGTGTTAGTTTGCAAATATTTGACAGTTTTCTTGTGTAGAATAAATTACAAGTTCTCTTTCTATAAAATTTCTTGAGATATGTGTAGATATTAAGTATTCAAATAAATGTTTTAAGTTCAAAGTATAACATTTTATTTTCTCTGTGAGTATAAGCCGGCACCAACATTATAACCTCTGAAAATATTCATTTACAAGCAGCAAATTTTATCATAAAATGGATTCACATATATTTATACACTTTTTTAATACTCGGTTATAATTTAAATATACTGTATACAGCAAGAAAACGTAAATTAGACCAAAAATTGATTATAAACCAATACTGTTTACATACGTTGACAGATGACTATCCTTTTTCGTGTCAAAAGTTCACAAGGCGATAGTGGCGCCGTTTCGGTAATTATAGTCGCGAATATAGTAGTTCCTCTAACTCCTAGCTGAAGCATGAAGCCTGGTTTATAAGCCCATAACATAAACGCATATGCATTGAACAATGGATTTGACTCTGCAAAACATCTGTTTGTAATAAACAGAACAAAGAGAGTAGTATAATTTTTATGCTTATGTTCCATATCATATCTATTATAAACCAGACTTAAGGCATCAGTAAATTGACGCCAACTCGATTACCGGCAATTGATTACAATTCAATTTTTTCTTGAGTCTCCTGATTTTCGATGATAAACTTATTGTTGTTTCTTGAGCCAATGCGGATTTCTTTTGCTTTATCGATATTCTTCAAACCCATTGAATAAAAAGACTAAAGGAAGAAGAATTTCAAGCTATTTGGAAAGACCAAGATGGTTTTGGAAAGACCAAGATGGCTACCTACATAACGTAGGGAGCTCAATTCGTGGAGATCCATCGAAATCTCGAAATGTCAAAATCGGTATGATCACAATACCTCCCTTATATATGTTAGCGGTCGGTAAAAAACATTTAAAGTAAGTTACGAAACCCCTGAAAACGTTCCACGGTTCCGCGGAACACAGGTTGAATACCACTGCTCTAGTCATATAGATGCTAGGCGTAAATAGCCATCTTTGCTGTGCCAAAACTCCTAAATATCTTGAATTCTGATAGTCGTTGGATTTGTTAGCTGATCTCTCCACCATTGCCAACATTTTAAGAGATTATAATGACTTCCTGTAAAAACTTTTGAGTATCTCTGTTAGTTAAAATGAACTAAGCATAATTTCCATTACAATTACTCTACCGGTATAAGTTTCATTACAGATTTCCGTCTGAAAACATTTAAGTTGCAGCTAACGTTTCGCCCGTATCTCAGTAACACGTTTGCCGCGGACATAACTCGCGAGATGTGGCTCCAGATACGGCCGCATGCCTTGCAAATCGTACTAAGCCGACCGCTAACCGCCTCATAATTCAACAGATCACACCAAGATAAGATGCAGCAATTAACGTTCACGAAATTAACGAGAGATTGCAACATTAGGACTGTGACCAAATTTACATACACGTAACACGTATTGCATACATTTAGGGGTAAACTAATAAAACATTCATCTAGAAACTGGTCAACGAATTCAACACCGAAGATTATACAGTCAAGGACGCAGCAACCCGGGGGTTAGTGTTGCCACCTGTCCGGGTTTTGCGCTACGTGTCCGGGTTCCCGGACGAAGCCCAATAATTCCATTTCCGGAAATTGAGAAAATTTAGCAAAATGTCAAATATTATTTTTTTAAGATACATTATTAATTTTTTAAATTTTATTTTCTTTTTTCAAAATTTTGCGTTGGCAGTAATGAGATGGCAGAAAGGGAATCCCATTGTGTAATATTGAACCAATTGTGTAGCAGTAACTTGAGTAAGTTTTGAGCGTTTATTAATTTATTAGAGCTCCTAATTTGTAATAATTTAAAAATTAAATGTGATGAATTTCGTACAGTAATAGGCAATAAAAAGCTTTTTCAGAGAATGTGGATTTTCGTATTTTAGAAGGAGGAAATCGGACCACATTCCTCCCTTTGCCTCATTCCCATCTTTTTTTTTATTTAGTTTTTATTTAGAGACGCTTCAACTGCTAGGCTTTGAGCGTCTAGTATACATATATTAAAATTGTAACATTAAACTCTTACAATTATATTAAACAATTTTGAACATTTATAATTGTGCAATAAATAGTCTTTATTTACAATAACTAAATATATCTACCTATAGACATTTGTATATAATAATATTTGGATCTAGATTTGTGTTAGTAATTTTATATCGCTTAAGTAATTTATAATGTTAGTGGTACTGTCTGGGTTGTTTTGTAGGGCTGTTGTGATGTTGTTACGGATGTTGAATTTGATTCTTGAAGAGAATATGATTCATATTTGGATATAATATGTTCTATGGTCAATAGCACGTCGCAATTTTCACACCAAGGGGGAGTTTCTCTGTTGAATAGGTAGCTGTGGGTGAGTCTTGAGTATCCGATGCGCAGTCTTGTCATTAATGTCTGTATTTTTCGTACTTTTTCCAGATCGCATACTTTTTTGTCTTTGTTACGTAATTTGTTCGTATTTGGTCGATATTGAGCCATGCACTTTTTTTTGTGTTGTATTGTGATGTCTTTGAGAGCATTCTTAAAGTCTGTTGCTGGTATGGGGATATTTTGTACTGTGCTTGTATCTTCTTTTGCTGCGTTGTCGGCTTGTTCGTTGCCGTCAATGCCTGAATAACCTGGAATCCATATCAGGTATATTTTATTTTGGTGTAAGTTTGAGAGTTTGTGGATCTCTTCTTGTATTTTTATTATGACTGGTTTTTTACTTTGCACGTTCTGAATGTTATTTAATGCGGCTAGTGAGTCTGAGCAAATTGCTATTTTATGATTATTAGCAGTTATAGATTGTAGTGCCATGTAGATACATAATTCTTCAGCTCTATGGATATAGATACTGATCTTTCAGTTTCTATGGATAGAGTAGTAGGCAATCTTGAAGATGTTGTGGTTTCAGTTGTTACTTGGGCAACCCCAACATGGTTTTTCTTCTTGGATGCGTCTGTATAGATTATCTTGGTTGGTTGAATTCTGGAACAGATTTCTTCGTATTTCTTTTGATATGTGAGACTTGAAGTAACTTTTTTTAGACGGTGAAGTAATAGATCGAAATTAGATGTAAGTGCCCAGGGAGTGTTGTGGATTAAATATTTTTGGCGTTTGGGAAATTGTATGTTTAGTTTTGAGAGGTAATCAATGAGTTGTTTTGTAGTAAGGTTTCGTCCTGGATATATAGGATATTTTGATTTATTTTGAATAATCTGTTAAATGTTGGATGGTCTGGATGTGTTGCTAAGTTTATCCTCGCTTATCTTCTATCCCCTGATTTTCCTCATTATAAATAAACATTTTTAAATAGATTTATACTGCATATTTTAATATATAAATTTACACTTCTCTCTTAAATATATACAGTGAAATCATGAATTCCTGGGCGTTACATAACAGTAAATAATGAGTTTAAAAATATTAAAATTGTAATCCAATTCACAGCTAAAAGTCCCAACTTTACAAAGAACCAATCAGATTACTTCGTTGACCCGAACTTACCCGAGAAACAACGATAATCCGTTGCGAAATTCATATTTGTGATTAACTTTGTTTTATTTTTACTGACGCTTCTCTGGTCTTTTCTGTATGCATTATAATTTCTTGTTGATAGTCCAACTTATCGTTTATCCCCATTTTAAGATATTAGTATTGAAAAACCTTTCTTTGTATTATATGTTGCAGCTCTTATATCTTTCTTTCATCGTATGACGATATAAATCTTTTTTGTTATACCTATGAAATACTAAATCGCGACGGTTCTAATAAATTTAATATAATCAGGGTATATTTGCACTTTCTTTATTGCGTAAATTGTTGTTTTAAAATACACTTACCAATTAGTACTGGTTAAAATAATTAGTTTACTTGAATAACAATTTAATTGTTTCCTAGTAGAAATTGTTTTACAAAATCCATGATTATTACAACAATTATATAACATAATTAAGCCCAGTAATCTTATTTTAAATTAGAAGCAAGAGAAAATTTCAAATAACCAACATTGTATTTCTAGCAATTCTTTTGCTCTTTATGTTCAAAAGTTTGTCATTTTTTTCTATCGGTTTTTAAATATATTTGCTACATTTGATATTTTTGTATAGATGAGTAATTCACCGGCGATGATTTAGCTAAGGTTTCTATAGCTATTTTCTGTGTGTATTTTGGACTGAAAGCAAAGGCTGACATTAGAGACTGTTTGCTTTAGCGGCGGGGTCTCCATGCGTGTGTGTGTGCGTGTGCGTGTGTGTGTGTGCCCTCAGCGGGGCTCCTGTCTTTCAGTTCCGGGTAAACAGATTTGGGGGGCCGCGGTTTCAGCCTTTACATCAGAGGCGTACAAATAACAAAATTACACGGAAATTCCCTTGTAGAATTTTTTCAGGATACCTGGTTTTCTTGCAGAAATCCTATTGTCTCTACAAAATTATTGAAATTTTAAAAAGTCCTAACTTAAGAACTATAAAATATAGAGACCTGCGGTTTGAATTTTTGAAATCTACATACTTTTTTCTACCTTGATAAAAAATAGGGTCCTCCTTCGTTAACACCTTTTTGATCCGTAAAGTTTTGAAAATTGATAAATATTTCATTTTCGAAAGATACGGTCTTTCGAAAATAAAATATTCTAACTCAAAATCTACATGAGATAGCGTCATGCGGTTAGGATTTTTGAAATTCTAAGGTCCTAAAGGGTCTTAGGAGACATTTTCAAGTAACTCCCGAAAAAAAAATTTTTTTCGCGAAACTTTTAATTTGTTAATTTTTTTTTTTGGAATTTCAGAAAATTCTAACTTAAGAACAATAATATATAGAAAACTGCGGCTTGAATTTTTCAAATCTTCGTATATTGTTTAGTCTACAAAAAAATTGGGGCCTTAATAACCCAACTTTTACAATAAATACGAATCGTCAAACAAAACCTCTGAAAATGGCCAAAAATCAGAAAAATCGTAAGGGGTTATGCCACTCAAGATTAAAAAAATATATATATTTATTTTTTTATTAAATACATAATTGTTTATATTTATCTCGGGATGTGTTTTGAACTCTCAGTATTTTTCCTATATGTGGGTCAAATAGTTGTATATGCATGCCAAATTTTAACATTCTATGTTAAGCCGTTTGGCTACAATTTCTACTGTACAGACAGATAGACAGTCAGACACATGAGGGACGTTATAAGTGGTCATACCATCAAAAAAAACCTAAAAATGGTAATATTTACGCGAAAATATCCCTGATTATATTTAATTAAATATATCAAATACCAAGATTTTTGTACGCTTTGTTCAAATCACTGTATTAAGTTAACATTTTGATGTTTTTCTTCCTAGAAGAACACAAAACTTCCATCCCCATTACTTGTCTTATTCACAGTTTTTCTTATTTTCGACACTCTCCTTCGATATAATTCGTTACACTCATGCAGTTTTTCTTGATTCCTGTCTGATTGCCGTACGCCACTGAACTAAATATTAGGGATCCTGGCCCCTAGCCACTTTAGAAGCAAGCGTCCGTCTCTTGTTTCAGTGAAAACAAACAAGGAACCACACAAGTAGCTCCGACATCCTCCCCCTCCCCGCTAGAAATGTACCTTTGCTTTTAGCTACCGTACCGTACCGTAGTCTGTGATGTAATTACTTGCGCCACAAATTAGATAGGTTTCTGTTTAACTCGATTCCCCGCTCTATTATTACTCCTATCGTAAATAAATTAACAGGGAACTTCACAAAACCAAAGTCTAATGTAGCTACTTGCAATCTGATACTCTTCTTAAAGACAATTTCGAGAACTTCTGCAATGATTGTTAATTGAAATTTCGAATGTAACAAACTGGTTAAAAATTGATGTGAAGTTTGAACTTCCCATATTTCAGGACTACGTAGGCAGTGTTGTAATGTATCTAGTTACACGTATCTAGATACAGTATCTAGATACTTTTTCAAGTATCTAGATACAGTATCTAGATACTTTTTCAAGTATCTAGACATAAATTAGATACTTTTTGAAATATGTATCTGTATCTGTATCTAGATATTTAAATTTAAGTATCTTGTATCTGTATTTCAGATACTTTGCTCGTTCCTTTATTTATATACCGTGATACCGAGCTGATATAATAGTTTAATTATACTGGTCAACAAATTTAAACTTTTTTTTGCTGACTTAGATCTGATACTTGTTTTTAACTAATTTTGGGGTGCTGATTTCAAAAATGTTAACAGTTTCTGCCTATCACGTCAAATTTTTGTTCTATCGTATTTTGACTTTTATCACCTTTTCACGTTCTGATATACGTCTACTTTAATTTCAACTTCGTTCTTGTTGTCCAATATATTAAGAAAATTAATGAAGAAAATTATCATCATCTGGGGTGCAACATGAGCGTGAAACTTCATTTTTTAAACAGTCATCTTGAGAAATTTCCTGTCAATCTTGGAGATGTTAGTGATGAACAGGGTGAACGTTTCCATTAGGATTTTAAAAAAATGGAGAGACGTTATCAAGGAAGGTGGGGTACTCACATGATGGCTGACCACTGTTGGAGTATTAAAAGAGACTTATCGGAAATGGTGCACTCCAGAAGATCTTACAAACGACCATTTAATCCTTAAATTATTTTGTATTTTTATTTTAACACTCCAATGCATTAAAATGTAATTAAAACTGTTCTCATTTTCTTTCTTTCACTATAAATAAAATTTTAAGAATATTTTCTAATTATTTAGTCCTTATTGTTCGCCAAATTTGTACCAATTACAGTATCGATGTCTAAAATTAAACGATAGAAGAATTATTTGGCGGAAAATATGTATTTGTTGTAGAGCAAAAATCTGATGTGATCAGCAGCACAAAATTAGTAAGAAACAAGTCTTAGATGTAAGTCAGTAAAAATTGTGTTGACCAGTGTTATAAATTGTCATTTTGAATACAGTAATACCTCGCTTAACGTTACCTCCGTTAACAATACCTCGCTATAACGTCATTTCTGGGCGACAGTAGAACTCAATTTAGAAGAAGAATCGGAACTTGCTAATGAAATCCAGAATGAACTTGTTGAAATGGCACACCAATTACATTTCAATGAAGTTGACGCTGATGATATTCAACAATTCCTATAGGATGACAACGACAATCCGCTAACAAATGAAGAATTGCAAGAACTGACAGAAGAAAATTTGGTAAGAGAAGATGCCAATTCTGACATTGATATGGAAGAGTCGCCGGTTAAAGTTTTAACAACAAAAATATTGTCCGATTGCCTGAGTCAAGTGTCTCATTCGGTAGATATTTTGTCCGAAAATGATCCAGATTTTTCACGAAGTTGTGCTGTAAAAAGAAATGTATTAAATTCTTTAACATGTTACAGTGAGCTATTACGAGAAAAGAAGAGACAAGCAACGCAATCGACCCTTGATTCATTCTAGTCAAAAAATTAAAATGTCACAACTTGTCAGTTTATTTACGTATAACCGCTAATTTTGTAATACATACATGCATACTAATTTTATACTTTAAAATTTGTCAAGAAAAGCTGTTTTCAGTTGTTCCTATCTATTAATTAAAAAATTAAAAATAAATGTATTAAATAATGTATTTTTTTTCAATTTAGTAACCTATCCCTATCCTTCGCGTGTTATTTCTTCCTCCGTTAACGTTGATTCGGTTAACGTAGTGTTCTTGTGGAACGCATCCCTAATGTTAAACGAGGTATTACTGTATTTTATTTTTGTTAGTATTGGTGACATTCTCACTCATTTTTCGTAGCTTTTGAACGGCCGTAAAAATAGTAGATATAATATGCAGCACTTAAGGAAAATGGATCATTATTAATGAAAACTAGGCATGTTTAAAAATAATTTTTGTTTTAAAGTCTTCATAGTCTATATTAAATACTTCAAATTTGCACAAACAAAAATCAACAAAAATAAATTCTAGCAACTTAAAATAATTATAAATATGGTTAACTTTGCATGGAAATTCTATTCCGTCTTATTCCAACTTTTTTATTAAAAGATGCCCAGTTGGCACTATATTTTTAAAAATCGTATATTTTATTTATTATTGTTTTAGACATAAAACTATCTATTTTCTTGAAAACTTGTAAATCGGGTCGTTTTCGCTGCTGATTTTTGCCACGAACAATGATACGTTGAATTGTTTTGTATGGAACACTAGTTAATTCCGCAGTTCTAAGTATAGGTTTGTCATTACCTTCCGAAACTAACTTTTTATAAACGTTCAGTATCAGAACTTTGCAATCTTCTGACAAAGGACATTTTTATTTAGTAGCCACGTCCACATTTTCGCATTTCACGTCAATGTCCACATTTTCGCACTCCAAATCACCTTGCACAGATTCACTATTTTTACTACAGAAATTAGGAATTTCTTCAAAATCAAATGGTAGCTAAAGAGCCATGTTGTTAATGTATGCACGCTATAAACGTTGAAAATGAACTAACAAACAAATCTAGCAACCCCTAAAATTTAGAAACAATAGGATTATAAATATGGAAAATATCCTTGGTTTTTAAGAAACTTCAATTGAACTAGTGTTACATCTATTCGATTTAAATTTAAAATTCCCATAATACCTCTTATATTCTGATTATAGCAATAAGTCTAAGGATTACTCCCATAAAGCCATTACCATTGTTAAGCTTTTTAACAAGAGGGGCCATTTCATTTGGGAAATACTATAATATCTAAATATTCGTAGAAATTTTAATTAATAATATTTCTTTATTCCAGATTATTTGGAACAAAATGCGACAAATGCGGTTCATCATTTAGTAAAAACGATTTCGTGATGAGGGCGAAGAGCAAGATCTACCATATAGAATGTTTTCGTTGTTGCGCTTGCGCACGTCAACTAGTTCCAGGGGATGAATTCGCGCTTCGAGACGGCGGCGCACTATACTGCAAAGAAGACCACGACGTTATGGAAAAGAGTGCGACGCCCGCCGGGACGCCTCATCCCGCTGGAGCGCCGACCGAGAGTAACAATAATACTAGCTTAAGTAATAACAACCACAGCAGTACCAGTACAGAACTAGGATGTATGTCAGGTTAGTAGGACGGACTTAGAAAAATTAATATTTAAATTCTAATTTATCAAATTCAATGGAGTTTAATTACTCTCGCGAACGTAGCTTGTAATTGTTGCAAGTGACGTTTTGTTTAAACCTTCGGGAAGGTTTATGGTTGAATTTATTAGTTGGCAGGCCATCTGTCTTTTACCTATGGTTCTACCGTAGTTATTTTCAAATTCCGACCTCTACTTGAGATCATAATCATTGCTTTTATTCCTTCTTTCCATCACCCCGCAGGGGAAGTTCATAATGGCCATAACACCTGGCCATTTGTCGAGCTTTCGGGCCTGATGATCCCGCGTACCCTCAATCACGCAAGGGAAGTTCATAATGGTCGCATCACCTGACCATATAGAGCTTTTGGGCCTGATGATCCCACGTACCCTGAATCACATATCATTTGGGAGGAGACAGTTCAGAGAAGCCGATTGTAGGAATAGGCTTATCTGTTGTCTCTTTGATCTCCCACTTAAATTCCTACCCGCGTGTTTGCCGTGCGTGGAGACCCGTAACGCCGGAGAAGAGGGTCCTGGTCGGTTGAGGGAGACTGCTGCCCGCGGACAGTACGATCCCAACACGCCTTCTTTGGCCTCGGATTCGGTAAAACGGGAGGCTGAGTCTGGTCAGCTCAGTCAATCGGCTGGTGTCACGGTTCATGAATAGAGTGGCTCCACTACTGTATCGTGGATGCCGGGGTAATGCCGTGCCACTAGACAAGTATTCGGGGGTCTGTGGGAGCGGCTGCAGCTCGCCCGGTTCCAGAGTTGGCGACTACTGGTTCTCGAGCGGGTCGAGCAGCCCGTGACTACTTCCTCCGATGCTATATCATCCTGACATGTCTGGCGCAATGAGCCGGTTTGCGGCCAACGTCCCCTGTGTGGGGCTCCCTGGTGGGTGGGCATGGCAGGGTGATGAAACTTAATATACGGGTATGGCGTCTACCCGGAGGGATAAAAATTCTTTAAATTCCGCCAATAGTGAGAGTAAACTCCGTAAAAAATCAAACAAGAGACCTCGTCGTGATGCTCAGTCATCCGACGAGGGATGTGTTAGGCCAGCTGCCAAGAAGGTAGAAGGTAAAAGAAATGTTGAGTTTTGTGCGCCAGTACCACGATTTCTCGTCGTAAAGGTTCAAGAAGAGGGTAAGTCTTTCAAAGAGATGTCCCCCTTCTTTGTTGCCCGAACATTGAGAGATACGTGCTCTACTGGAATAAAATCGGTGCGAAAGTTGTCGGACGGTACACTGCTTGTCGAAGCAGAGACTGAGGCGTCGTCAACATTACAGAAATGTGTCAAGTTTGGTGAGTTTGGAATTTCAGTTCAGCCGCATAAGGCCCTGAATACCTCGAAAGGCGTCGTAACGGATCGCGACCTTGCTTATGTTACGGAGGAAGAGTTTGTGCAGGAAATGACATCGCAAGGTGTCGTCGAATGCAGGAAGCTCAACCCCCGGAACGGCAAGCCTTCGATCTCTATGGTGGTTTCCTTCGCTGGCACAAGGTGTCCAACATCGGTAAGGGTGGGGTACAGCGTTTGTAACGTTCGCCCCTACTACCCCAATCCGATGAGATGCTACAAGTGCCAGCGTTACGGTCACACCTCAGTTCGTTGTGGCAAACAGTCCATCTGTGCCAACTGCGGACAGGACCAACATGATGTTGATACCTGTCCAAACGCGGCACACTGCGTGAATTGTAAAGGTGCTCATGCATCTACTTCACGCCATTGCCCAACGTACTTAGAGGAGAAGGCAATACAGGTAATAAAAACGCAGGACAAGATACCGTATTTCGACGCCAAAAGGAAATACAAAGAGAGTGCGCCGGTTACTTTTGCGAAATCTTTCGCACAAGTGGCCGCAAAACGAACTGCAAGTGTCCAAACTCAGACAGAGTTAGTGCCTCGCCCGACAACTGCAGCAGCAGTGACAGTTTGTACAAATACTGCTAGAGAAACGGTGGTATTGGTCCCAGAGACCAATGTTCAGACCCCACAACCTGGGGGATCGGGTCTGAATAAATCCCCCTCCCCTAAAGGAGAACGCACTCAACCTCAGTTCTCCCAACCACCTAAGGAGAAGACCCCACAGTCTTCTCCACAAATTAGAAGCGATCAGACAAGGGTCGCTTCTACAAAGCCCTCATCAGTCACTCCTGAAAAGGAGACTGATAAGGGACCCGTAGGTTCTCACTGGATACCAGTGAGAACAAAGCAATCAAAAAAGGAGTCCAGTGTGTCCACCAAGGCACCTGGACAAACAAGTGAAACCGTGGCCGAGAAAATGGCTGTTGACCCGCAACCTAAGGGTAAACCAAAGATCATTAGGTTGCGGGGTAACTCCCCTAAACAAAAATGACTGGTCCACTAATCCAGTGGAACTGTAACGGTGTATATCAGCGCTACGAAGAACTGCGACTGTTACTCTCCAATTTTGCGCCTTCGTGTGTTTGTCTGCAGGAAACAAATTTCACGGAAACCGACACATTCTCTCCTCGAGGATACTCCGTGTTTCGCACGGATTTCCTTACGGGGGCAAGAGCATGTGACGGCGTGGCAATTCTCGTTAGAGACACATTGTACCACGATCCTGTAGACATTGACACTGAGTTGCAGGTCGTAGCAGTTCGTGTTGCACTTCCCCTCCAGGTGACGATATGTTCCATCTATCTCCCCCGTGGCGTTCGAACTGACATCCGAGATGTCGTGAATGTCATCGATCAACTGCCACCACCTTACATACTATTAGGCGATTTTAACGCCTATAATGTGTGTTGGGGATCGGTGCGGAATGATCGACGGGGACGCCACCTGGAGAATATGTTCAATGATTTGAATTTGAGCTTTTTGAACGACGGCAGACCCACGCACTTTTGTGCAGCAACGGGTACTTTCAGTGCTATAGATCTTAGCGTCGTTTCAGGAGCCATAGCTCCTTTGTTCAAATGGGATGTGCATCACGACCTATGTGGTAGTGATCACTTTCCAATCCTCTTGAGGCCTCTGTTTAACACTGTTACCGAATCCCGCTGGCCACAGTGGGTTCTTCGGAAAGCAGATTGGACCAAGTTTGCGGAATCATTCTCGCATGAGGATATTCCGAGCTTGACCGTAGACGAAGAGGTGAATCTTTTCACGGACTCCATCACAAGCGCAGCTAAAAACAGCATACCGCTGTCATCCACTCAGCCCCGTAGAGTTCCCGTTCCCTGGTGGAACGAGGAATGCGACTTGGCGCTACGTGAAAGGAGACACCTCTTCAATACATTCCGTCGTTGTCCAACAGAGGAAAACATGATAGCCTTCCAACGAGCGAAAGCTCGTGCTAAGAGGATTGTGAAAGAAAGCAAACGCGAATCATGGCGCAAATACGTATGCACCGTTACAGTTGCCACTCCAGTGGCCAAAGTTTGGGAGAAGGTCCGGAAAATCTCCGGTCTAAATACAGCTACAGCCATTGCTGGTCTATCGGTAAATGGTAACGTAGTTACCTCAGCGGTCGAAATTGCTAACACTTTGGCATCTAATTTTGCGTTCAATTCTAGCTCTGAACATTATCCACCCGAGTTTCTAACTCGTAAAGCAGGCCTCGAATCTATACCTCTAAATTTCTTTTCTAGGAATGACGAGGTATACAACCTGCTTTTCTCTCGTGAAGAGCTAGATAGCGCGATGTCAAAGTGTAAGGATAGCTCTCCTGGTCCAGATGCGATACATTATTGTATGATCCGAAATCTTCCAGAACCATCTAAGTCTAGGCTTTTGAATGTCTATAATAGGATATGGACTGAGGGCAAGTGCCCGACCAAGTGGAAGGAATCTCATATAATTCCTATCCCCAAAGTCGGGAAAGATAAACACTTGCCCTTTAGCTATAGACCAATATCACTGACCAGTTGTCTCTGCAAGCTCATGGAGCGAATGATCAGCAAGCGTCTGATTTGGTTTTTAGAATCTAACGACTTGCTGGCCAACACACAGTGCGGCTTTCGCCGTCACCGCTCAACAGCAGATCATCTGGTCAGACTAGAGACAGCTATCAGGAATGCTTTCGTTGAAAACAAACACCTGGTAGCTGTGTTTTTCGATATTGAGAAAGCCTATGACACTGCATGGATTTTTGGGATTCTCCGTACCCTGCATTCCTGGGGTCTCCGGGGACGCTTGATGTTCTTTATAAAAGACTTCATGTCGAACCGGCGCTTCAGGGTGCGGATCGGAAATACCCTGTCACAAATGTTCGCACTGGACAATGGGGTCCCACAGGGCTCCATACTGAGCGTTACGCTATTTTTGATCGCCATTAACGGTGCAGCTTCATGTATTCGATTGCCTGTACAGAGTTCGATATTTGTCGACGACATTGGTATCTTTGTCGCCGGACAAAAGACTAGTACAATCGAACGTCAGCTCCAGCTGACCATCAATCGTCTCGATACATGGGCAACCGAAAATGGCTTCAAATTCTCGACCAGCAAAACTGTGTGTGTCCATTTTTGTAGAAAAAGGGGTGTCCATCCCAACCCTACACTCACGCTAAATGGAGCACAGTTACCATTTACCGATACTGCCAGATTTCTGGGTCTCGTTTTTGACAGTCGTCTAACTTGGCGGGCACATTTTTTGTCTGTCAAGAAAAAATGCCAAAAGTCGCTCAATTTGTTGCGGGTCCTCAGTCACAAGACATGGGGTGCAGACCGCACTGTCATGTTGCGTTTATATCGTTCTCTAGTGCGCTCTAAGCTGGACTATGGATGTCTAGCTTATGGGTCAGCTAAACACCAAGAGATAAGAATTCTTGACACTGTACATCACACTGGGGTTAGATTGGCCACAGGTGCATTTCGCACCAGTCCAATACTAAGCCTGCTGTGTGAAGCAGGCGAACCGTCACTGTACAATCGTCGTAAAATTCTATCCTTGCGGTATATGGCTGCACTCAGTGCCAAGCCAGATCATCCCGCGTATGACCCTATTCTACAAAATAGGCATACAGAAATATATGACAGAAAACCAAGAGCCAATAGGCCTTTTGGTCTGAGGACTTTCGACATTTTGGGCGATATTGATTTTAATATGCCTGAAATGGCAAGTTTCGTTTTGTGTGCTGTTCCACCATGGACGCTACCGCGTCCACTCGTGAACCTCACATTAACTAGGTTTGATAAAGATACTACGTTGCCTATCGAATACCAACATGAGTTACAAAGAACACTGGTCCCTAGGTTCGAGGATACTGTCATTTTTACTGACGGATCAAAATCCGGAACCAGGGTTGGGTGTGCGTTCGTTGTTTTGAATCCACGCCAACAGTTTCAGTACCGTCTGCACTCTATAACGAGTGTGTACACTGCTGAGCTGTATGCTATTTTCAAGGCCCTGTGTTTTGTTTCGTCAGAGCAAAGTCGGTCAAGTGTTATCTTGACGGACTCGCTGAGCGCTCTAAACAGTATCCAAGATCCAGATCCAGAGCATCCTCTTGTACTAAAGATCCGGTTGCTACTCCACAATCTGAATGCCCAGAATGTGAGGGTAGAGCTGTTTTGGATACCGGGACATGTTGGTATTAAAGGCAATGAAGCGGCAGATGCAGCTGCAAAAGCCGCCTCTTACAGACCTATGATTGATGTGAGTTTTGTTTTTCCAGATGACGCAAAGAGTCATCTGAAACATCTGGTTTTAGACTTGTGGCAACATGAGTGGAGCCGCACACAGAACGTTAAGTTGCGACAGATTAAGGGAGACGTTAAACCATGGGGTTCTTCCTGCAGGATTAACCGCAGGGAGGAAACCGCCATCACACGCCTCCGTATAGGTCACTGTTGGTGGACCCATGGACACCTCCTTCGAGGTGAAGAGTCCCCTGTCTGTGAGACGTGTAACACAGATTTGTCTGTGTTACACTTTTTAACTGAGTGTGTACAGTTCGAGGATGTCAGGGAGAGGTTAGGCCTGTGCTATGACCTGTCAGTTGCTTTAGGTGACGACAGGGTACTCATGGACAGGCTGATACTCTTCCTGAGAGAATCGAACTTATTGTTTTATGTGTGAAGTCTTGCACCTTATTTTAATGTGTTTCTAGTTATTGACTGTGATATTCGATGGTAATTGGCCCCTTTACAGCCTCTTACCATCACCCTGAGTCTGTTCAAATTTTCGAACAGACTTTTTATATTATTTATTTGTGTCTGTCAGTGCAAGATTTCTTTTATTGAGTATGCGTGTTTTTAATGATTTTAGCTATTTATTTATTGTTTAATTTATTGTTTTTAAAATATAGTCTAGTCATTTAAATGGGCTGCGTTAGGCGCAAATAGCCTTTGTTGCTGTGCGCCAAAAATTTTAACTAACTAACTAACTAACTTCTTTCCATCATTTTCTGGGTTCCTCTACATATTTCTTGACAGACTGTAAATTTGAGCAGGTCATGATTCGTCATGACCCGTTTGAACGCGAACAAAAATGACACTTCAGGCCTTAAAAAAACATGTCTCACGATTTTCTACTAGTCACGAAGGGAAAATTTAAACGTAATATACATCTTTCGTTTCGTTCTAGTACTGTGTCATTCGGTAAAAATTCCAAAAAAAGTGTACACAAAACTTTTATTTTGATTTTTATATTAAATATTTTTGGTCCTTAGTCATTTGACTATATTAGCCAGCATAGACATTTTATTTATTTTTGGTACAAAGTTAACCTTAAAACTACAATAGACCATATTAGTAACTACGTCACAAAATGGGATTCAGTGCTTCCGTCTCGCGGTTGGATTCCTTTTATTTGAATTAAGCATGTTGTTTTTTTGTTAAATTGTATTTTGGAAATATAAATTAAGTTTTCAAAGTAGAGAATGCTTCAAATCAAAACTACAAGTCAATATTTATTTATTTATTAAAATTCTTATTTTATACATTATAATATGCAGAGCCGGCTTTAGCAAGTATGGCCACAATCATAAAAAAAAAAAATTAATTACTCTATATAATACAAGTGATAAAAAAAAGGTCCCCACTTCTCAAATACAAGTGATGCCTTAAAAAAAAACTCCACTTCTAAAATACAAGTGTTGACCTAAAAATGACCGCCCCCCCCCCCTTAAAGCCGCTACTGTTAATATGTCATTATTTTTGCAGAACAATATTATTTTGCAGATTAATTTTCAAAATTTTACGTTAATAATCGTTATTATGGCAAGTAACATAACAATAAGTGAGTATGCCATATCTAAATGGTTTGAAGAAACTATATGTTGTTTTTATTTTATCCATTATTGTTTATCATTTTCACCTGTCAAAAAACGAAAAAATTTGCAATTAAGAATGTAGCTGAAATGGTTACAATTTGGAGCAAAACATTACACCAGTATGCATTCTAAAACAAAATATTAATGATTACTTAGTGTTAATTAAATTAATACTAAAGATATTTCGATTTTCATATTATTTAAAAACGTAACCTATAAATATATCTTCGAATCCTTATTTATATATTTATAAAATCATTACTCTATAATATAAAGTATCTGGACTGTATATATTAGTATATATTTATAAAAAATACATATTTTTTGCTCCAAAATTGAAGATATTCATAAAATTAAGGTAACAAAAGTAATGTCACATGTATTTTAAACCAGTCAAAAACTTCCAAAGGACTCCGCTCTCAAATGGCAGCACATGAATGTGACGACACACTAATATGGTCTTTTATTTTCGCTTTTATTTTCGTTGAATTATTTTATTGACGATTCAATTAGGCTATTATTGTTCTAGAAGCTTTTTTCATAAATACCTGTTATAATTAATGTGTTTCATAGTTAATTTAATTGATTATTATCCAAATAACATCAAAGCATACTTTATGAACTGGTCAGGAGTAAAATTATAAACCGACGTCAAAATCATTCGTCAAAGGTTAAGCTCTGTATTGGAAGCCTAGCAAATAATGCTAATGGAAGTTAATCTCTCCCGTTTACTCCCAAAGGGTTATAACCTCCCCCAGAGCTGAAGATTTCCAATTCCCTCAGGATATTCGTTTTATCTAGTGGTTTGCTTGTAGTTTCAATGACTACATTGATTTGGTTCAGTGCTAAATTCATTGTCCTATTGTGGAATTTGTTATTTTTGTTTCTGTAAGGAACCCAGCAAACATTCAACTAACGGCCGAATGCCGGCAAACTGCTTTTATGCTGGTAAATTACTGGCACCAAAAGTAAGTGCAACGCCAGTATTAATAATGTACTTCACATTTGTATTTCGCATTCCGCCTATACGAAGTACTTTACCAGCATTTTATAAGCACTCTTCTTCACTCATACTTTTTACTTAAAACCATCAGAAATAAATCTTGCAACTAATGCGATTATTTTGCACTTTACCGTTGCTGGGCCGGCAACTGATACATCAATGGGCCAGTAACGGCCACGGGGACACCGGGGTACTGGCCCATTACTTTCAATGCCGGGGAGTATGTGCTTTACCAGTACTGGCCCGTATAAAAATGTTTGCTGGGAAGATTCTTACTCTCTTTGGCTATTTGTTCTTCTTCTTTTTCCTGCTATTTTCTCAATTATTTGGGTTCTTATTCGCAGCTTCCTCATTTTTCTGCCTTTGGTTGGTATGACTTGTTTGGTTGGTTTGATTTGTTTTAAGTATATTAAGTATATTAAGACGCAGTATACAGTCAAGTGCCAGGGGCGCCAGGCCCATGGCCGCCGCGTGAGGGGGGAAAGGTTGTGACCAGCACAAAGGCGCCTGATTATAGGGGCGCCATTCCAAAGAAAATACAAATTAAAATATCTAAAATACTTAAAATATTAACTTGTTTAATACATGGTTACTTGGTAATTCTTATTCTAATTATCACAAAAAGATTTGAACAGTTAAAAAATCATAAGCTCATTCACGACATAAGCAAATTGAAAGATGAAGATTTAACAAAACACTGCAAAGATATACACATGCAACTTACCGATCAAAAAAACTCAGATAATCGGGATATTGACGGTGTATCCTTGCTTGATGAAATAAAAAGTTTGCAATATTTTGTAAAAAACATGTCTCCGCACGACGTATTAAACTACATTTATAGAAATAATCTAACTAACACCTTTCCCAATAAAACTATAGTATTACGTATTTATTTAACTTTACCAGTTTCAATAGCTTCAGGAGAAAGGAGTTTTTTAAAATTAAAACTTATTAAAAATTATTTACGCTCCACAATAAGGGGCGCCAAATAAAAATTTTCACAAAGGCGCCTCATACCCACGCAGCGGTCAGGCCCTTCAGAGGCCTGACCAGGGCGTCGTGCGTTTTTTTCTTTGTTTTTGGTCATCACTTGTATTTTAGAAGTAAAGACCTTTTTTTTTGGTATCACTTGTATTATACATTATATTTATTATTTAGGTCTACAAACTTAAACACCACCCATCACAGTTGGACATAAAAACTGTAGAAACGCAGCTGCTTGCTTTATGTGAGAATTGCACTGGACGATCATTAGGTCTACTTGTCTATTGGCCAGAGTTTCGCAATCCCGTGCCCTTGCGTCTTTTTCCAGACTCATGCTGTTTCAAGTAGTGCATATTGTAAACAATAACAGGGCTTGAGCTCCCCCCCCCCTAAATTAACGTAATACACCTTGAATTTGTGATTCTTTCGAATCAGTGATGTTACTAGCAGTGAAGTCGCCCGGTGCGGTCATCTATGCGCTTTCAAAATAGTAAAATGAAAACAATAAACAATACTGTACATCGAGGATTGAAACTAAGTCAAGCGAATGTAATTGTAGCACCGATTTTTACTTTTTGAAATTGTTATTTTTATAATTCTTCGCTAATTCTAAAGGCAGAAGCTGCCATCTGTGGCCCGCTTTCATCTTTTCATTCCTAACTTGACCAGTTTGATAGTTATTTAACAAGTAATACACAAAGCAAAAATACACATGGTTAATTTTACAAACTAAAAATTACTATTTATTTTGAACCAATACTATTTTTTTATATTTTTATAAAATGTTTATTAAGGTGGGTATCCCCCCTCTGATGGTGACGCCTGGTACGGGCTCAATGGTTGACGACGCTGATACCAATACATCAATCATTTTCCTCATCCTTCACTGGTTCATGTATTTTTCTTTTCCTAGAATAAGTGTTGAAATGTGTGATAAATATGAATGAAAGAGCGCGATAATGCGTCGTGGCTAGAAACGGTCATTTATTTGACATTATATTCCATACATAATTAGTAAATTTGTATATAATTAATAAACGATATATGATAAGAAACCGTTGTATTTTATTTTAATTAAGAAAAATCATGTACCCTATACAAGCTTTGAAATGGAATGCCACGAATTATCCTTAGCCAGCGTTATGGAATTAAGGTTAGAAATGCACCTTTTTTAAATATCGAAAATTATATCGGTACTATTATCCGATATATTGTCTCTTATACCCTTTTCACACTAGAACTTTAAGACGACTGAACTTAAAGTTCACCGATGTTTAACATCGGTATGCTTTCACACTTGATATTTAAATCTCCGGTGCTATCATCAGCTACAGTAATTTTGTCCTTAAGTTACCGTCATGAAATTACCAGTTTTGAACTGTCTGCGCAGACGCACATCTTATTATTATTATAAACAAATATGGATATTTCATTTCATTCTACAATAAAGACACTACAATAAAGAATATATTACACCTGTATTAACATGTAAGTCGATACATTTTATCTCAATTATTGTAGCTCTGTATTTTATTAAACACATTATTAAAATAAATAATTTTATTATAAAAATAAGTATAAACTTCTTATAACGTCGATATAATACAGTATTCTTGTTTATGATAATATAAAATGTTGACAGCACAAATTCAAAGAGTATTTTTTTATAATAGAAATTATGTTGGTAATGCGGACGATGTTTAAGACGAAGATCTCTGTCTTAAACATCGCTTGTATTTAGATGAGGCTATACGGTTTCACATTAGCGTTTAAAGATACATTCACTTTAACATCCGATCTTAAAGTTCTAGTGTGAAAAGGGTATTAGGCTCGATATTATCGACCAGTTTTGCCTACGACTCTGCCTGCTTATCAGATTTAAAATATCGATAAAATATCGACATTTGGGACTTCGATACTATCGATAATTATCAGGTTTCGATATATCGTTGCATTCCTAGTTAAGAGGATGAGTTATCCAATACAAAGTTACATCAAATAGGCTATTTTGTGCGTCTATCTTAAGCCCACATTTTCTACATTTTCAATTTTGTAAAACAATTTGTGTAAAGGAAGAACTAAAATGCAACTAATTGGAAGTACAATTTGAATTTATTAATTATTTTGTTAATTACAACTAGTTAAAAATACCCTTTTCGTAAAACAACTTTAACGCACTACACACATAAAAATCTGCAAATGTATTGCCAGGAAGTTATAATTTAAAGTTTCTTTAATTAGTGTTTCAAATTTGGTTGTTTTATGATTTATAATAAATTTTATAGAAGGACGCACAATTTGTGCTTTTTAATAAAAAAAATGTGCTGGTTGTACGCTACTAGCGGAAAAAAAATATTTTTTTGCCTACGCTCATGAAGTTCCCGCCCTAGTTGTGGCACATGGTCGTACGTCTCTGTACCCGAACCCGCACTACTGTGGTTGTCAGAATGGGTTCTCATCTTCTTAAAGTACAAGTTCCCACCAAGCCTAGTTTTTAGTACATACTAAATGTTGAAAATATTTTATAAATTTTTATTTAAAAGAATAGTAAAGTTAATTTTTGCGGAACCTATAACAGAACTATGCCCTCTTAAGCTAACCCTGGTGTTAAGGGAGTGCTGTAACCCTCTGAGTGGACAATAATCAGTAAATTATCCCTTTAGTTATGCACAAAGGATCTCTGACCATCAGAAGTCCAGTTTTAAAGGATTAACCAGAGTGTTACCTAGTGAATATTTAATTTGATAAACTCGACGTTAAGACCTGGATCAACGATGCGTGTTAACTGGACTTAAACATGGTTTTACAAATTGTATTGGTTTTAATTTTTAATAACAAATTTTCTAAGGGTGTGAAAATTAAATAATTACTTAGGGATACGCCAGTTGTTATTAAAATGAACAAATTGGAAGCAAATGTGGTTAAAACAAACGCAGGTTATTATTTTTTAGGATTTCGTAGATATCACTACATGTAGAACCGTCCGTATTTTCGCATTCCACGTCAACGTCCACATTTTAGCACTCCAAATCACTTTGCACAGATTCACTGTTTTCAATACAGAAATTAGGAATTTCTTCAAAATCAAATGGTCGCTAAAGAGCCATGTTGTTAATGTATGCACGCTATGAACGTTGAAAATTATCTAACAAACAAGTATAACAACCCCTAAAATTTAGAAACCACAGGATTATAAATTTGGAAAATATCCTTAATGGTTTTTAAGAAAGTTCAATTGTACTAGTGTTACATCTATTCGTTTTAAATTTAAAATTCCATTCCCTTAATACCTCTTATATTCTTTTTACAGCTATGAGTCTTGGAATTACTGCCATAAACTCATTACTGCATTGTTAAGCTTCTTAACAAGAGAGGCAATTTAATTTTGAAAATACTATACCTATATTGTCAACTGACACTACCGATAGAGGCGCCACTGCCATTGTACATCATGGCTGACGCAGATAGGATATTTTTGACAGGTTCAATGGTATCTTCATGTGATATTTATTAAAATTAATTTATTATGCAATATGAGGGTTGCGTTAAATGAAATTTTCCGTTTTCTCAGTGCCCAAGTAACCTCTAGGGTTATAATTGAAAGTAATAAGGCTTTTTTACCACGATTCGGAACACGATGAAAACTTAGGTCTCTATCACGACCTACTTTTGCATTGAAAAGATAAACACAACAATTCACGTTGCATTTAATTTTTTCTTGCAAATTTTAAAGACATTTTTTAAAAACTGGCTATGAAAACAACAGTAAACTATCCTCCACCTGTCAGTTTCTCAAAATCTCACTAGAGGCGTTTCAGTTATTGTCAGTTGACAATTTCTTTCGTACGACTTGTAATAAAGGGTGCGTCCAGTATTTTTACTTCTTAAACCTATAAAGTTCTAAACTGGTGAACCTAGAGATTTGAAATTTGGCATACATATACAGTTCTTTGCCCAGCATCTATAAAATAACTGAGACCCAAAAAAAAACTGTTTTATTCCACTTTTCATTATTAATTATTGGATATTTTTTTTTTGCATTTTATTATTTTTCGGTTTTATTCTTACCGGTTATTTTTCTTTTTTTACAGATTCTGGTTCTGAAAGTGGGTCCCATAAAGGTGGTAGTGGTCGAAGTAAACAAGGGAGTGGAGGCGGCAGTTCGGGGGATGGTAAACCAACACGTGTAAGAACTGTTTTAAATGAAAAACAACTTCATACGTTACGGACCTGCTACGCTGCCAATCCAAGACCGGATGCGCTCATGAAAGAACAACTTGTAGAGATGACCGGGCTTTCTCCTAGAGTAATACGAGTTTGGTTCCAAAATAAGAGATGTAAAGACAAGAAAAAAACGATCTTGATGAAGCAACAAATGCAGCAAGAGAAGGTTGGTTTTATCTCTTATTTCTATTTATTACTAAGATTTTAAGGCACAGTTTTTCCACCTTAAGGTAAACCTCTAGGTCAGTGTTTCTCAACATGTGGTCCGCGCACACAAAATTTCATTAGTATTAATAATAGTCCTTTACGCAAAAAAAAATGTTTTTCTTGATATTGGTGGTCCGCGGTTAGTGTGGAATTCTGAATGTGGTTCGCAACTGTCAAAGGTTGGAGAAACACTGCTCTAGGTAACTATCTGACAGATAAGGTTATGTGATACTTTCTGTGCTGAAACAATGTCATCCCGTCTTTCAATACAAATTTATCTATCAGATAGAAATCTAACGGATAATGAGACTGACGTATTGATTTCTCTGATTGGTATTGACATTTATTCAGCAGATGAAGTTCCAGAAAGCCTTATCTGTCAGATAGTTACCTAGAGGCTTACCTAAAGGTACAAAGACCTGGCCAAAATGCGTTTTTGCTGTTAAGTCAACTAGGTAAATTAAATATAGAACATACCGTATTACTTTTGAAGATCGGCATAAAACAATTATCCCGTATAACTGTAATCACATTGTTAAACTACAAAAGAACTAGGGTTCATGTTTACAACCACGTTGTAAACAGTCAACGGTCAGTGGTGCATACATACGTTTAAGTACTAACTATAAATAAGTATACTTGTTTTTCTTAATACTTTAAGTAAGATGCGTAATGTGAAAAACTAATCCCTACGGCTATGGGTTGACACGCCTAGTTATATCACTTCTATTGTAATTTTATGAGTTCCCTAACTTTTATTATTTTATTGCGATCTTCAAAACTAATTTGACTATAGCGGACTGATTTAAAAAAATTATTCGAATTGAATTACAATTCAATATTGTCTCCCATAAAATAACTTCCTTGGGAAGCCACACATCGCTGGAGACGGTTCTTCCAATCCTCATAGCAGTGCTGAAACTCGGATACTGGAAAAGCTTTCAGCTGATCGATTTCGGACGTTTGAATATTTTCGAGTGTCCCAAAATGACGTCCCTTGAGGTGATTTTTCAATCTTGGGAAGAGGAAAAAGTCACAAGGACTCAATAAGGAAGCTGAGGAGCCACAGGAATGTTTTTACTGGCCAAAAACTCGTTTATTGAAAATGCTGTGTGACAAGATTTTTCTCATCCCCAATTCATTGGTCAAAATCTGATGAACGGTAGTGTGAGTCAAATTCAAGTCTTCCCCGATTATTCTGACTGTCAACTGATGATCTGAACGCACAAGATCCCGGATTCTGTCGACATTTTCATTGGTTCTTGAAGATGAAAACCTTCCGCTGCGTGATTCATCTTCAATCAAATATCTTCCTACTGAAAATGCTTTAAACCACCAAAAAACCTGGGTCCTTGACAAAACACAGTCTCCGTAGGCCTGCAGAAGTTTTACAAAAGCTTTTTTTTAAAATTAATTTTGTTGAAAATGGAACGGTTGGAAATTCGCACTATTATGAAGTAAGAGTTCTTACGGCATCGCAGACCGTGCAAAATTTAATAGTGTAATTGGTTCTAGTGTTACTACGCAGCAGACAATATCAAATTGGTTCGCCAAATTTCGTACAGGTAACTTAAAAACAAAACAAAAAAACCTGGCTCATCGATCACAGCAGAAATATACTGCAACCAACAGGACGAAATTATGCAAAAACTTAAAGAAAAACAGCCTAGATTGGTCAACAGATCGACTCCTATCTTATTGCATGATAACGCTAGACCACACACTGCACAAATGACTGTGGCAAAACTACAGGAATTAGAGTTGGAACGTCTTCATTATCCTCCATTCTCACCAGACCTAGCCCCCACTGACTACCACTTCTTTCGCAATTTGGACAACTTCTTAATAGGAAAACAGTTTAATTCCGACAATGCTGCAAAACTGGCCTTTCAGGAATTCATTGACCCTCGTCCGCCAGTGTTTTATACCACCGGCCTGAACAACCTGCCGCTTAAATGGCAAAAGTGTATAGACAATATGGGTGCATACTTTGATGAATAAAATAATTCCTTATATTTGTAAATTATCAACCAACTTTGCCTCTTTTTCTACAAATTTCATCCTTGTCGACCTAATAATTCACATCAAAAATATATACTAAAGAGCAGAGCCGCAGTAAGGAGGGGGCGACGGCCCTGGGCGCACTAAGGAAAAGGGCGCTGACGGACTTGACTAAGGGGCGCCATTGCGAAGGTGAGGACCATCTTTTTTTTGCTCATCACTTGGATTTTCGGAGGTGAGGACCATTTTTTTATTTGCCAAAACACGGCTCTGCCCCTAGCGCAAGTTTTCCTTACTGCGGCTCTGCTAAAGAGTGATTTGGAATAAAGAAACGATTATTTTTCTACTTGCAACTGAAATATCTCACTTATCATTTACGTTACAAGAAAAATATGCATCACAAAAACCATACGAAGAGCGGGTACTCCAGCTAGTCCATTATAATCATATGTTATCATTTTGTAAATAACGATTTTCTACCTAGAATTTATTCATTTCAAGCAGACAATTTTTTTACACGCCTAAAACCCGTATTTTTAATAACAATAGTCTAAAATACTGGCATAGGGTGCATAATTTAACTTGTCACTATGTATAGGGGGGGGGTTATGTTTTTTTAATGTTTTTTAAGTGGTGGGGGTAACGTGACGTGTTCTGATTGGTCGTCTCATGGGAGGCAGTCGTGTTGTTCAGATGACTCCACCCAGTTTGGTATCGACGAAAACATTACTGTGGTGGGGGTAGTGCTTTATTTATGGTTTTGATATCTCTTTATGAGTGGATGATGATTTTGATGTTTTGAGGGATATTTTATTGATTTGGTACGACTATACGTATTACAGGATAGGCAGACTTTTGTAAATTTAATTTTTATAATTACCTTCGCAAGTTGAAGCTGTTTTTTATACTGGAATTCAGATAGTATCCATTATTAGATTCATCAGTGTTTCTTAAAGAGCTTTTCGCGGTCCACTAGTGGGTCGCATGGTTTTCTTAGTGGGCCACGAGAGATTTACTCGTACCTTTATTAGCTAAATTATCTATAGGGGAACTTACCAATATCGCATTACTAAAATATATTCTAAGATTTCTCAAAAAGTTTCCATCCTTTTGCTATTATTTTAAGATTATTATTTTTTACAACTTTCGACGTGGATTAACCCAATGACTTTTGGCGATGAAGCACCATCAAGGACTATTGTTTACCGATGGTTTGCCGACTTCGATTGTGGCCGTAGTTCGCTTAAGTACGTATTTCGTTAAGGTCGTCCAAAATCGGTTGTTGTTCCGGAAACCATTGATGCTGTGCGTGAACTGATACTGCAAGATCGTCATGTGACTTATCGTGAGAATGAGGTATCCTTGGGCATTAGTGGGACCAGCATACATTCACTATTACATGAACATTTGGCCGTCAAAAATTTGTTCGCATTGGATTCCACATAATTTGACAATCGCAGTGGAAAAAGCCTCAATCGCAGTGGAAAAAGCCTCAATCGGAGTAGAAAAAGTGCTTCGAAAATTAGTTCAAACGCATGCAAAAGTGTATTGATCTTCATGGAGAATATTTTGAAAAACAATAAAAAATTTACAGGCATTGTAGCTAATGTTTTTTTAAAATAAGGCGGTATGATGTTGATCTGCTCTAATATGATTTGTTTGTCTAATATTATGAATGTGCGAAGAATTATTTGATGTTAATAAGTGCAAGTTTGTAAAAGTAAAAATTAAAATTTCAAAAATATAAATACTAGGAGCAGTTAGCATTTCCAAAGATTTAAAAGTTGGCCGGCAAGAGTCTCTATTCTTTAGATTGGCCAAGATTCTTATAGCTCTTTTTTGTAATATGAACACTCTCTGGAATTCTGGCGATCTTCCCCAGTATATAATTCCATATTGTACTAACGTGTGGAAATTGGAGAAGTAAAGAGTTCTAAGAACAAAATTATTACATTTATAGTTCATCACCCTCATTCCATAGAGTATCCTATTTAGCTTTATACAAAGCTCATTAATATGCACTGACCATTGATGATGACAACCAATGTGCACGCCGAGAATCTTTGTCGATGAAGCTTCGAGAAGATTTTCTATTGAATCGTAATCAATTTTTGAACTAGTTTTAAAAATTATTACTGATGACTTGGAGTTGTTTATTGTTACTTTATTTTTCTGAGTCCATACAAGAAGAGTATTATAAAGTTGACTACGTGATCATTTAAATTTGAATTGTGGGATTTTTAATTTTCATCAAAAAATGTCCCAACTAAAGAGTTTTTCGAGATACGAGCCGTCTCTCGGACGATGTTTTGCTTTGAGTTGTAAGCTAAAATTCGAATTACGAGCGGAGGAGGTTATCTCTACAAGTGAGATGAACGAAATGTTGGGAATGACTTTATTCAAAAGAACCAGAATAAATTACAACTGGGCGTTCGACGACGCTATTTAATGACATTTGCCGAACTCATTTCAGAAACATTGTGAAAGGGAGGATGAAACAGACCGCATTGGACAGGTTAGAATCGAAAACCCTGCAGATGAAAGTGAAGAAAGCGTGGCGAAAAGGACAAAAATCAGCGAATAAGATTCAGTTATGCAGTTCAAACTTTCTCCTCCACCTCTGTCAGTATCTTCAAGTCGTCTGATCTTCTTTACCTTGATGTACATAATACTTAATCAGTTTACTGCAGTAATTCTATTGTATTGCGCTTTTATATAATATTCCTTATTTATAAACACAAATTTCTTATCTAAAAACATGTAACAAAAAAATTGCGGTGTGTTTTGAGGGCCCGGAATGTATTAATGGCTTTTCAATTCATTCCAATGGGGAAAATTGATTTGACATACGAGTAATTTGAGTTACGAGCTCCGTCACGGAACGAATTAAACTCGTAAGTCAAGGCACCACTGTATTTTATTTATAAGGAGATTATATTACTATAAATGATTTATTTCTGTCTGATACCTAAATGAAATTTTAGAAATTAGAAATTTAAAATTAATTCATGCAATAGAGTGTATTATTAAAATAATGGATTAGTTTATTAAAAATCAGTTTTATTTTCAGGACGGCAGGAAATTAGGGTATGGTGCAATGCAGGGTATACCAATGGTGGCCTCTTCGCCAGTCCGTCACGACTCTCCACTTGGAATGCACCCCCTGGAGGTCCAGGCGTACCAACCACCATGGAAAGCACTCAGTGATTTCGCTCTCCATACAGACCTAGAACAACCTCACAATCCGGCCTTTCAGCATTTAGTAAATCAGGTGAGAATTACTTCTCCAAAATATTTCGACACATGATTTTACGATATCGTACAAATAAATTTGATTAAAAAATTCGTGGACTAGGATCGTAATTATTAATTATTTTACATTTAAATTATCACCTTCGAAATACTGCTTTCCGCAACTATACATCGCAGTCAGCGTTTTTTCCACTTCTGGAAATATATTTCGTAGATACTTTTTGGAATGGTTTTTAGACCAGTTTTCGATTTGTTTAATGGGTGAATATGGCGTTGTAATTTTTTGCCATTTTGGTGAGCACTTCTTCAATCTGTTGGTAAACGAAATGCGTATTTTTTTACCGTGCTTAAAGTGGGCATTTTACGCACGTACTACAGTGTTTAAAATGGCATTATTACGCACTAATGCGTAAACTTTTGCCATGGCAACCAACTGCCAATGTCAAAAATTACCAAGTGTACACTGTCATAAAATAGGTAAATAAAAATCATGAGTAAATAAAAATGCTTTTGTAAAATACATTTCAGCTGGCTTAAATCTAAATAACCATAATAGTTGATTAAAACAATTTCCAAATAACAATCAATTAGATACTGGTTGGCCATCTTATATTACATGATATATAATTCTAAAAAAACCATAACATTATTAACATTGGTCTGCCATCTAGTGTGGACTTTTGGTACTAAAGACCATTATGGTGGAATGCTATTAATTTTTACCCAGTTATTTTGAATTTATTATTAATACTTTCGGTATTAGAAAAAAATATGTATGTACGTGTGTAAATGATTCTTTTCAATTTCGTGCTACCATTTTCGGCATGCGCTTTTTGTTGAGCCACCTGTGTTGCGCTTCACACCTTGAGCTTCAACCGCAAGCGACGGTCCTACACAGAAACAGGGGGTATACGGTAAATGCAGAAGCCGTATACCTTCCACTACAACCCTGTTCTTCTGTAAATCCGAATTTCGAAGCAGGCACATATCCAGGATTTTTGAACTATAAATTTTATTACAAACTAAAGTGGGTTTTATACGATTCAATATATTGATCAATTAATTGAAAAAGTTGACTTTCAATTTATTGATGTGTGTTCAAATTTCAACAATAAATTGAACAATCAATTGATGAAAGAATTGATCAATTTATTTTGAAAATAGGACAAGTTCTATTTTTCATCAATTTTTTAGGGAATTCTAGGTATATTTTTATCTGTTTAATTATTGCCTACTGTTTAGTTGTAGTATAACCAAGAAATATATACTTTGTGTTTCGTTTTCAAATGTGACAGGACCGCATACGTTCTAATTTACCATCATCTCGGTCAGCGTTTCCCGAAGTGTGGGTCGCGACCCGGCACCGGGTCGCAGAAAATTTTTGCCGGGTCGCGAAAAAATTGTAAAAACACAAAAAAGATTTTTTTTGTACATATTATTTTTTTTTACGTCAGTTAATCACTAGAATAGTGTGTATTTGTGCTCTTTATTACTATACTATACTTTTTATTACTATTTATTACTCTTTATTACTATAAAGCTACTGCTTTAAAATAAAATTTGTTTTGTTAATAAATGTTTTTTTTTTTATAAGGTGGGTCGCGAAAAATTTTAAAACCTCGTACCGGGTCGCGGTCAAAAAAGTTTGGGAACCGATGATCTAGGTTATTTCTTTTGTTTTTATTCACAGCTCGTAAATTTGTGAAGATTTTTTCTATATTTCCATTTAGATAAATGTCAACATGATTTACAGTTGGTAATGTAAAAGTTTTCAAAAAAATTGATAAATAAATTGATGTGTGTAAAGTGATCTTTTTATTTTCAAGGTTACCAATAAATTTTTCTATTAATTGACAAAAAACTTGATCAATTTATTAATCAATAAAATGAACTGTGTAAAACCAACTTAAGTCTCATGTAAATTGTTGATAAAAGGGGGCGCTCAAATTTTCCAGCTCCTCCACCCGGAATATTCTCCTATTTAACACTTTAGTTACAGAACAAACCAAACTAATTTAGATATTCTATTTGCAGATGCACGGTTATGATTTGCCGCCACCTTCATTGGCTCCTGGGCCTGGTCCGCCGCCAGGACTTCATTCTCAGCCGCCCCCAGACGCCATGACACACCCGGATAGTACGGATAGCTACGTCACCTATTTAGACAGTGATGAAAGCTTACCTGCCAGCCCTTAACCTAACCTAACCTAAACTAACTCTGTACATAATATTATTTCAAATATTATTTTCAACCAGATTCACCAAAGAAAATAAGCATGTTGACCGTGTTTCATACATGTAACCAACCAGTAAGCGGCTACAGTGACGTGCAATGGATTATGTGGATGGATCAATTTATATAAAACCATATCCATTTATGTAGTCAAGTAATATGCGTCAAATGTTAGTTACGTGTACTGGTTGAGTATGCAGAAGGACTTATTTATTAGAACCATAATTTTATTCAGCCAACCAGTACACGTAAAACATCAGTGACGTGGAATGGTTTGTTATGTGGATGGATCAATTTATTTAAAACTGTTCATTTACGCAGTCAAGTAATGTGCGTCAAACATTAGTTACGTGTACTGGTTGAGTTTGTGGAAGGACCTATTTATTAGAACCCTAATTTTATACAGCCAACCAGTACACGTAAAACGTCAGTGTTATGGTTTGTTAAGTGGATGGATAAATTTTTAGTGCTACATAGCCATATTTTATTACGCCGACAAAATTATTTTAAACTTTTTTTTAGAATGTCTTGCCTATGTATTTAGTACTATACTAAATATTAGTGACGTGTAATGTTTGAGCGTTCAGATAGACCAATTTAGTAAGAACTTGATCTAAAAATTCAACCAAAATACGTCATAATATACAATGTACTGATTGGGTATGTGGATGAACCAATTTAGTAAAATTATTTTCATCCACGTAACTAGCCAATACACGTCAAATATTACGTGTTACGTCAGCAGTGGCGGCGTTAGCGAGGGGTCCGGGCCCCTTCAAAAATTGCTCTGGCCCCCCAGTTGGCCCCTCCAAAATTTTTTGGAGAAAAATGTATTTTAGAAATGAGGACCTTTTTTTTTTAGTTCATCACTTGTATTTTCATGGGTTAACGATAAAAAAAATAATTTCAAATATTTCCTGGCCCCCCCAAATTTTCTTCAAAAATTTCCTGCCCCCCCCAGATTTTAAGAGCTAGCGTCGCCACTGTACGTCAGCAAATGAACTAATTTATTAAGACGTGTTTCACCCATGTAACCAAACAGTACGCTCAAATATCAGTGACGTGTAATGGCTGAGTGTGCGGACAGACCAATACATTAGAATTATTTTTCATCCACATAACCAACAAGTATACTGGTGACGTGTACTTCTTGCTACGTACGATGAACCAATTTATTAGAAATTATTAAAATAGTCAAACTCCAACTACGGTAACGTGTAATGGCTGAATATATAGATGAACTAATTTATTAAAATACCGTTTTATTTACATAACCAACCAATACACGTTAGCAATAATTCTTGTGAATTATCTGGATGGACTTATTAGGATGTTTTATCATGTCAACTGTTACTTGTCAAACATTTCATCCATGTAACCAACCAGTACACGGCAAGCAGCAATGACGTGTAATGGTTGATTTCAGGATAGACAATTCTTTTGTGAATCTGGTTTTATTGTTAAGTTATTGATTGATAGTGAATTTTGCTGTTTAATACTTTTTACAAATTATTTGTTGTACCCCCCTCCCCAAATACCTTGTCCTAGCCCCCCCTCCCAATTAAATAAGGTGTGACGATTGTATATAAATTCAACTGTTATTGTGGAATTAGTTTGTAAATAATATATATTATTAATACTATAAAGCTGATATTACAATTTTGTGAAAATAAAAGCAATTTACTTAAAATTAGTTATTTATTCTCAAACTCGACTTAAGATTTTTTTTTCACTTCCCAATATTTTGCAGACAGCTCAACACAAGGTCGACTTGGGGATAATACGATTGGTTGCAACGTCACGCTGACCACGTTGGTTTTAAACCAGGAATTATTATATTAGGTCGTCAAGGATGACATTTGTAGAAAAAAATTTATGTGAAGTGTGAATTTTCACACATTTCAGGGTTTCTCAGGTATTTAGTAAGTGAATGATGATTACTTGGGATGCCAAAACAAATTTTATGTTAAAATATTTTTTGTTAATTTTAATTCGAATGCCTAATACCATTATTTGGGTTTCTAAATATTTGCAGTATTTTTTTTATATAGCAAGGTTCATTAATATTTTGAAAATTGCGCCTACGTTTCCATTGGTTGTTTAAGTCATAAACTCCGCCCCTCTGATTTCGTATACATTCAAACATAGAATTAAATTATAATTTCAACACTTCCCAATGGTTATTAAATTTACGCTTTTACAAATTAAATGCAACATTTGCCAAAATAGAACTAGAATTTTGACAAAATAATTTAAACAAAATAAAAATGCAAAAAATAAATAAAAATTGACGGGAATCGAACAGTAGTTTGCAACTTACGAAGCGAGAACGTTACCACTGGACTATGGACGTTCACTCGTTTACTGTGTTAAATAGCGGATTAAATATTTTACATATTTTAGTTAAAAACACAAAAAATGCGTTATTTTCCGAAAACACAATCTGATCAAAAATTCCTGTTGTACTATTCCGGTTCACACCAATGTACATTTCTTAGGATTTTTTCAAATTTTTAGTTTAAACCATCTGGGCTACAGGGTAAGACAAAAATTTTATTGCACAATTTTGGCAAAAATCGCGTCAAAATAATTTATTTTGCAAAATAAAATTATGATTGTTAACCACGTAACAACGGCTTTCATTTGATACTTACAGAATTGTATTAAAAAAATTTTTTTTTTAAATGTGCATATATTTGTTTATATTTTTAAGGGGGTATGTTTTTTAGATGTTTTAGTATTTTTCCTATGTGCGTGTTAAAGAGTTGTATAAGCATGCCAAATTTCAACTCTATAGGTTACCGAACAGACAGACAGATGACAAAATGACGGTATAAGGTTTTTTTGTCATACCTACAAAACCCTAAAAATGGGATAGCTACTAATAGATCATTACAACTTAAAACATAAGCTACATTTTGTACTAATTCTTTTGGGAATATTGTGAGATTTATAGAAAGCATTTTTTCTCCACTCTCGCAAAAATAAAATTATGATCGTTAATCCACGTAACAAGGGCTTTCATTTGAAACACTACTCAGAATTAAAAAAAAAAAAATTTTTTTTCGATGAGCATATATTTGTTTATATTTTTAGGTGGATATGTTTTTTAGATGTTTAAGTATTTTTCCTATGTGCGGGTCAAAGAGTTGTATAAGCATGCCAAATTTCAACTCCCTAGGTTTAGCCGTTTGGCTACTTTTTACCGAACAGACAGACAGACGACAAAATTATGGTATAAGGGTTTTTTGGTCATACCTACAAAATCCTAAAAAGGCAAAGTTGGTTGATAATTTACAAATATAAGGAATTATTTTATCCATCAAAGTATGCACCCATATTGTCTATTGTTTAGGGTGACCATTCGTCCCGCATTTTGATTGGGTGTCCCGCAAAAGTCCCGCATTCTAACATTTTAAGGACTTTTTTTTTTGCTCTTGACTTGGATTTTGGGAGGTGAGGACCTTTTTTTTGCTCTTCACTTGGATTTGGGAGGTGAGAACCTTTTTTTTTGCTCTTCACTTGGATTTGGGAGGTGAGAACCTTTTTTTTTGCTCTTCACTTGGATTTGGGAGGTGAGGACCTTTTTTTTGCTCTTCACTTATATTTGGGAAGTGACGACCTTTTTTTGCTCCGTCCCGCATTGCCTTCTTAAGAAAATGGTCACCCTACTATTGTTAACAATAAAATAATTATTTAACATTTACAGCGATATTATAACATAAACAATAAGCCATATCATTTTTAAAATCATATGGTTTCTTATCTTTGAATGCATTTAACATGATTATTTCCTTATCAAATAATTGGGAGAACTGTAATCCGCTTATATGTTATTTAATGCTAATTAACGAACGGGTCGCTGCTGGTCAGCTTGTTGGGACATATTGTGCTCCGATACAAACTGCTCAGGTCGCAAGGCTGCTCGTTCTACGAAATTAAGATATTTTCAATAAATAGTGTTAAAAGTGATTGTTTTATTTTTTTTTTATAACAATATCTTACAGTTCCTTATACTATACACTTTTGCCATGTAAATGGTAGGTTGTTCATGTGGTAAAAACCCTGGCGGACGAGTGGCAATGAATTCCTGGAAGGCCAGTTTTACAGTATTGTCGGAATTAAACTGTTTTCCTATTAAAAAGTTGACAAAATCGTGGAAGAAGTTGTAATCAGTGGGGGCTAGCTCTGGTGAGTATGGAAGATGATGAAGAAGTTCCAACTCCAATTCCTGTAGTTTTGCTACAGTCATTTGTGCAGTGTGTGGTCTAGCGTTATCATGCAATAGGTGTCGATCTGTTGACCAATCTAGGCTGTTTTTCTTCAAGTTTTTGTATTATTTCGTCCAGTTGGGTGCAGTATATTTCTGCTGTGATCGATGAGTGAGTTTTTGTTTTGTTTTGTTTAGTTTTTAATTTACCTGTACGAAATTTGGCTAATTTGATATACAGACCAATTCTGTAACTCAGTTACTATGATCATAGTAACTAAATTTGTCACTATGAGCAAGGTTACTATTATGAATGAGTCATTCAGATCAATTCTGTAAAAAGTTACTGTGTAATAACGTTACTACAACATAAAATATTATAAAAAGTATAATGCCTTTCATTCATAATAGTAACTGACCTTGCTCATAGTGACGAATTTAGTTCCTATTATCATAGTAACAGAATTGGTCTGATTATACTTTTTATAATATTTTATCTTGTAATAACGTTACTACACAAACTTTTTACAGAATTGATCTGATTATCTGCTGCGTAGTAACACTAGAGACACTATTAATTTTTCGCGCGGTCTGCGATATCGTAGTTCCACGTAAGAACTCATACTTCATAATAGTGCGAATTTCCGACCGTTCCATTTTCAACAAAATTAATTTAAAAAAAAAGTTTTTGATATTTTTTACAGCAAACAATGATTTCTTTAAACAGGCGAGATGTGTAACTTTAAAAAAAAAAAACAACGGTAAAATATTAAGCCAATGTCAAATAATAAGCTGTTAAAGTTTGCAATATTATTAACTACAAATTTCATCTTTGATGACCTGATATATCTAAGTAGCAGAAGCCTGATGGTATGTAAAGCTCCAGAAAAAAAATACAATAACGGTACAAAAATATAATATATATGGCATCCTTTTTTATGTCACGGGCCGAATTCAGTAACAAAAGTTTACTTTTTCGACAAATATAATAATAATAACGAAATGGATTTCAACTAAACTCTGTTCTTTTGGTTTAGGCGGAACTAGATTTTCATTTCTAGTTACTTTTACTGATTGATTGAAGCTTTTGATCATTTTGTTCAGAAAAAGCCAACTTCAATATATAAAAAAATAGCTAATGACAACTTATAAAGATAAAAATGCCGGTTAGTTCCGCCTAATCGATTGGAACAGACTTTATTACCTGTTATATATCTGTATTATACACGTCAAACATAAGGCCGCTAGCTCAGAAAGAGTGAACGAGATAGCAGGGGGTTGAACCTGGTTAATTTCTCCGTCTGAGAACATTGCAGGACTCCGCATTTAACATACATAATCTCAAAAAGATTAAATTAAAGGGCTTTTTAAGGGGTAAGTAATTAAAACACAATTAAAAATCATAGATATTTTATTTTATTAAATATAAATATTATCACAGAATATATTCACGTCTGTTATAATACAGTTTAACACAATAATAATAAAATATTTGGTATCATAAAATTAATGTCAAGTAATAAAACTAAACAATATATTAAATATAACATTAAGAATCAGTATTTCAAACTCCTAATAAATTTATCTAGTAAATAAAGAGGTAACACATATTTGAAAAATTATTAGGAGCTCTAAGCATTTGAGACAATGTAGATTGTGACATATAGTTGTTTGAAATGGCGTAACTGCTTTGTTTCAGCAGCCAATTATACCTGTTTAAATCCTTTTTTCCAAACTGTATCCTTTAAATACGCTAACGAGGATCCAGTATTCAATAGTGATTCGATAACGTCTGTAAAACCTAATTCACTAGCAATTCTATATTTAATTTGCACCGATTTTATTTTGTTTATAAGTTCTTTCATCGATTTTATACTCGAATGTGACTTGACGTTCTCTGATAAAAATCGACGAGTCAAATCTTGAGCTAGTGTATTAGTTAGTGGATATGCTTTTAAAAATTCGTTGAGATACAATAAATCAGAATTTAAAATGCAGCGTTGGAACAGAATTGTACCCCAATCTGGTTGGAAATTGTAGGATTCCAGTAAGATTTTTGAGTGTGGAAAACTGAAAAAAAAGATACATATGCAATTGATACATACAGACACAAATACATTGATTCCTTGGAAATAAGAAGAGTTATAAAAAATTATTCGAACAAGCGCGAAACAAATTTTGGAGGTCAAAAAATTCAACTGAAAATTTTTCGAAAATGAGAAGAGATAGAAAAAATATTTTCAAATAAAAGTTGTAGCTATTTATGTGTACTAAAACTTTTGTTTAATAATTTTTTTTATTACACTGTTATTTAAAAAAATATTTACATAAAACTAAAACGGTACCTTAGTAAACTGACTCTTCCAATTGGTACATTATACAAGAATTTTAACAGATTTTTAAGAATTATAAATAAGTCAAAAATATGAAATTCCATAAAATTTCATAAATTAAATTTTGAGTTATAATGCAGAAAAATTTTGGAGATGGTAAAATAAAAATTTCAAATGAAAATTTTTCGAAAATGAGAATAGATAGAAAAAATATTTTTAAATAAAAGTTGTAGCTCTTAAAGTGTACTAAAACTTTCGTTAAATAATTTTTTTAATAGAACGTTTATTTAAAAAGATATTTACAAAAAACTGTTATTAAATCGTGAAAAATCGTGATATCTTACCTTAAATCATTGAGAAGTAAATGCTGAATCTGCGTTTTATCAATTCTTAAAATGCATTTCATTGACTTATTTACTTGGATACTTTTAAGCAGTGCGATTTGTAAAGCAACTAATTCGGCTTGATTAGCGACAGCCATTGCTTTCGTAGTCTTTTCTCCGTGCAAATGATATTCCGTTGCATGAATAAAACTATCGATCGCTTTCTGTAAACAGACATGCGTACTATCATTATTAGTCAACAGTACGAATAACTGTACTCTTGGTAATCCTTGATTTTGCATTTCAAGTCGTGAGATTTCAATTAGATTCTCTATTATTTCCATAGCTTCGCTTTCATAGAGTTCAGCGACTTCAGAAAATAGGGTAAAACGTAGAGCAACCATTTGAAATAACTTCTTATTTTTCGGACAATGAATTTTTAGAAATTTTAGTAACGCAACTTTTAAATTATTATCTTTACGATAACCTTTCCGAAGTAAATATTCAAATTGATCATTCTCTTTTAATATTTGAAAGATGTAATTCATTTCTGTATATCTTCCAATTCCAGTCAATAGTCTAACCATTAGTTTCCAGCTTTTTAGATTTAATAATGTAGAGGTTAAAGTCTGTGATTTCCGAAGCACAGCGGAGATTCCTTCCATATTACACTCAGCGGTGAAACAATCATGTGATCGTATCAAAAGCTCGATAACTGCAATTATATCGTCTTCTGAAACTTCTGACGATTGTGAATGTGAACGATGTATATTATTTGCACTTCTCAGTAATTTTTCGCCTAGTTTTGAACAAAATTCAGAACAGATTTGTAAGATTAAATGAAAATTGTTGTCCAACATCATATCCCACATTGTTATACAGTCTAAATTTTGCTGTAATGATTTATAAGTTGCTTTTGTTATTTCATCGGTTAGAAATGTAGTAATCTGAAAAAAAGTGAAATAATTCCAAAATGAGATGCGATAGAAAAAAATGTTTCAAATAAAAGTTGTTGCTAATAATTAGTACAACAATTTTTGTTCTATAAAAAATATTTCTAAAACCAACCCTTAACCAGATAACTGTCAAAATATGAAAACTTATTCGTAAAAATCTATTTTTTTTTAAAAATCAAAAAAAAAAATTCTTCAAAATGTTAACTTAGGCCATTTAGGACATCAGAATTATAAAAATTCCAACCGCAGGTCTCTATATATTATAGTTTTTAAGATATAGTGACGCAAATAAATTTTTTTTTGTAAAATTCGCCTATTTCAGAACAATTTAAATCAAAAATGGGTATGGCTCGGAAGGCCCCAATTTTTTTACAAGATAAATAAACAATGAGAATTATAAAAAATCAAACTGCAGGTCTTTATCCTTTACCGTTCTCGAGATAGGATTTTCACAAATTTCAAAATTATCACAAAAATATTTTATGCAGGATTTGTCTCAAAATATCATCTCGCCATCTAGAACCACAGAATTCCAAAAATTTAAACAAATGGTCTCTATCTCTTATAGTTTTTACGATATAGTCATACAAAAATAAAATTGGATCCATTTTAGAAATTATTGAAACAGTTACAGTTGTAAGAGGCCTAATATAAAAGGCTACAATATCATGGGCCCCAAAAACAACAACGTAGCGCAAAAATCATACTGTGTCATATAGTCATACAAAAAAATATAGTCAAATCATAAGAAGTAAAGAGTTACTTCTTATGGTTTTTGAGCCTATTTTTTTCTAAAACTATCTCTTAAAAAGCTATTTGTCAAAAACAGAAAAAAACATACAAGTAAACTACTATTTCCAATTGAGCAATATGTACCAAAACTCAACCAGTTCTTAAACACTACAATAGGACCTCAAATATAATTTTTCAATGGAATCTAACGATTAGTTTTGGAGATGAAAATATACAAATTTCAATAAAAAAAATCTCGAAAATGGGATAGATAGAAAAAATGTTTTCAAATAAAAGTTGCAGCTTTGCGCGTGTACTAAACGAAAACTAGTTAAATAAAAAAAATTCATAGAACAATTATTTAAAGAGATATTTGCGAAAAACTAAGATAGTACCTAAATAAACTGCCTCTTCCAACAGGTAGATTGTAATAAAAATTTAATAGCTTTTTAGAGAATATAAAAGAGTCTTAAATATGAAATTTCATAATATTTCATCGGCTAGGTTTTGAGGTACAGCATAGGATACATACATATAAACACAAAATGGTTAACTAACTAACAATTGAGACTTACTTGTTTTCTGCTCCACTTGAAGATGACCATAATATCACTAACAACTTCTAGTTTATTCTTACAATCGCTACCCAGGGCATTTCTTAGGAGACTTTCTGAATCATTACAAAGAACAACAGATTTATATGGTTTTTCCAAGTTTAGCGATATTCTGTAACACATCAATATCCTTCCAGCAATATTGCTTCCATGTTTCAATCGATCCGTCATATTTTCCAGAAGAGTCAAAGTATCTTGATCAGAATGATCATTTTGGTCTAAAAGTTCTGTGTTTGTTGAGCTAAATGAACCTAAAAAATAAAAAAATAATAGCTAATAGCTTTAATGAACACACTAATATTAGAATTAAATTGTGTGGTTAGTAGTAAATAGGATTGACACAGGGTTGTGTGCTAAGCCCACTACTATTCTTGCTAGTTCTGGACGATGCAATAAAAGAAAGAAATTGGGAAGGACATAAAACCATGATTATCAGCAAAGACAATAAACACCACAGCAGAGCTGAGAAAATGTGTAATAAAATATTTGAAAAAGAATTTTAATTACTTTTTTTGGTATTTGAAATATTGTATTTCAGATACTTCAAAAAAATGCTCTTTATATTTGGATTTGAAAATACTTTCTCAGTGGTATTTGTATTTGATATTTGTTGTCTGAAAATGTTGGTATTTGAAATACTTTAGAAGTTTTTCAAATATTTCCCAATATTTTAAATATTTCCTAATATTTCAAATATTTTCTTACTATTTCAAATACTTAGTAAATATTTCCCTAGTATCAAAGATTATAAAAGACTTTTATAATCTTTGCTAGTATATAATTCATATATTTCTTAATTTTTCATATATTACCATAGTATTTCAAATAATGTCCTATTATTTCAAATATTTCCCTAGTACATATTTCAAATAATTTTTAGTATTTCAAATAATTTCCTACTATATCAAATATTTCCTAGTATTTCAAATATTTCCTAGTATTTCAAATATTTCCTAGTATTTCAAATATTTCCCAGTATTTCAAATAATTCTAGTATTTCAAATACATTTAAATTTGAAATAAATTATTTCAAATACTTTTTAAAGTTTTTTGAAATGGACCTCCCCCCCCCCCCCCCCGATCAATTGTCTGTGTCCGTGTCTTTCATTTTCAATACAATAATCACTAAAATCACCAAATCTATAGTCTGTTTCTTTGGTTTAAGCGGAACTAGACTCAATTCTAGTAACTTTTACCGATTAAGTGAAGTTTTTGATTATTTTGTTTATCAAAAACTCACTTCAATCCTTAAAAAGAGAGCTCATGACAACTTAAAAAAAAGAAAATTCTAGTTAGTTCCGCTTAAACGTTTGAAATAGCCTATAGTAAAGTATAACAAAATGAAACATAATAATTGTGTAGTTTTCCTCTAGATTTTCATGCAGAGGTGTTGGGACATATATGTCCCGTAAACCGCGAAAGAATTAATTTACCTGTACTTAAAGAGTATCTTGCAGACTTATGTGTTCTTCTACGATGTGGAAAAGACTTCAAATTCCTATCTCTATTCATATAAAGCAATCTTTGTTCCGTACTCAATTGATACGGGCTCAATTTTCCTTCTGCTAACTCGTAACAAGTCAATAAAATAGAAATTTCAGCACTTTTATAATCAAACATCTTCTCCAATCGAAGAGCTTCAATTATATCCCCAGATTCCAAAATCTTCCCGATAGTTTCATCATAATGTCTTAACTGTTCTTTAGTTAACGTGTGTGTAAATTTAGTCTTCGTAAAAGATTTTTCTTGCAACTCCAACGATAAATAATTAGTTTCATTCTTATCATATCGAGAACCTTTTAACGTTTCATCATCAAGTGCGAAATAATTAGACCAAATCTCTTGTTCGATATGTTCCACATATGGATCGGTATAATCTGATTGTTTAAGCCACGTATAAGCTAATTTTAAAGCTTTATATTTATCCGAACAGTTGTTTAATTCTTTACAACAATTCACAAAAAATTCCGAAGCTGAACTCGGCAGTATTTCAGATTCACGAAATGCTAAATCACAATCCGACCAAAAAGAATCAGTTCTATTTTTAAAATTATAAGACCATTCTTCATTAAGAACATATTCCTTTAATATTTTTTCAAATTTCGCAAGTTGGAGTGCGTACTTAAATTTTTTATCATCAACTAAAATCTGTATACATCGAACAATTTCATTTTTACGATCAGAAGAGTTCCAAAACAAACTCAGATCAATATTTATATCTGAATATGATAGTGATTGTAACAAATTTGATATTTTACAGAAATTAGGACATTCGGTTGGTATATTTTTCATTAAATTACTCGAACAAAGATTATTTAGGAATATAATTTGTTGATGACGAGAATCAAAACAATTTCCTACAGTTGAAAATATAATTTTTAATGCCGTATCCACAATCCAATATCCGTTGTTTAAAAACATGTACTCGAAATCGTTTTCGATTATTATGTGGTTGTATTTCAGATGTGATACTGCTGTTTCGAACTGCTGAAGATAATTTGTACTTGATTTAAAATCATAATTAATACAATGATTTAAATATTCAAGTAATAGACAGAATGGATGGTTCTAAAAAGTAATATTATTAATTTATATATTAATTTAATTAAAATTATTACTCACAGACATAAATATTTGAAAGCTTTCCAATGTAGTTTGTATAAATTTATTTTTTACGGCTTCTACTAATAAAGTACTGACTGTTGAAGCTGAAACGGCGTAGTTTTCTGTAATATCTAGCTGTATATTACATGATATGGAGAGCCATGTTAACCAGTTTGTGACCACGGAATCGGGCTAAAAAAATATATAATTTATTCCTCTAAACCAATTATCTTTAACCAGGGCAATATCGCCCAAAGGTGGGTGATTTAGGCTTTCAGGTTGGCGGCAAAATAATTTCAGGCTGTATTATAAATATTATTTATCCAAAAAATTTACGTGAAGTGTGAATTTTCACACATTTCAGGGTTTTGTAGGTATTTAGTCAGTGTATGATGATTATTAGAAGGCCAAACGATGAATGCCTGTCACTACATAACACAATTACAAGTGTTGGTTTTAAATCCTTTAAATCATAGGCATGACAAGAATGTTGCAGTTAGATTTTTTGTACCGTGTATCATATATCTCTAATAATACCATAATATATCGGGTGAATTATTTAAGGAGCAACATGTTTCACATATAATGTTAATGAAATGAGTTATTTCTAAAGCAACATAGCCATAAAACAAATGCTTATCGTATCCATAGAAAAGACATAATATTGTTTTTTTAAATATTTTTTAGATTTACCTACTAAGGACATTATTATTTTTATTTGTATGTAAATATAAACAAACTAATAAAAATTCATTTATTGTTTCTAATTTACTATATTTTAGCCGTCTAGGAACTTTATCATGTCAAATAACTTTTATATCTAATCACCATTGCATATCTGTTGCTATGGATATGAGCTTGCTTTCATAATTTGCTATGTTGCAAATGAAATAACTCACTTCATTAACATTATATGTGAAACATGTATGTTACTCCTTAAATAATTCACCCGGTATATTTTAACGCATTTTTTTTTGTAGTTGCAAAAATATCATTCAAATCCAGACCTGGCAACACTGCAGGCGATATTTTTTATATTGCGACTATATGAAAAACTAACAGATTCTCTACTAGAAATGGAATCCCAGCAACCGGCCAGTTATTTATTTGTTTTCCTAGTCGCTATTTGCAAAATAAATTTACGTACCTCTTCTCTACCCATAACAAAATGTATCCATGTATATATAAATATATATTTTTAATTTTAGCTAAGAGATTAAACGAAAATCTTAATACTTGGCAAAATTTAGTCAAAATGAAATGTATTTCAAAAATCAATTACCGTATCTTAATCTGCACTTAAAGAACTTCCATTTAATATCCCCAAAATAAAATTTAAATTAAAAAAAATCACTCAAAATTTTTAAAAAAATATTTATATTTCCATTAAATACATATTTGTTTATATTTATCCCGCGTTGTATTTTTTTGAACTCTCTATAGTTTTCCTATATGTGGGTCAAAAAGTTGGACAAGTATGCCTAATTTCAACTTTCTATGTTCAACCGTTTGGCTACAATTTCTACCGTATAGACAGACACATGAGTGACGTTATAAGGGTTTTTAAGTGGTCATGCCTACAAAACCCTAAAAAGACTAATCCTCTAATTTTTGAGGAGATAATTGGGCAGTCGCTTAATCGGGACAAAATGTACTAGTCCCGATTAAGCGGAATCGACTGTATCTAGTATTACAGACATTCAATGGCATCAAATTTAGACTTTTAGAAAATAAAAACTAATTTTAAACAACTTTTTATTCTTGTATTTTTGGTCTAAAATTTACAGAAGAGCCAATTTTCGCACTTATTTAAAATCTCATGTTAAACTTATGTTCCACGTTTATAGATACCTGTAAAGTAGGGTGACCATTTTCTTAAGAAGGCAATGTGGGATGGAGCAAAAAAAAAAAGGTCCTCATCTCCCAAATCCAAGTGAAGAGCAAAAAAAAGGTCTTCACCTCCTAAATCTAAGTGAAGAGCAAAAAAAAGGTCCTCACCTCCCAAATCCAAAATGCGGGACAAAATGTTAAAATGCGGGACTTTTGCGGGACGAATGGTCACCCTACTGTAAAGACTTAAAAAAACGAGGTATAAGTCAAAAAACTTACCTCATAACAAGTTGCTAAAACAGCTAACAATGGATACTTATAATTCTGACAAGCAACCAACAAAGAAGTAGGTGGATCTTCACTTTTATGACACCGAATCAAAACACTCAATAAATTAGTTTTCGGAGAATCAAAATATAATTCCGAAACAGTCGATGTAACACTATATTGTGATGTCATACTAGTACCTAACTCTTCAAGACCACCTCGGTCTACTTCTTCGAAACATTGTATATCTCTAGATAAAGCATGATGAAGATGTTCCATTAAATTCTCATTTCCAAACAAAGAAGTAAGACGTAATATTTGATCTAAGGGATAATGGTTGGATTGGGCATGGATTAAAAATGGAAGCCAATTGTTTTGGATAGCACAGTTCGATAAAAATAATTCTGGAAGTTCTAAGTTATTTAATTTTGCAAATTTAACCGGTAGCTTTTGTTCTTGTAAAACATCTGTAATATTTTCATTTATTTCTAATTTTTTCTCAAGAATATTTAACAGTTCTTTTGGATCTTCATTAAATTGGGAGACAATTTCAAGTTCCAATTTATCAATAACATTAATTAAAACCCTTAGTTTTTTACTATTATAACCAATCATCTCAAGAAAAGAAATACAAGAACATATAATATCAGTATTTTTAAAATATTTTAAAGCAAATTTTTGTATAATTTTAGCCTTTTCAAATTTATCATAATCATTCACAAGACCGTGTTTTTTAAATTGATTTACTAAAAATACTTTTGAAGCCTTGCTAGGTCTATTCCTTTTTATATAATATAAATAATCAATCTTACATTTAAAATCACAAGATGAAGAATTTAAATAATACGAACTGTTTATATTGTTTTTTAAATATTCTAAAATAATTTCCAAATTGTTTACAAGTAAATCTTCTAAGTTAAAATCAGTTTTTGGGGAAGCAAAACCCAGGATTACATTCTTTAAAACAGGGAGATTAATATAGTTTAATATATTTTCAAAATTAATATTTAATTCCCCTATTTTAAAACTTAATTTTTTAACTAAAATGTCATGAAAATTTATGTCTCGATTATAAAATATTAATGACAATAAAACAAATGGATTTTTTTGTAGATACAATTCGAAGTCTTCAGAAAAATAGTTGGAGACTTGTAAGATATTTTTGCGGACCATTTTTTCGTTATTTAGATTCTCTAAAGTATCACTGATGCTAATATATAAATTAAATTCTTTTGAATTCATTTTTTGGATAAATGTATCTGGATATTGGTATCCTTTGCAAAGTGATAATATTTCATAAAATTTATTTTCAATGCAAAGTTGTGCTAATTTTTCAAAATAATCAGAAAGCCGTACTGTTGAAGTTGGTTCTTCTAAAATACGAAATATATTTTCGAAATTTCCGTTTTGTACAAAACGAGATATAATATTTTTGAATGTTTTTTCTGCTGTAAAAATACCGAAGGTGCTTAGTTCGTTTAAGACGAAATTTTTGAAAAATTCTGTGTTTTTTGTTAAGGCTATATCGTTTATCATGAAGTGTGTTATTGGCCAAAGGAGGAATAGGTTTTTTAGTTTTAGTAGAATTTCAGTTTTTAATCTGCTATTACAATCATAATCAGTATCTTGAGAGAAATATGTTCGAATCCAAATTTTTATTATTTCGAAATTTTCGGTTTTTAATAAATATCTCCATGATGTTTCTGGGGTTAAATAGCTGTCCAAACTGGCATCTAAAATAATTTTAATCTTTATTTATGAAAATAAAAATATTTTATTTAAAAAGTTTTTATAGATAATTGATTTTTTTCCCAAAAATCATAAAGTACTTATATAAAATAGATTCTAGCAGCAGAGTAGAAATAATTTGACCTAATATTTTCTAACAGAGATATTATTTATCATGACCATGGAAACGTTACATATAAATATGAAAAAATTGAGACTTGGAAAAAGGTTTACAGAAGTTATTCGAAATTTTTCGTTTTATCAAAAAACGTCTCAAATAAAAGTTATTAGTTATTGCTTTTATAGCAACTTTTGTTTAATAAATTTTTTCGAGATATTTTTCTGTTGTGAAATATTCGCAAAAATCTTAAAATCGACACGAGTAAACACCCATTTTTAGTCAACCGATTTTTACCAAAAGTTGATCAACTCGTGCCATTGATGGAAGAAGCTTAAATATGAAGTTTCATAAAAATCCTTTCAGCCGAATTTGCTCTGCACGTGTACACAGATAGACGGACAGACAGACGGACGGACAGACAGACAGACCAACAGACATCATGCTAAAAATAGTCAAAACGTTATGTAGGGACCTCAATTCGTGGAGATCCATCGAAATCTCGAAACGTCAAAATTGGTATGATCACAATACCTCCCTTATATATGTTGGCGGTCGGTAAAAATGACATTAAAAATCAAAATGTATTGAAAAGGACATTTTATAATGACAGTCAATTTAATCTAGAATTTACATTGTGAGTATGATTTACAAAGCTTAAACAAAACGACCAAAAGTCCGATTTAATAGAAAAAAATTACTAGATTTCAAAATCTAGTTCCGCCTTTAGTTTTGGAATAGCCTACACGTCACTAAAAGGTCGGCATTTGAAACTCTTTAATATTTAATAATTAATAACTTTCTTATGGAATAAGATATTGATTTTTTTTGCTTCATAATATTTTCTGATTGCAATTCTTTGAGGTACAAATATTATATTTTATTAATTTAATATATTTCTACAAGTCTATTGGAGTTCCCATTTAAAATAAGAAAATTTCAGAACGTATTTTGAGAACCACTGATTGAAACAAAAAAAATGTTTCACTTGTTAATATTCTCCTATAAAATGGCAATTTCTAATTGTTTAATTTAACCGACCTCGTAACTATTATATTTCTCGAGATGAGCAATTGTTCACAAATTAAAATAAACACCCTGTATATGCATACCAAATTTTAACTTATATGTTTGGCAGCCTCAGTACAGTACAGACAGACAGCCTGAGAGAATATGAGTATAAGGTGTATATGAACCCTAAAACACTATTTTCTGTAGTCAATTTTTTTGTACATCATGGTCTAAGAACTGTATATGCATACCATATTTCAACCCCCTAAATGTGTATTTTGTATCATGAAATAGCGTAACAATATCTATAAAAACTTTTTGATTTTTTGTATTTAATTACCATAAGTATCAAAAAATAATTCTGTTGCAACCTCTGATTTCCAATCAATATTTATTTGGTCAAATTTTAAAACAGATAATTTTGAAATATCCTCGTCCAATAATTTTAAAAGATTGCTATTAGAAATCTCGATTAATTTTAAAAATTTCCAAGATTTACACATTGCGTCATCTAGTTTATTATTTTTTAACAAATGTTCTGCAATATAATTTCTCATTTCTTTATCCGTAGTTTCATAAAAAGTGGATGAAAGTTGCTCGGATGGTTCAAAACCTACGTTGTTTAAAATATGACTCGCTTTGAACACTTGTTTACGTACAAGAAGCTGATGAACCCAAGCTAAAATCTGAAAAAAATATTATAATAAGACATGCCCAATACCTAAATGGAGTATAGGGCAAATAAAGTTAAATATTAACACCATTCATTTTCTTTATTTTCAAACAAAAACATTATAACATTTTATAATATTTACGTAGAAAAATTTTAGTCTAAAGGTCGTTAGTAAAAAGATGACTCATTTAAAAATCATATACATATTATAATCATAATTTTTAGAATATTTAATTGTTTAAATGTTATGTTGAATTTAGTGCAAAATTTAATTTTAATGCTTGGAACAGTAAAAATAAAATATTTTTTTAACGTAAAATAATGATACTTTTTTTGTATATATAAAAAAACAGTATCGGACAATTTTTATTGATGTTATCGTAACATTTCACCTACCTCAGCTTTTAACCAACGTTCAACATCAGCATTATCTAAATCCTTACGAATAGCCAAAAAATTCAACGCTAATGAAACCGTACCCTTTACAGCAGCTTCTCTTACCACCTCTCTGTCTCCGATCATGTTCCATCCATCCCAAAGGATCTTCTCCTCTTTCTTAAGATACGGTGGTGGAGGAGGTTTCATCTAAAAACAACACGATATAACAATATGGCAACACAAAGAATAAAAATTGACTAACCTTTATTTGGGTTATACAATGCACTGTTCACAAGATAATACACAAAGCATAATCTGATATAAATATTGAATTGATGAGTAATAAATATTGACATATTTTATCAAAAAATAAATGTGTCGCCATTGGCTATTTTGACATTTGTTAGGTAAAAAATAATGACGTAGATGTCAGCACGATACTGACATTTAAAATGTCATTTTGAAATGGCAGGAGTGGTTCCTTCGCGAAATGGAGTAGAAACAATGTAAATTAATAAATTACAAAAGAAAATAATAAATTATTGTGTTTGTGAACTATGGCAGGTGAAGCAAGTAGTAGTAATAGTGCAAGTAAAAAGAAAAGTAAATTAGTTAGACAAGAATCTGGGAAATGTTCGGAGATAGAAACTGATAAATGTGCAGCTGGAACTAGTGCACAGACAACGCGAGGTGGATTACGTGTTTATAAAATTGTTGTTTTAGGAGATGGGGGTGTTGGAAAATCCGGTAAGTTTATATTGTTACTGTATTTTTATAAATATCAAAACATTGGTCTTTTACAGCTGTCACGCTTCAGTTTGTCAGTCATAGTTTTTTGGACTACCACGACCCGACAATCGGTAAACAATTCAATAAAATTGTATCAACACATTAATAACTAGTTTTAATTTTTGTAGAAGACTCATATCAACAACAAGCAGTGATTGACGGAGAACCTGCACTTCTAGATATTTTAGATACAGCGGGACAGGTCAGATACACCTTCATTTTATTGTTTAATGTTTTATGAACTGCCCTTATTAAATTGGTTAAGAATTGTAAGTACACTGGTTCAATCTTTGCTGATTTCACTTTGAAATTTCCACTTTTCGATATTGTTCATTTCTACCAAAGCGTAATCAAGACTTTTAAGTTAATATAGGGATAATAAGGCCAGTTGTAATGCCGACCACGTGAATTTTTTATAGTGCCGGAGGTCAGGCAACAATTTATTTTCTCATCCCATTGGTCTTCATGTGGGATTAATGTGCTATCTACATTAATTCATAAAAATTAAACGAATTTTGTTCGAAAATCATGTAAAAATTACTGGACGGATTTTTGTAGTTTTTGACAGCATTGTAGACTGGACCGATCTCCGTTATTTAAGTATCAGTCCATGTTCATATTAGTATTAATGTTGTTTTATTTTTAGGTTGAGTTCACCGCAATGCGTGACCAATATATGAGATGCGGTGAAGGCTTCCTAATATGTTATTCAGTAACAGATCGTCATAGCTTCCAAGAAGCGTTAGAATATCGTAAACTCATTGCTAGAGTACGAGCAGCTGAAGATATACCATTAGTTTTAGTAGGTAATAAGTTTGATCTAGCAACACAACGTAAAGTATCAACGGAAGAAGGTAAAACACTTGCTCGTCAATTTGGATGTCCGTTCTATGAGACATCGGCAGCTTTACGACATTATATAGATGATGCATTTCATACGTTAGTAAGAGAAATAAGAAGTAAAGAACGACAAAAAACAGGTACACATGGAAACGGTAGTAAACCGCATTCAGGGAGACATAGTCGTTGGTGGAGATTAAGAAGTATTTTTGCTTTGGTTTTTAAACGTAAACATCATTATTCACCGTAAGTTATTTTTGATACCAATGAGATCTTAGTTTTATATTTCTCGATCAGGTAACTCATTTTTTTTACCTCGTTGAGAAGTATTGTTTTGAAATGGGCACACTATTTTAATTTTAATACTTTGTATGTGGAGAAAAAATACTTTCGATAAATCTCACAATATTTCCGAAAGAATTAGTACAAAATGTAGCTTATGTTTTAAGTTGTAATGATCTATTAGTAGCTATCCCATTTTTAGGGTTTTATAGGTATGACCAAAAAACCCTTATACCGTCATTTTGTCGTCTGTCTGTTCGGTAAAAATTGTAGCCAAACGGTAAACCTAGAGAGTTGAAATTTGGCATGCTTATACAATTCTTAGACCCGCACATAGGAATAATACTAAAACATCTAAAAAACATATCCCCCTAAAAATATAAACAAATATATACACATCGAAAAAAACATTTTTTTTTAAATTCTGAGTAGGGTATCAAATGAAAGCCCTTAGTACGTGGATTAGCGATCAAAATTTTATTTTTGCAAAATAAGTTATGCGATTTTTGCCAAAATCGTGCAAACATTTTTTTGTCCCACACCCTGTAGCCCAGATGGTTTAAACTAAAAATCTGAAAAAATTCTAAGTAATGTACATTAGTGTGAACCAGAATAGTACAACAGGAATTTTTGATTAGATTATGTTTTCGGAAAATAACGCATTTTTTGTCTTTTTTTGTTGATGTACAAAAGTTATAGTTATGTAAGACACTATACTAGAAGGCGTATCCTGGTCTAATGGTTAGATTGCTCGCTTGCTACGCAACAAACTAGGTTTCGCTCCCGGGCAGAGGAGACAATTTTTTGTTTTTTTTCCCTTTTTATTTTGTTTAAATTATGTTAAAACTTTCTATAATATAATTCATTTCTTGCGGAACTAGATAGTAAAGTTTGTTACACTTGGTTAATTTAAATGCCAATGTTAGAATGTAATATAACTAACATGCAACCATTACTCAGTTGTTACATTTGGCTTCCACAAGTTGGTAGCTTCTTCCTATGTTGTCACATCTTAAATAACAAAAATACCAAGGGGTATCAAATTTTTTTTAAACATTTAAAATTCCCCTATTAAAAAACGAGTTAAATTTTTTAACTTGAGTTATCCGTAACTCGAAATCATATGTTTTTATAGGTCGTTTTGACTTGAATTAAGGATAACTCAAGTTAAAACTTTTAACACATTCTTTAGCAACCATTAAAGATTTAAGTATACAATTGGAGCGATATTTATCGCTATACTTGAGCTACAATTATCGCCCATCCGGTGTAGGAATTTCTCTCCACATACAAGGTGTTAAGCTTATGGCAGAAAATATGAATATTTTTATAAAGCTTACCTTAAAAAAAAAAAAACTCATCACATATTTAATTTTTGCGCTAAACGCTAAAATTTAATTTTAGTTGTGTATACAACAATCAACCGTGCTAGTCATATAATTCCAATATTTTTTTATTGTGAATTTAGAAATATAGTATTTATTAACATAATATATTTATTTGTTATACAGGGTAACCCAAAAAATAAATATTACCAAAGTCTTGGCGATTTTTCATATTAAAATCAAAATAAATGTTAAAATAATTTGTTTATATAATATATCTCATTTATGTAATACGTAACTAAGAGGGATTATTTTTTATGTTGTATATTTACAATACATCGAACAAACTGTTGATCATGTCTGGAATGATTGTTTTCTACGTAGACTCCCTGGCGGTATTTTAGAATTATTAATAGCAGCTATAAGAGATCTGATAGCTGCCATGCAGTGGTTGGACGGCCTGGAAAATTTCTTTAATTTTCATTTATGAACTTATATATTATTTACGAAATATATATACAAAAAAATTATGATATTATCATAGTTTTGGTTTACGGATACGTCAAAATCCGTTTATACTACAAAAGTCATCAGATCTAGGAACGTATTACAAAATGAAATACATTACACCTTTAATGAAAAGTATAATATTTATACTTGAAAAAAAGCTATATTGTTTTATTATTGTTCATAATTTCTTTTGCGTTTGAAAACATTTTGTCACGAATTTTGTCCATAAAAGCTGCATGATATCCGCTGGATTCTTCTTCAAACACCTTTAAACAGTCTACTGATGTTCCCATTTTGTTTTGCTGTTTGCGGCACCCATTTTGCGCATTTTTAGGGTTTTGTAGGTATGACCAAAAAACCCTTATACCGTCATTTTGTCGTCTGTCTGTCTGTCTGTCTGTCTGTCTGTCTGTTCGGTAAAAATTGTAGCCAAACGGCTAAAGCTAGAGAGTTGAAATTTGGCATGCTTATACAACTCTTTGACCCGCACATAGGAAAAATACTAAAATATCTAAAAAACATATCCACCTAAAAATATAAACAAATATGTGCTCATCGAAAAAAAAAATATTTTTTTTAAATTCTGAGTATGGTATCAAATGAAAGCCCTTGGTACGTGGATTAACGATCAAATTTTTATTTTTGCAAAATAAATTATTTTGAAGCGATTTTTGACAAAATTGTGCAAAAAATTTTTTGTCCCACACCCTGTAGCCCAGATGGTTTAAACTAAAAATCTGAAAAAATTCTAAGTAATGTACATTGGTGTGAACCGGAATAGTACAACAGGAATTTTTGATCAGATTATGTTTTTGGAAAAAAAGCATTTTTTGTGTTTTTTTGCTAATAATGTTGAAAACTTATAGTTATATAACACACTTATACAGTTTGTAACGTGCATCTTGGTGCAATGGTTATGGTACTAGCGTTCTGCCCAAGAAAATGAGTTCGAATCCCACGAGAAGAGACAATATTATTTTTTATTTTTTTTTTTGCATTTTTATTTTGTTTAAATTATTTTTTCAAAATTCTAGTTATATTTTGGCAAATGTTGCATTTAATTTTTAAAAGCAACGTAAATTTAATAACCAGTGGAAATTGTTGAAATTATAATTTAATTCTGTTTGAATGTACACGAAATCAAAGGGAGGAGCTATGACTAGAGACAACCAATGAAGCCATAGGCGCAATTTTCAAAATCTTAATGAACCTTGCTATATAAAAAAAATACTGCACATATTAAGAAACCTAAATAATGGTATTAGGCACTCGAATTAAAATTAACATAAAAATATTTTAACATAAAATTTGTTTTTAAAGCTCTTAGATTAAGAGATGATAAATTATTTTTAAACTATTGTTCATTTTACAGTGAATACTACAAAGCAAAATATGTCCTACACAGTCAGCATTCCGCCTTCACTTAATATTTTTAGATTATATATCTAAGAGAAATTTTTTTAAAATTTTATTGAACCTTGCTATATAAAAAAAAATACACATATTTAGAAACTTACATAATGGAATTAGGCATTCGAATTAAAATTAACAAAAAAAAAAAAAAATATATTAACATAAAATATGTTTTGGCATTCCAAATAATCATTATTCACTTACTAAATACCTGCGAAACCCTGAAATGTGTGAAAATTCACACTTCACATAATTTTTTTTTATAAGTATAATTCATTATATGCAAAATGAAATAAATTCGTTCAGTTGAAATGCCTATGATTTTTGCTATCTCGTGCATTTTCCTTCGCCTGTCGGACAAAACCATATCATGCACTTTATCGATAGTTTCTGACGTAAATGCACTTCTTAGATCGCCAGCACGTTATGCATCTTCTATGCTTGTTCTGTTACAAATTCATAATTTAAAGGTGAACGGTTTCATAGGAAGGCTGAAAACGTCTGTGTTTTTTTACATGCTGCGTGTGTTCTATTTTGCTGCTTTTCAGTCGCGCTTAACTTACGGCATTATTCACTGGGGTATAAGTTCGTCCGTAAACAGAATTTTCTTACTTCAAAAACGAGCTGTAAAAATCCTGAATAATGTTCCTAACAGGCACCATTGCCGAGAGCTCTTTAGGAAAGCAGCATTTTGTCTTTTTATAGTTTATTTGTTTATTTAAGTTAAAGAAAACCCGAACAAGTACGTAACCGTATCCTCTAAAGATGATTACAATGTTCGCTTTGGTGGCAACATCAGACTACCAAATCTTAAATTGTCTAAATCTAGGAATGGTATTTTTTGGGCAGCCACCTTCTATAACCACCTACCAGATTCTTTAAAAAATTTGGCTTACTTTTATTTATACGTTTTTTGAGTATTTTTACTAACACTGATTTTTTTTTAGTTGCAGATTACATTTTTAAATATATTTATTTTATAATCATAAATTTTTGATTTCAGATTTTTAGTTTTTATATTACAATACTAAAAATTTAGTTTTTGACAGTTCATTAGTTCAATTTTTCATCAACGGAAGGCTCTACAAGTTTTGCATTAGTAAGGAACTCGGCTATTAAAATACGGTACAGGCACAATAAAATCACAGACACACAACTCCATTTTATAATAACCTTGTACATGAAAAATCCTTTTATGGATTTCTTTCGCTGTTTTCTGTTCTGATTTTTGCAAACTAACTGGCATATATAGAGTGGTGGTTTTAAAATTTTTTTGAGAAATCGCGATTTTAGACATTTTGCAATATTTTTAGGGACTGAAACGAACAAAATGTCCACCGAATGTGGACGAGGCTTTTGGCACCGGATTGTCTGTACCAGATTAATTTTATTTTTCTGGTTTCGGTTACTATTTTCTTGCGAATTCAAAATCTTTTTTACTGTAATATTTATATTTATGGATAAAAGTAAAAAAAAAAGTAAAAGAGGCACTTTCAGTATTTTTTTTTATTTATTTTTTATCAACTACAAAACACTAGTTGTTTACATAGGTCTAGTGCACAAGAGAGAACTCCGAACAATGAAAAATGTAGTTGTGGGTTGTAACTATCCTGGCTGCTAAACCACTATCCTATCCCAACCAGAAGCGCTAGTTCAATCTCAAACGCGTACATTAGGATAGTAGCTATCTTTGTTTACTAACAAGCTAGCTACAAATTCGTTTACTAGCTTAATAAATGCGTGATTATTTTTTTGGGTTATCCTGTACCTCGACATGTATCTTTGATACATTTATGTTAGAAATTAAAAAGTATGTATCTGCATTTTATGTACCTGCTTAGTAGATGTATAGCCACGCAAATGTCAGGCAGCATAAAGCAGTTCCAATGTCTGTCTGTCGTATGATCTCCATCGAAAACATCTCAGCTAATTTCAGCATCACAATAATCAATGTTTATATGTATTAGGATTGGAGAAAATGATTTAATGTACACTTGGATTCTTTCAATTTCAAATATTTTATAACAAAAAAGATTTGATGTATAGATTGTTATTCATTTTATTTCAGATTATTAATTTTGTATGATCTTATGGTTATGGTGGAGCAACTATGAACTATGGCAGTGATGGCGAACTTGGCAGAGTTGATATAGATGACTCGTCAATAAATCTCAAACCAAATCAGTTTTTATTGAACTGTTCTCAATATATTGAACGTCCTTTTTATTGACAATATTTATCCTCACACGGTCAATATTATTGATCAATAAAACACCACTATCAATAAAATATTGATAGTGTGTGGCGGCCTTAAGACCTATGGGTCATACAGTGACCCGTATGACGTTTTGAAATGACCCGTACAAAAGATCTTTATAGTTCTGAAAATTCTAAGATAACTAAGGTTGGGTCGAAAATTGACATATATGGTAACAATAGCAAAATGGAATTCACCTATATGTCATATGCCTGTATTAAGCATGTCAAATACAAGGCCGCTAGCTCAGGTAGAGTTAACGAGATTACCAGGGGGGTCCACACAAAATCTAAAGCCTGTAGTACACGATTCAATTTCTCGATTTATATCTCGTACGATTCGTACGATAATTATTGCATTGAGAATTTTGTTCAGAATTATCGGATGTAAAATTATTGTAGTATACCATCCAATATTTATTGCTTTGAATCTGTACCAATTGATGCGCACTTCGTCTATTTTAATGTTGACAGAATTCAAATGATTGTACTTAACCTAGAATGAACATGAATGGACAGATAGTTTACCAATTTTTGAAGACTGATACTATTAATCTTTGTTCCAAATCAGTAAATCTTCTGGGTTCGCAAAGCCGTACCGTTTTCCGTTCTAATTTATTACATTTGAAATTGAAGGGAATTATTATTTTATTTATTTTTTCTTCTTATTATTTTTGTCTATAAAACTACGATTTTTCTTAATCAAAAAATATTATTATCGTTATAAAATAGTTTTAAGAAAATAAAAACATATTATATTAATAATGATTTTCTTGAATTTGTTTCATGCAAAACACCCAACTTGAATAAATGAATGAGAAGTATAGAAATTGTAAACAAATGTGGACAAGAAATGTTTAAAAAAAAATCTACAAACATAATAAAAAAATAAATAAATAATTCCCCCGGTACTTTTTTCCCGGATTGGAATCTTTAATGGTCACATTAGATAAGTCACTAGTTAAGTATGTTGGATAATAAGATGTTGAATAAATCCAAACTTATATATAAATGTCCTAAGAATGTGAACAGCTAAATCCTATTTATTTTAAACAAAATAAGAAAAAATATTGTTAAAGTTGATACTAAATAACCTCGAAATATGTTTGACTGATGAACAGTTGTTCGCTACGGTCATATGAATATGCGCATCTTATACTGCGCCATTATTGGTCCATTCTGTCCAATATTTTAGGTCGAGAAAATAAATATTGGTTGGTTTTCAATATCATACAAGAACTCGTACGAAAATCCTGTAGTACACGATACAATAATTTGTGTACTATAAATCGTACGAGATTCAGAACGAGAAATCGCATAATGTACTACAGGCATTACACCCTAAAACCGGTAGAATTTTATTTACGCATTATATATTTGACCCATTAAATTTACAAAATTTCAAATTCAGATTTGACCCATCTGGAAAGAAAGTTTCGCCATCGTTGAATTATGGTATTTACCCTTATAAGACTCTTGAAAGATGTCGATTCAATATCTACAAGATTAGTTCAGCAAAATACTGTCTGTAAGAGTCTCTCGTATGTCTATTTGTCTATTGTTTTAGTTGAATAGAATCCAAGTCTACCTAATAATGTAGAAATATACCTCAAGCAACGATTAAAAAGTATTGTTTTGATGAATGTCGAGCTATTTTTGACAATGAGACATAATAATAGATTTTAAAAAAGAGCAAAGTGATCCTTAAAAATTATTAATTGTGGTCCTTGCTGTGTTCTATATACATATGTAGAATGGTTTTGCTCAGATGTTGGTATTAGATATTTTATTATTTGCAGCAGTATGACACACGGTCACAAACTAATCTTTCAGACACGTAAAAAATGAGTCGAAGAATAATTGAGTTGTACCTAGGGAATATAATTAAGAACCCTTTTACGATCCCAGGATTTCTGGATTTTTAAAAAACTTTTAAATTTGGAATTTAAGGCAGAAGCATTTTTAAGAATAAAAACTCTCATCGCAGTAAAATGGATTTTTGTTCCCCTCTATGAATAGTATATATAGGGGTATAGTAGGGGCCTATAAACGCAGTATATAGGCCCCTAGTTTAAAATAATGTACGTCGATTCATTTGTTGCAAATTTAAATCGTATGTCATACTGCTGGAAAATTTGACTTAGAAGGGACCACACTAAAGTATGGAACCATTTTAAGAAAACCATAAAACAACGGGTATTCGATGTAATGTAGATCTAGTACCATAATAATCAAATTCAAATTTTTATATCATTGAAAAAAATACTTATTTAAAACATGAATAAGTTAATTGTGTTCATAATTATTTATAGAATCCCAGTTTTTTATAAATATATTTCTGTTAAATCTCAATAACTGCTTAAAATGAGAAAAAATTTAGCGATCAAAATTGGATAAGAACACAAAAATATACATATTTTACAAAATTATAACCCTCTGAAACTGAAAACCAGAATAAAAAACTCATCTATAACAAAACTTGGCGCTATACTAGTTAAAAATGCACTTGGAAGCGTTTTTTTCTGTACTAATAACTCATATTCATATCTGTTGCTAATGAGTGTCATACGGTTTTTACAATCAGCTGTTCGAAGGCAGCCATTACTCTTACCTTGTTATTCACCAAACAGAATGCTTGACGTCACAATCCAGCAAGTCACGTGTAGTGATATGTCATACGGTTTTTACAATCAGCTGTTCGAAGGCAGCCATTACTCTTACCTTCTTATTCACCAATCAGAATGCTTGACGTCACAATCCAGCAAGTCACGTGTATATGTCATACGGTTTTTACAATCAGCTGTTCGAAGGCAGCCATTACTCTTACCTTGTCATTGACCAATCAGAAAGCTTGACGTCACAATCCAGTAAGTCACGTGTTATTTAGTGATTTATGGACTCCATATACGTATATTTTTGTGTTCTTGTCGATTAGGAAGGTTGCTGAAGGATCTCAAATGTGAAAATTAATGTACAATAATGTTATTTCTAGTTATATTTATTTAAGAGTATTTTAAACCCATTTTATATAATTTATAAACCTAATAAATGTATTGTATATAACTTTTTTTGTGCTATTTTCTAAACACATAGAAGAATAGTATTTTTATTTAGGATTGTAGGATCACAACAATAGTACCTAAGAGATCATAGATTTGAGAACAGATGAATAACGCACGGGCAGTCTTTTAGAGAGGCCCGCCGAGATTGTGCGATTCACCCTGAAAGGAAGTATCATAAATTCATTTAACAAAAATAAATGGATTTATAATAATAAATAACAAACCAATATCAGATTTTGAATTAGATTAAACAACACTTATCTAGTGAAATTAATATCTATTAGTTAAATAATAAAATAAAAGTCGTTGGGTAGGTATTTTAGAAATAAAACAATCTTTTTTTAGCGAAACATGTTTCTAAAATATGTACTTTGTCCAAATGACTTTTATTTTATCATTGAACAACATTATATAGAGAATTCGTCGTACTGACGAAATTTGTGCATTGTTTTACCCTTTTACCGCTCTAAACCAGTGATTTTCAATAAGTGTGCCGCGACACATTGGCGTATATGTAGAAATAATGGACGGGACCATATCAGCCAAGAATATTTTGAAAGAAAACACAAAGAACAACGCAAATAAGACGTCTAAAGGTATCAAAGAACAAGGCAAATAAGACGTCTAAAGGTATGTTCATATCATCATACCGTGCGATCATAATTTCTTGTCAGTTACATAACAGTAAACAATGTGTTTAAAAATATCAAAACTGTGTTCTAACCCACAGCTGAAAATCCCAATTTAACAAAGAACCAATCAGATTACTTCGTTGGTCCGAACTCACCCGACAATTAACGAAAATATGTGTTCCTAACTTAATACCTGTTGTCCACTCATTGGCGTGTAGAGAGAAATAGTGTTCATTTAATAATCAATTCGTGTAAGGTAATAAAAATAGAATGTACGCGTATGTGTACATGTCCTTGGAAATAAGTTTGATAACTAAATGTTTGTCAAGTGTTGCATAACTGACAAGATTTCTTGATCGCTCTGTACATCTGAAGGTTGGTCGTTGAACAAATTTCAACGACCTTGCCTTCTATGAACATTTTACTTAAATTTATATTTTAAAGAATCTTTTAACTACAGTGACTTAACTAGCTCTGATGAAGATTTGAATAGAATCGAAACGTTAGCATAGTTATATACAGGTAGAACTCGATATATACCGCATTTTCGTTCCTAGGAGAACCGGCCTAAACCGAACTGGCGTAAAATGAACCAACTTATAGTGAGGGTATAGGGATTTGCAGCTAAGCACCCTACCATCTGGTGAGCGTTTCATGAACTTGTGTACATCAGATAACATTTCGTTTTGTGTATTGGTTTTGTATGAAGTTTGTTTTTAAAGTTTTATTATAATCATTGAAAAATGTATAATACATATTGTTGTGTGCCTATGTGCAATTCATTGAAAAGAAGAAACCCGGAAATATCGTTTCATTTGTTTCCACCAATATCAGACACCGTACGGTTCGAAACAAAATTGGGAAAGCAAGAGGTTAGGAATCGACGCGATGTTTAGATAAACAATTTAAAAATTGGAAAAAAAGTGAACCCTTATATCAAAGTTTGCTCATTACATTTTAATGATAGTGACTACAAAAAATATTTTCAATTTTGTATTTATTATCGCATATCTTGAAAATTCCTGTTATTGTGTGTGGGTTTGTAATGCACAAGTTTGTAGGCATAATGCATAAATCTTTATGAACTCTGTTTTTTTCAGTGACTCCACACAATATTATATGCCCAGCATTGTAGATTTCTACCCCTTGGTAAACAACACGGGAATTATTATTTCCCCCAATATAGTTAAAATAATCGACAATGGAAAACCGCCATAACTTAAAACCAGATCACAAAATGTAGTATTTTAGATGTTTACAAGTAATGTCACTTCACAAAATCAGAAAATCCCAAACAATTATTTATTTTTTGTCGTTTTTTGATACACTTTTTGCTATTATTTACTAGTAAATGTCAAGTGGTATCTGATTTACAATGGTTTCAAAAAAATCCGCGTGGCGCTACGATCTTAAAATTTTTCCCCTATAGAGTTAGGTTGCAAGTAAATAAACAATAGACATAAAGGGTATCTATAACGCTATTTTATTTGACTTAGTATGTTTACTTCTGTAGTTTGCTGAGCAGATTACTTGATTTTATCTGCATTTTTCATAATAGTAACAGTTGAAGGCGATAAATTCATAATCTTGCAGACATCGGGGCGTTTTTCTCCACTTTCCATTCGTCTAATAACTTCCACCTTCTTCTCAAGGGAGATAGAAATTCTAGCCGTTTTAGGTCCAACTTGAGTTAACATTTTCTTCTCTTCTCAGACATTGTATTTGTTTTACTGTACCCTTTTGTATATGCAAAAAAAATACCTATTTTATTGAAACAAACTAGTTTAATTACGAATAACTAAACTAGATATACGCCAGATGTGTAGAAGGATACTAATACGCGATGATACTGAAGCGTTGTCAAGTATAGTTGTTGCGGTACTTTCCCGATCAAATCGGGGAATCCCAGGCGTAGGATAGTTAAATCAGCGCAGGCGTAAAACTGAATCAGCGTATATCGAGTTCTATCTGTTAACTAGTTTTATTTATCATTTGTCCGAATCCTACTATTAATTCATTAATTTTATTAATATGTCAATTTGACATATGTCATATTGAAAAACGTTAGCTTAATTTATGATCAAAACCAACAAATCTGAAGACTGTTTTATAGTGTAATCAATTTTTTTAGATGGCATCTAAAGTCAGTAATACACTATAAAAGTAACCAAAATAACCAGATCTGGTTTGTTCTAACAAAAGTGAATATAGAGCAATATAGATAAAAAAATATTTTGTGACGAATGTAAAAAACTTTAATTTTATTAACATGAATATTATTATTATTAGAGTTCCCGTGGCTCCATGGTAAAACGGTTGCCTACGGAGTACAGGAACGCGGGTTTAAATCCCTCCACCTGCTTGGGATTTTTATCTTCCGATATTGTGCAGTCAGCTCTGAGGTCGACTCAGCCTCAATTATTTATTACTTAAAATGAGTATCTATTTATACAGGGATAAGGCTGGTTGAAACGTCACACCGACCACATGGCTTTCAGATCTGGCCGGCGGTCTAGAAACGGAGAACATCCCTTCTCTGTCCCATTACGCCTATCTAGGCAGTGGGAACGTATTATTTTATTTATTTATTTTATTATTATTATTATGGAACCCCTCGAGACGGGTCCGAAAACTTCGAAAGACATTTCCAAGGATCTATGATTCCAAAACGGTTCAGAAACATTGGTCTATACCAGGGGTCGGCAATTTTAGAGGCTGAAGAGCCAAATTAATCCTTTACGACATCTGGAAACATTTTAAAGAGCCATAATTTTGTTTTAATACACGACTTATGAATATTTTCTAAATTTTATTCCTTATGTAATTAATTTGAAGAGCCACACGGATATCCTCAAAGGGCCGTATGCGGCTCGCTAGCCGCGGTCTGCCGATCCCTGGTCTATACCATTAAATTATGCAGTGAGATCATTAATTCATGAGCGTTACATAACAATAAACAATGAGTTTTAAAATAATAAAACTATTCCAATTCACAGCTGAAACTCCCAACTTAACAAAGAACCAATCAGATTACTTCGTTGACCCGAACTCACCCGAGGAACAACGATAATCCGTTGCGAACTTCATATTTGTTATTAACTCATTGGCGTGTAGAGAAAAACAGTGTTCATTTAATAATTAATTGGTATAAGGTAATAAAAATCGAATCTATGCCTATGTATCCTTAGAAATAAAGCCGTATTCAGAGCTCTTAAATCCATAGCTTATGCACTGTAGATTATAGACTGTTCACTGTCACCAGCAAGTTTGTCATATGGTAAGACGTGAAACCGTTCAGACCTCCAAATTTAATACGCTGTTGTGGATTGTGCATAATTTTCTAAACTTATAGCTAGTGAGACGTTTTAATGAGACAGACATTGGCTATCGCATTCTATCAGTGACACCGTAGTTTTCGAATGCCTTTACATAACCTAACATAATGTCATCATTAACAAATCTTGCTCAAAATTACAAAGATGGACAGTAAATATGATCAATTTAGGTAATTAGGTAGTTAAAATCTAAGACAATAGAATTATAAGAACGATAATACATATAAAATATTTTACGAAGCTAAATAGTTGGTATCAAAATTGACAGATGGAGGGCCATTCGTAACGTACTAATTTATAACAGATGTGAACGGTACATGGAACGTTAAAAATAATGCATAAAAACATAACTTACAGCTAACAAAGCACAGTCTACAACCTCTTAATTTAAAGAGCTTTGAATGCGGCTTAACTTTGATAACAAAATGTTTTTGTTAAGTATTATATAACACTCAGAAATTAATGATCTCACTTTATTTGGTTTACCGTTTACTATATTCGCGTACCATTTGCGTATTTATGACCAGAATATGGCTCTTTTTTTATTAGTAAACAAAAATCAGCTAGATACAAGGGCCCCTAAACATTTTTCAACCGAGGCATCATCTATTCTTGATCCGCCCTTGTGATAGAAACGGTTGACGGTCGATGATATGGACTTAGCTTTAACTTTTGGTTGAATAATGTTACTGCTGATTTAAATTAAATCGGCGTAACAAATTAGTCAGATAAAGTCAAAAACAGCGAAATAGAGAAAGATTTTGGAGTCTGGTTTCTGAATGGGCCATTACACCGATTTTTATACGAATAGGTACGACCCAAAAAGTTTTTCAGATTTGGCCCATAACGGAAAAAGGTTCAGCACTGATCTAATACATTTTAGCAGAATTGTGTGTTCTAGAATATAATTTTGTGAATACAATTTGGCAAGAACAACATTCAATAATAAGTCTATCCGTCATTTTAGAAATGACATCTTTGACTTTATTATTTTTTGTTGTGGAATTTTGGATTTACAACATTTAATTTGATTATTTTACATATTTTCGCTATGCCATTTTTGTAATGCGTTCCGTAGATTTATTTTTTCCTCTTCTGTGCAAAAACAATGGTCTATTGCATCATAGCTGATTTGCCATAAATCTTGTTTTGAAAGTTCGAAATTGTCGGCTGCAATTTTTAGTTCTTCAGATAGTGTTGTAGAGAAAACACCCTTGTCGTCAGTCTAAAAAAATTAAAATAATTGTAAAATTATAGAAGTATTGAGAAGTCATGGGAAAGTTCGATCAAAATCTGGACTCAGGTAGGAAAAATTTGAAATAATTTAGATTTAGGTTTAATCAACTTAAGTCGGATAAAATTAATTTAAGACGAAATATATTTCGGTAAGATTCGATTAAAATCGTAAATTTTTGACCTAGGTTGGAAAAAGTTGCCTAAGGAAGGAAAAATTCTGCAATATTGGTAAAAACGGGCTAAGAACGGAAAAAATCAACCAAAGAAGTAAAAATTTGGCTAATATCAGAAAATATCGACTAAGGAGGAAAAAATTAAGCTAAATCGGAAAAATTCGACTAGGAACAGATTCGGCTAAGGTCGGAAAAAATCGACTGAGGAAGGAAAAATTCGGCAACGATCGGAAAAATCTAGTAACTAAGAAAAACTCGGCTAATATCGGAAAAATTGGACTTTTAAATTATAAATTCGGCTAAGATCGGAATAATTCGACTAAGGAAGGTAAAATTTGGAAGGAAGAAACTGTTCGGTTGTTAGGAAAAATTCGACTAAGGCAGGAAAAATAAGGATAAGATCGGAAAAAGGGATTAAGAATGAAAAATTCGACTAAGTAAATGTTCGGTTGTTAGGAAAAATTCGACTAAGGCAGGAAAAATAAGGATAAGATCGGAAAAAGGGATTAAGAATGAAAAATTCGACTAAAGAAATGTTCGGTTGTTAGGAAAAATTCGACTAAGGCAGGAAAAATAAGGATAAGATCGGAAAAAGGGATTAAGGAATGAAAAATTCGACTAAAGAAATGTTCGGTTGTTAGGGAAAATTCGACTAAGGCAGGAAAAATAAGGATAAGATCGGAAAAAGGGGTTAAGGAATGAAAAATTCGACTAAGGAAATGTTCGGTTGTTAGGGAAAATTCGACTAAGGTAGGAAAAATAAGGATAAGATCGGAAAAAGGGATTAAGGAATGAAAAATTCGACTGAGGAAATGTTCGGTTGTTAAGGAAAATTCGACTAAGGTAGGAAAAATAAGGATAAGATCGGAAAAAGGGATTAAGGAATGAAAAATTCGACTAAGGAAATGTCTGGTTGTTAGGAAAAATTCGACAAAGGCAGGAATAATAAGGACAAGATCTCAAAAATCGAGTAAAGAAGGAAAAATACGACCAAGGATGGAAAAATTCGGATGTTAGAAAAAATTCAACTAGTCGAAAAAATAAAATAAAATTGACTAATATTGACAAACTGCGATATAATTAGCAGTAGTATTAGTCAAAGAAACTGTTTCTTAACCGTTTTTCCATCCCGAACCGGTAAAAAGTTATTTTTCGCGGATTGGCATTAAAAAAATTATATATATAAACTCAACTTTAAATGAATATATAGTTATGTTTTATACAGCATCTCATACATTTTAATTTATTAAGGATATGTATAATAAAAAATTAATTCAATTAAAATATTTTTTGAATCGTTTAATTTTCTATGTGGACCGGCGGTTAAGAAACACTGGTATTAAAATAAATTATACTTACAGCAATCATGAATGGATGTTTAGCTTTAATAAAATCTTTTAAATGATGATCACCATATTTTTCAACAGTTTTAGTTTTAACATTCGAAGTCAAGCAGCATTCTTTAAAAAAAATATACGTTTCAATTATTTTTCTTCTATAATACAATTAATACTTACCAACTGGAATTTTACTTTCCAAAAACTTCTGAAACAACTCATCTGAACCCCCAAATTCCGATACAATACAAGTTCCATGTCCAATCCGATCTGGTGCAAAATCAATAATCTCTTCCGTTTCTTTTATATTAGGTACTTCGGCAGTATGAATTGTAACCTTAAGTTTATTAGCCCGAGCTTCTGCTACGAGATTTTGAAACCAGGTACCTTTTGTTGGATCACCACTAACATCAATTCCTTTTAGTACATTAGGATGTGTGCGTAGATATTCTAAAGCCAGTTCGAGAGTATTTGAAGCATTTTCAACTGGTGCTTTACGATCTAAACTTAAAATTAATTTCACATTAATATTTGGCACAGTTGTCGCACATATTTCAATGCCACGAATAACAGAATCAATGTATTGTTGCTTAGTCATATCAGCTTCTTGTCGAGGGGTTGTACGTAGTTCTAAATATATCACATTATCATCAGCAAACTCTTTAATAACATCCTGAGTAGCTTTGCAGACAGTATCTGGGTTATTTGTTACGTTATGAGCAACTTTGAACAATTCGAAACATTCTTGAAGAGTTCTTTCAGGTCCCAAATCAAAAATACGGTTTAATTTCAAAAAATCATTGATAGATTCTTCAGAAACATGCAATTCTTTTAAGGTTTTTTCACTTAAAGAACCATTTAAATGTGCATGAAGTTCCTAAGGATTCAAAAATTAGGTTAAAAGTTTATAATTTATGATAAAAATACATTACATACCAGTTTTGGCAAGGATTTACAAAAATCAATATCCATTCTAGTATTTATAATTTAGTATTCGGAATATTTTCACTGGAATTGAATTCAATAATACAACAATAAGATCAATCAAATCTATGGTAAACACCCCGATCTTGCACGTGTGGAACACGGAAACATACGAAGATATACGAAAAAAGGACGCGCTAATCGTTAACGTAAAACTAAAAATATATCAAATAACTAAACTAAAACAATTTATTTAATAATATAATTGTTGTTAAAACGTTTTTAAGGTTTTAAAACTTAGTTTAATGGTGGTTTTAAGTTTTAGGGGTTTGTTTTTTGGGATAACCGCGAGGTATATAAGCCTGAGGACCGACGCTTAGCGTCAGTTTGTTTTCAACTTCGGTCGGACGAGTTTATAACAGTGCTTTTCAACACTTACGCGATGTAAACATTTAAAAACGAGTTAAAAATGGGAGAAAATAAAAGTGACAATCATGAAAAACAAACTGAAAATTCAAATATTAAACTTCAATGTAGTGTTTTTCTTTTATTAGTATTATTCTCTGAACTTTTATTCGGTTATTATTTACAAACAACAATTACAAGTGATGTTAAAGAAAGATTCATATCAAAAAATGATCTCCCTGAAATATTCGTGAGTCTTTTAAAAGAGAAACAAATTAAATCTGCAATTGGTTTACTTGTTAGAGAATATGATGATGGCATTAATGTGGAGTATTCAGCACGACGTAAACGTGGTATTGCTGTTGATGATAATTTAGTGTCACAAAAAGAAGGACCGAATGTTGAGTTTTTCAACCCTAAGTTGAGACATGAACTTGAAGCAAAGGACGAAGTTGAAAGGGCTAGGACTGGAAATAAAGGAGCAGCTCCCGGAGGCGATTCTTGGGTCTGGCTTACAAGCTATAGCAGAATTCCGGTGAGTTTTTGCATATCAAATTGTCTTTGATGATAGAATTAATTAAAAAGTTATGATGTTATAAAAATACTAAAAATTTTATGAAAAAAGTTCCATTGAATTTGTTGCAATGCAAATCATTGCTTATTTACTATGAATATACAATATACAAGTCCATATTATTAGACGCAATTTAATTTTTTATAATTAATAATAATTTCAGCTAATAATTTCAATACTATTAAAGCTACGTGTCTCAACATAATGCTGCTGCTCTTCGTGTGCTTTACTACCTTAGACATGCAGTATTGGCCATAAAGATTGCCACATTTAACATTTTTCAATTTTTCAAATTTTAATAATAATATTGGAAAATAAATTAGATCTATAATTTAATCATATTTTGTCTGTTACATCAGTCAATAGTCAAATAATCTGACTTACAAATTAATAATAAATTACTTCTTAATTTTTGCTTGGACAAAAATATTGCAACTACCTGAATTTTCTTGTTATATGCAGGTTTTATCCATAAATAATATGTTGTGCACAAGTAATATTTCAGTTTACATTTATCAATCATGGGTTGTAGTAAAACTGTTTCAAGTGAAATTATAAACTTAATAATTTCTGGTTTTAAAGACTGCTGCTGCAAAACGTGATTTCACAAAATTTAAATGTTCATAAATCTACTGTTGCGAATTATAAAACGATTTCGAGAAGAAGGTACGTTTGAAGTTTCAAAAATTCCAGGACTGCCACGAAAAACTTCCATACGAACTGATACAAAAATTATTTATTTATCTACCAATAACCCCTTTCTGTCATCGGAGAAAATTTTGGGCCTTTTGCCACAAATGGATCAAAAAAACATCTCAACAAGAACTATTCGCAGAAGATTAGTTAGTGAGGGTCTTTTTAGTCGCCGTCCTGCTAAAAAACCACTTCTATCCAAGAATGTAAAGGCCCGATTAGAATTTGCTAAAAATCATATTGACTGGACTGTGGATCAATGGAAAAAAGTTATTTTTAGTGATGAATCTAAGTTCAATATGTTCAAATGTGATGATGTATGTTACGTTGGGAGGCCTGCTATTAAAAGATTAGTTCCAAAATACACCTTGCCAACAGTTAAACATGGCGGAGGTGGTGTAATGGTATGGGGCTTTTTTTCGGAATATGGTATGGGTCCTCTATACTCTATACCATATTGAAGGAATAATGGATCAATTTAAATATAAAGACATCCTTCAAAATGTTATGGAGCCTTATTCTGATGAGTTCATGCCTTTAAAACATATTTTTCAGTATGATAATGACCCAAAACATTCTTCGAAGTTGGTCAAAAAATGGTTCGAGGATTCAAAAATTAACGTAATGACTTAGCCGTCACAGTCACCTGATTTAAATCCAATAGAAAACCTTTGGGAGATTGTCGACAGAAAGATTAGAAACAAAACGCATTCAAATATTGAAGATTTGTTTAAAGCTTTGCAGGGTGAACTACGAAATTATTAGAATCAATGCCGAAAAGATGTCGGGAAGTTATAAATACTGGTGGTTACTATATAAAATATTAAAAATGATCTGTTAATAATAATTTATTTTCTTAAATAATAATAAAAAAAAAAAGATTAGTTGCTATCTTTATGTCCAGGAAAAAATAATAAATACTATAAAAAAAAATTAGAATTTACTATTAAAATTTAATTTTTTTCTATAATATATGTAGAGGATTATTAATGGTAAGAATTACATTTTTTATTTTAAAAATATTAAATAGAATTAAAATAAAAGAGGATTATCAAAAGTTGCTATCTTTATGGCCAATACTGTACCTATGGTTTTAGTTCAATGCCGGTTATACCGTACGTCCCTTTTGATATAGAATCGGTGGTGGAAAATTCCAAGTGCCTCATTTATTGGAATTACTCCTTCTCCACCTCGAGGTTACTGACAGCCACTAAGCCGGACATAACCCTCCTGGATATCGAGACCAAACAGATGTTTGTGATCAAATTTTCAAGTCCTGCTCAGAAAAATATCTTTCTCTTGGAGGAGGAAAAGAGGTCCAAGTATATAGATCTCTTTTCCGAGCTTAGAAAGCTGTATCCAGGGTATAAAGTTAAGCTTGTAGTCCTGATAGTTGGTATTTTGGGAGGTATGAAAGCTTCTTACTGAAGGGAAATTGGGTTCATTTCCAGCTGCAGATCATCTGCCACTTCTTTGATTTGCAGTATGCAGAAAGCAGTGTTGCTCGGGTCACTCCGCCTTGAACGGGCACTGGATCTGGCGTAATTTCTAGGTCTGCATATCACCAGGGTAGGGATGTAGCTGTGTGTATTTAGCTCCACAAGTCTCTAGTATGACGTAGCTCAAAAGGTTACTGAAGTTTGCGACTTGTGGAAGCTTGTCAAGACCTGATAAACCCCAAATAATAATAATATTTAATTATTGTCTACATATAATTTATAATAGTTGGGATATAGGTGGTTCGTGATGCCAAAAAGGTTGAAAAACACTGCTATAGACTATTTAGTAGTCGTCTTACTCTATACTGATGCGTTTTAATATTTTTATTTCATATTTGACCATGAGTCTAATCTTAAAATATGTCTTAGAAGTTTTCAATAGACATTCCTTTGGCATATTTTCATTGTTTATTCTTTCTGTCTTATTAATCCCCTACCTTTGAAATATTACCTTAAAAATCCAATTTTCTTTTTGTTTTGTTTCCTTGGTCTCTTAATCATGCGTTTTCTCACATTTTCCATCAGTTCGTGTTAGGAAACATGTGAGCGGAATAAATAATAAGTTACCAAAAATTCACAACTTTTTTCATCTTCTACGAAAATCAGAGATAATTTTTGTCTCCAGCGATAAATTTAATCTGGTTGAAAGATAAAACATGTATGAGATTATCTGTCTCTATTTTTTTGTGTGATACTCAGACAGTGGCGTAACCCCCCGTTATAAAAAAAGTATTTGAATCCTATTTGAATCACAAAGATTAAAAATTGATGTTAAGTGTGAATTTTCACACATTTCACGGTTTCGTATGTATATAGGAAATGAATGATGATTATTAGAAGGCCAAACGATGAATGCCTGTCACTACATAACACAATTACAGACAGACACATGAGTGACGTTATAAGGGTTTTTTTGGTGGTCATACCTACAAAACCCTAAAAATTAAGTTATTTTTGACACTTTGTAGGTATGACCACCAAAAAACCCTTATAACGTCACTTATGTGTCTGTCTGTCTTAGGGTTACCAAATGTCTCTCGTGACAGAGTAGGATATTTCAACTAAAAATAGTAATTTAGTAGGACACAGTAGGACAGTTTTTTTTTTTTAATTTTTATTATGCTACGAAATATATAGGTACCTAATTAAGTTCAAATCCCATAACAAGGCCTTTTTCTCATAGTAAGGCATTTTTTTCATAATGAGGTCTTTTTTAAAATTTGTTTAATAATACTATAAAAACATTTTATTATAGATTATATATTATTAAACAAATTTTCAAAAAGGCCTTATTATGGGATCCAACATAATATATAATTAACAAGAAAGTCAATAAATAATAAGTAATACTACTAATATGAAAATTAAATTATATGTTTATTGGTTCACATCTTTCTTTATATTTAACAAAATCACATTTTAGAAATAAAAATATAAAATAAATCATAAGAAATGTTTTTAAATTTTCTTTGTATATAGTAATTAATAAGAAACAACCAATAAATAATTAACAATCAAGTTTAAATATATATGGTAATAAAAAATATAATTAGATATGTTTATTGGTTGACGTTCACATTTTCTTTTCTTTTTTTTTAATAAAATCATATTTTTTAGATGTACCTGCTTTTTTTAATAAAGCTTTATCCTTAATAACATCATAGAAATTTAGTCAAAACGTTATGCCTCGATCGCGTTCATCGGCAAACGTCCACTCAGCTGTAAAGGCGTCTTCAAAAGTAAAAATACTATAAAGTAGGACATTTCCGATATTTTTTAACAGTAGGTAGGACGAAGGACAAGGAGGTAAATTGTAGGACATGTCCTACTAAAGTAGGACGGTTGGTAACCCTAGTCTGTGTGTCTGTACGGTAGAAATTGTAGCCAAACGGCTGAAATAGAATGTTGAAATTTAGCATACTTATACAAATATTTGACACACGTATAGGAAAAATACTGAGTTCAAAAAACAGGTCATGAGATAGTAGCTTGTTTCTTTAGTTTGAGCGGAACTAGATTATCATTTTTAGTAACTTGCATCGTTTAAGTGAGGCTTTTGATAATTTTGTTCAGCAAAAACCAACTTCAATCTGACTCTATCGTCATGAAAACTTAGGAAATTATTAAAAGACTTTTTATCAAAACAAATATTCTTAGACATCCAGAATTCTGTTGGCTTCTTACATTTATTAAATACTTACTAAACCCTGAAATGTGTGAAAATTCACACTTCACATCAATTTTTTTTTCTACCCACATTCAGCAGTTTTAGATTTTAAACATCATTATAAAGTTTTTAATAAAGGACCAAGTTAGTTTTGCAGTCTTATTTTAAAACAAGTTGACCGCAATTTTCTCTAATGCTCTGGACTCTAACAATAACAAATGTGGGCAATAAAAGCTCGGAACTAAAATAACAATGACAAATAACTAGTGTAAATGCGAGACAAAGATTTAGTTTATATCGTTCAAATCAATTTAATAATTTACTTCGTTTTCGTCCTGAGTAAATCTAGACTTTCTAAGAATGGACAACCCGATTCGGGAGTCCCAAGAGGAAAACCCTTATAAGCTCTCAAAGAAATAGGCAATCTTTACTTTAGTACTAGCCATTTTTGAAAGTTACTACCATCTGGAGTTGCAGTTTGCTTAACATCTGGATCTCTAACAAAATTAATGGAAGGTGGACTTTGTAAGATATAAAATAAATAAATAAAGCACTTGGTTAATTTCACAAATATAAGTTTAATGTTACTCTATACGTACCAGGGTCATCACAAAAGTAAGTTACACTATTTAAAAAAAAAAAATAATAAAAGTAAAAAAAAATTAAAAAAGTATATTTCGAAAAGTACATATTAAACTTATTTTCTACATAATCGCCTTGTTTTTCAATACATTTTTGGTACCGTGGTAAAAGTTTTTCAATCCAGTGTCATACCATTCTGCCGCCATACTGGTTAGCCATCTTTCAACTTCTTGTTTCAAATTATCCTCGTTTGTGAAGCGTCTTCCCCCAAGATATTGCTTCAGCTGCGGAAACAGGTGGAAATCACTTGGTGCAAGGTCAGGGGAATAAGGCGGATGTCCGAAAACATCCCATCGAAACTTCGTTGTTCATCGTGTAATGTTGTTCTCCCTTCAATGAATGGTTGGCGCCAACGAGAAAGCATTGGCCTTGACATAACGTTTTCATCATAAACACTACACAACTCGCGATGAATTTCAGTAGCATTTTTATTTTTTGACGTCAAAAAACGAATAACCCCACGAACTTCGCAGTCGGCGGTAGGAGCAAGTGGAGTCTCCATAGTGGCTGGAGCCTGACTGCCGGATCGATTGACGCACGCGCATAGAAACTTTACAATGCTGCCACTACATCCTGACGCAAATTCCTTGAGACTCCCAGACTTTTCCCGCCAACCACATGGATTAAAAAAAATAGTGTAACTTACTCTTGAGACGACCATCGTATTTCGTCAGTGACGCCATCTACAGGAGATCAAATTACAAACTAAACTTTTTTTTAACAAATACATTCTGCAGAAACAAATATAAATGGTTGGGAATACAAGTATAAATATAATTAGCAGATAAGGGAAACATTTTTATCGATTTATTAGTGGTGAGTTGCAAACATCCATCTGGTCATTCATTAAGGGAATTCTAGAGTTATTATTTTTGTAAATTTCGCGGTACTCTAATAGGTTCAGTTTAAGACTTTTATTATGTGTAAAATTTTAAAATCATTTACAGAAAGGTTATGATTATTAGTGATCATATGTTCTGCTATGTTGGACAGTTCTACTTTTTTATTTTGGATGGCTTTCAAATGTTCTTGTAGCAATTTTAATGAAACGATGTTTATATCGATATCAACAATTAAATATTGGAGAGCTGAATTTAAACACGGTCGTAGGAGCATTTTTGATGATGAGCGTCCATCCAAAAGAAGTCACCACGCCAGAAATGGTCGATAAAATCCATGGAATGATAATCGACGATCGACGAGTGACTAAGCGCGAGATAGCTGAGGTTGTGGGCATCTCAACTGAACGGGTGCTCAACATTTTGCATGAATATTTGGAAATGAGGTAGCCGTCTGTCAGATGGGTGCCGCATTTGCTCTCAGTCGACAACAAACTCGATCGTTTGCCCATTTCGAAGGAATGTTTGGCGATGTTCAACCGCGATAAGAAGGACTTTTTCCGTAACCGTGGATGAAACATAGATCCATCACAACACACCAGAGACCAAGGAACAGTCGAAACAATGGACTGCTCTTGGCGAATCGAAGCCGAAGAAAGTCAAGGGGGTCTGTCGGCCAACAAAGTAATGGCCACAGTTTTTTGGAATACGCACGGTATCATTAACATCACCTGGAAAAGGCCAAAACGATTATGGGCGTATATTATGCAGAGTTGTTGGACCGATTCGACGCAGATTTGAAATGAAAGCGTACGCATTTGGCGAAGAAAAAAGTGATGTCTACCAGGACAACGTATCGATCCACAAGTGCGCAGTCACAATGGCAAAACTCCATGAATTGCGCTATGAATTGGTTCTTCATCCACCATATTCGCCAGATTTGGCCCCCTGCTACTATTATTTATTTCCATACTTGAAGATATGGTTCGGTGGTAAGAGATTTGGGTCAAATAAGGAGGTCATCGCTGAAACAGAGGCCTATTTTGAGGGCTTCGAGAAATCGAATTAGGAGAGCATCGAAAAATTAGAGACTCATTGGATGAAGTGTATAGTTCTAGAAGGAGACTATGTTGAGAAGTAAATTGAGTTTTGCCTAAAAAGTGGTGTTTTTTTGCCTAGGCCTATTACTTTTCAATCGCTCCACGTACATGAAACGATTAGTACAGAAAAGAGAAAAATTTCAAATTATAGCAAATTTTTGGAATTTAATCTCGAGTTACTTTTTTGTTTGTTTTTTCAACAGCAAAAGGAATTATAAATAAATTTATGAAAAACAATATACTGTTTATGTTATATAAAAATAAACAAATGTTTTTGTTTGTAAAATGTATTTTTGTTTGTTCAAACAAACATCAAATTCTTATTTGAAAAGAATTTGACAATAGGGACGACGCGTATTCCTTTGAGTAAACTAAACTCCAAATAAGTTTCTTTATTGTATTTCACTTCTTTCATTCTATTCGCTATTTATATTTAGAAGAAAAAACGATTAAACATTGCAACAAATACAAGCAAATTGCCGCATATTTGCCAAGAAATAATTACAAAATTTTAGGGAGACAAAAGAAATCCATTATTTTAAAGTACAAAAAATTGTTTTGCCAGGTATTTTTATTATGAACTACTTATCCAAGAAAGTAGAACATTAAAGCGCTCACAACGTTAAAGTTAAATATATAAAACAATAATATAATTTGCAATTAATTCTAAGACCGTTGCTCTGACATCCTCCCACTTCTTCAAAAGATTTTTAATGGCAGATGTCGGCATTGGTCCTCATTCCTCTTCCTCTTTTTCATAATAATAATAATAATAATAATAATAAATAAATTTATTAATTAAATCTCACATGGTTAGTACAATATTATTAAGTAAGAGAAAATTTACAGATAATATAAAAAAATATCAATGGTACATACTTCCATCACACAAAATAAACTGAATTTTTTTACTAAATTTACAAAAAAAAAAAATGAAATAACAAGTCACAAAAGATATGTAATATCTTGTGGTGACAAAACATTAAATACTATTCAAATAATTAAAACACAATCAAATATGAGAAAAAAAGATGATCTGTTACTGACATCATAGTAGAAAAAAAAATATATATATATACATAGCACTTACATACATATATACATACATACATAAATAATAAATTAATAAATAAAGTTAGCAATAAGCAACAAAATATAAATAAAAAATTTAGAAATTTATGGGTTAAGAAGAATTTTATTGAGCAGTTCAGTTGAGGTATTGAATAACCAATTTTTCATTTTACGTTTGAAAGATATACATGAAAGAGAGAGAAAATTTGATTTAATCTCACTGGGTAAATAGTTGTACAATTTAGGCAACTTATTCATGAAATAGCCGCTACTAACATTCTTTTTTGTGCAAGATGATTTAGAAAAACCTTTTGATTTACCTCTAGTATTATAGGAATGAGTGTGTAAATGAGAATTAATTATTTTATGGAACTTATGTTTATGGTTGTGAAAAAACTGGGTGATATTTAAAATATAGAGACGATTGATACACAGGATACCGGCATTGTCAAATAAAAGTTTAAATGAGTATCTTTTGGGTTTATTCAACATTATTTTAAGAATCATCTTTTGGGCAACCTTAATTTTATTTATTGTAGTCTTAACTGCCCCGCCCCAAAAGATAATGCCATAATTCAGAATAAGGAGACACATTTTGCTTAGTTTTTTTGGTGTTCTTCATTCAAGATTTCTTGGAATTCTTCTGTCATCCTCTTTCACCTCCAATTCCAGATTTCTCGCAGTTGTCACAATTTTATCCATAATTACAGGGGCATCATCTCCGTCTCCCTGAACCCGGTAAACCGTGTCGTGTGCTCCGAAAGGTGTTCGTTAGAATTCGTTTTAGTTCGTTATCCGAATATGTGTTCGTTGTCCGAACACAAAAATCTTTCGTGAAAGTGTTTGTTGGAATTATTTATTCGCAGTCCGAACTGTTCGTTAACTGGTCACTCACTGTATAAGCGGCAAATCTCGTAGATGACAGTATGTATAAGGTTTTTTTATTATACCTACGAAATTCTGAAAAACATTATTTACATTTATTTCGCCAAGGCTGTAAAAATAGATATTGCGAATTAGTGAGACTAATTTAATTATTGTTCGATTTCTACGCCTGTATCAATGTTCTTTTCCAAGATATTTTTCCAATAATTGGCAGATATAAGAAAACACGTAACTAAATATTACGTCTAAAAGTTGTAATTTATTTTCTAGTATCCTTTTTAATTTGATATCATGTCCATTTAGGTAATATTATATTTCGACAAGAGATAAATTTACAGAAATATTGTTGTATTGACATTGAATCTAATAAAATAATATTGTTACGAATAACAATAAAATATACTCTAAAAAAAATAGTGTTAAAGGGATTTCATGGTACACTAACAAATGAACTTTTTGTATACCATGAAGTCCCTCGCTTTTCGTTATTATTTACACTTCTTTTTTGGTTAAATTTAGTGTAAAGTTTACACTTACATACCATTGGCGGCTCGTGACATTATTTTCTGGTGGGGCAAAAAGCTTTTTTAGGGCAAAAGCTTATTAAAAAGGTTTTTGAATGAAATTTCCTTGAAATAAATTGTTTTTTTTTTAATTTTCTTCGGATGTCGTTAAAATTAATTCCGATCTTGGTGATCCTAAAGTTTTAAGTCTAATTTTTATATCATTGGTTCAATAATTTTTGGAAACCAGTTCTAAAATTGAAATCACTCTATTTTCATTATCATTCATTTTTAAAATTTATTTATTTATTTATTATTTTTTTTTCCAAAATTTTTTTTTCTCTATTTACATAAAACACAATCACATAAACTCAAGAAAATGTATACTTATAAAACACTATTTTAATAATACAATTATTAAAACATCGAACACAAAACAAATGTCAAAACAAAGCACTCCGACTGATAATTAAAACTACGGACAAAATGTGTTTTGACCCACTTGCAATGTCTGCTACAGGTACAAGTACTATTTCATAAAAATAACATTATCTGAATAAAAAAAGATTTACATGGTGATTTTATACTTATGAATTTTTTGCTGCGTACTTCCTTGTCCCAAGTTTAGTAGTTTTGGGAAGTTATGTATTTGCTACATATATATATATATATATATATATATATTTTTATCCCAATAAGGTCATGTTTCTTGTATCCTGAAGGGTTGTAAGGCGTCTGACAGAAGGTCACGGAGTTCCAATATTACTTCCTGTCAATAAATTTTATTTTTCAACACACATTTTCCACTAAAAACGATTCTTGACAAATTACTCTGACAGATATTGTTATGGCGTTTTGTATCTGGCTTTCCTTTAGGCTTAAGGATCATCGAGGTTTAAAATACTAAAGAAAAACACTTTTTAAAGTGTTTTCAAAATAATCTAAAAGATTCTTTTGCCATTTGAAGTAGAGGGTGAAACATTCACTCAGAAATTTTTAGAAAATACATTAAAATAACTTTTTAAGAGTATTCTTGTCTGCGTGGCAGCCTTTTTCAGTGACATCCTACGTACATGCAGAGCCGGCGTGAGGGTAGTGGTGCCCGTAGGCAAGATTTAATTGAACGCCCCTAGGCAAGGCAGGGCGTTTTTGCGAGCATGTCAAATGAAGACAAAAAAAAGTCCTCACTTCTAAATTTCAAGTGAAGAACTAAAAAAAAGGTTCTCACTTCTAAATTTCAAGTGAAGACCTAAAAAAAAAGGTCCCCACTTCTAAATTTCAAGTCTAACCTAAAAAAGCCTAAAAAAAAGTTCCCCTTGGTTTTTACCGTATAGTGCGTATGTGTTTTAACACTATTATTCGATTAAATTTGTATTTATAATTTCCATTCAAAATTATATTAAGTAGGTGTTGCATTATTTAAAAAATAAAATAGTATATTATACCTACATTTAAAAAATATAGAAATATAGTCAGCTATAAAATATCAATTTAGAAAGATAGAAAATATCAACAAGGCTAAATTCAATAGTATACATCTAAATTATTATTTTAAAACGTTTGAACTGAAATTTAAAAAAAGACAGCCTATGTGGATTTTTGCCTTGGGGTTTCAAACAAATAGAATTTAAACTGTAGGGTTCCGCTGATGTAAGAAGGTTGAAGACCACTGGCCTAGAGCAACGATAAAGGTTGCTAGATAGCTACATCCCAGTATATTTCCATTTCTGATTAACCTTAAATCCGTTCTACATTATACTTCTTTCAATACTATCCAACTCTGACGTCATTTCAACTTTTGATACTACGGAATATAGTGGGGGGGGGGGATAAGAGACAGCGATACCTTCCATCTTTTTTTACTTTGTGATACTCTTCACCAGGGTAACTCCGGTTTCGTTAACGAAAACCGGAGCTGAACCAAAAAATATCGGTTTATTTCGGTTCAGATAATGTTTATGGGAGTGAACCAAAATATAAAATACATTTTATTTAAGATTATTTTTTAAACTGATGAGCAGAAAAAAGCCGTAATTTTTTAACTGATAAGTAAAAAAAAAACCGCTTCTATTACTTCAGGGGGAGGCGTGACCCCCCCCTGAAGTAATAGAAGCGGATTTTTTATTGGCAGTGGTCTTGGTATGATTATTACAAAATAAGGAATAAAATGTGCTCCTAAATTATAGTAGAAAATAAATTTCTAATACAAATAAAAGCATTTAAAAATTTATCACTCGGAACTGAACCGAAAACCGAAAACCGAAAAAAACCGTTATTTTTGCCGGAACGAAAACTGGAACCGAACTGATATATATTTTTTTAATTGAACCGGAACAAAAACCAAAATGAAAAAAATAACGCTTCGAAGCCCTACTCTTCACTGCCAACTTAAAAAATTTTAGGTTCAGGTGACAACAGTTTGGTTATAGAACCAATTCTAGTAACCAATTTATAAATATTGTTTAATTGTGCTAAGTTTATATTTAATTATATGTTCTAAATAAACTTGTTATTAACTTAATAAACTTCTAAAAGTTAAGTTGTAAACAAAAACTAAAAAGTTGGTAGTTGGTACGACTGAGAAGTATACAACTGTCATCCAAAAATTTGACCGGAGGTAATTTTGAAAATAGTGTAGTTTGTAGTGTAGCATCGAAAGTTGGAAGGAAGAATTGTGTTTCACATTATACTTTTTACGTCAGTACTACGCAAAAAAGTATAATGTAGAACGAACTTTACTCGGACAAATTCTCCATATAACTTTTCACCATATTTAACATCGAATAACACATCATAAGTTTGTAATATTTGTTGAAAAAACAAATTTAACGTATCGATTACGGGTGCAAGTTAACTCTTGTGTTAAATTTCCATATCATATCGTGGTTTTCCACAACACAAAGTAATAATAATCCTCTTATTCAACGAAATATTTGGTTTTGTTATAAACCACATGGAGATCCTCTCATTTACACAAGATACTCGCATAACAGCATCTAACTCGAACCAAAGTTATTCATAACAGACGACTCATGAAAGGACTTGTCAATTTTTTATAACAGTGTACTAGATAATATAAAAGCAGAAATAACGAATCAAACTTTCATGAGTCATATTCATTAAAAAATATTATTATTTTTATAATTAAAGGACGAACAGTTTTAAATAAAAAGGATTTTATTAGATTGTTTTTACGTTAATGAAGTACCGTTGTTATGTACTCGAAATACCATGAATATACAGGGTGTATAAAGATGGAGAGAACACGATTTTTATCGAAAATGCGACGTGTGAGCAAGTTGAGAAAAAAGGTAACCAAAGTTTACTCAAAGAATCGAATGTATGTAAATTATGTAACCGGACTGGCAACACAGCGTTTGATTTGGCAACATTCGGGACGCGGGACTTGAAGGGGCGGCCAGATGAACATACGCCTTCAGTACGAATTTGAACTCGCTAGAGTAATCTTGTTGTCCGTAGCGATATTTTCGTGAAACAGTTTTTTCTAGTGTGTTCTAAAAATGAAGTGCGTTCTTAAAGTTGCGTTCAGAGCTCTTTAAATTAATAGACTGTTCATTGTGCATTGTGGATAAGTTTAGTAGCTAATTTTAACGTTCAAGGCAGCGTTTACAGCTAAGGAAATTACTGCGTTGCGAATAGTGTGAAATCTGTGTGTCTTTAAACCAACTAAGGTGGCTTCGTAAAATATTTATTATCTATTATCGTTTTTCTAATTCTGCTGTCCTAGATTTTTACTAACTAAACTTAACCTAATTACCTAAATTGATCATACGAGGTGTGTAAATTAAGTAACCGGACTGGCAACATAGCGTTTAATCTAGCAACATTTAGGACGCGGGACTTGGAGGGGCGGCCAGGTGAACATGTGATACGCATTCAGTACGAGTTTGAACTCGCTAGAGTAATTTTGTTGTCTGTAGCGATTTTTTTCGTGAAACAGTTTTTTCTAGTGCGTTCTAAAAATGAATGACATTAATTTCGAGCAACGGTGTGCTATCAGGTTTTGCTTCAGACTTGGGCACTGTGCAACGGAAACTTGCAAAACTTCAGCAGGCCTACGGTGACAGTGTTTTGTCAAAGACCCAGGTTTTTTGGTGGTTTAAGGCATTTTCAAAAGAAATAGAGTTGATTGAAGATGAATCACGCAGCGGAAGGCCTTCATCTTCAAGAACCGATGAAAATGTCCACAGAATCCGGGATTTTGTGCGTTCAGATCGTCGGTTGACAGTCAGAATGATCGGGGAAGAGTTGAATTTGTCTCACACTACCGTTCATCAGATTTTGACAATGCGCCTTGTTACACAACAATTTCAATAAACGAGTTTTTGACCAGTAAAAACATTCCTGTGGCTCCTCAGCCTCTTTATTCCTCTGCCCAAGATTGAAAAAACACCTCAAGGACGTCGTTTTGGGAAACTCGAAAACATTCAAACGTCCGTAGCCGACCAGCTGAAAGCTATTCCAGTATCCGAGTTCCAGCTATGAGGATTGGAAGAACCGTCTCCAGCGATGTGTGACTTCTCAAGGAAATTATTTTGAGGGAGACAATATTGAAATGTAATTCTATTCGTATAATTTTTTTTTTAAATCAGTCAAGTTATTTAATTTACACACCTCGTATTTTGTGTATATATATACCCAAGATGCTAGGAGCGGTTGAAAAGTAATCGGCCTAGGCAAGAAACCACAACTCCTTATCTTTAACTCAATTAATATTTCTCAACATAGTCTCCTTTTAGATAACGATTTTCCAATTTGTCGATGCCCTCCAAATAATACGATTTCTCGAAGCCCTCATTTAACCCAAATCTCTCACCACCGAGCCATTTTTTTTAAGTTTGGAAATAAATAATAGTCGCTGGGGTCCAAATCCAGCGAATATGGTGAATGAAAAATTTGTGTAAATACGGCCAAACATTTAGATAAACTTTCAAGCCTATTCTAACCGCCGGGCTAAAAAAGTTGCAGCCCTAAGGGTAATTATAGTTACCCCAATACTCAAGAAGGACCAATTTTATTACAATCAAAAATATATCCCGCAAAGAATAATGCCCATATTATTATTTATTTATTCATTATTTTTGTAGAGCTGTAAATTTAAAACTTAAATTATTTTTAAACTCGGAATATTCCATTTTGTCGCAGTCTCATATATATTTCAGAAGTCTTTCAACAGTCATAAAAAAACTGTGATATACCGTCTGGTGAATTTATGATTCGGGGAATATTACGCCTGCTTGGTATGCAGCCCGCATATCACGCCTGTCATATTGGTTACATACATGTCAAAGGGTTACAATTAACAATAATTTTATCGTGTGGATTTTGAGGAAACATGTGTAAAAATTAATATTGACTTTTGTGACCAAAATTAAATATTTTTTGCCGCATAATTGGTTTAATACTGCAGTAAATTTTATTAAATTTGACGTGAAGTATAATTTTTATATAAGGAGTTCGTAGGTATTTAGTAGGAGATAAAATTTTTACCGACAACCACATGTGTGTTGATGAAATGTGACTGACGACAGTAGTACTTAGCTTTTAATTTACACATAACGAACAGGTTAATTTAAGCACAATACGTTTTTAGGGTTTTGTAGGTATGACCAAAAAAACCTTTATACCATAATTTTGTCGTCCGTCTGTCTGTCTCTTCGGTAAAAATTGTAGCCAAACGGTTAAACTTAGAGAGTTGAAATTTGGCATTAGGCACACCCTGTAGCCCAGATGGTTTAAACTAAAAATCTGAAAAAATTTTAAGTAATGTACATTGGTGTGAACCGGAATAGTACAACAGGAATTTTTGATCAGATTATGTTTTCGAAAAATAACGCATTTTTTGTGTTTTTTGGTTGACAATGCACAAAAATTATAGTTATGTAACACACTATACTAGAAGGTGTATCCTGGTTCAATGGTTAGCTTGCTCACTTGCTACGCAGCAAACTAGGATTCGCTCCCGGGCAGGGGAGACAATTTTATTTATTGTTTTTTTTCCATTTTTATTTTGTTTAAATTATTTTGTCATAATTGTGGTTATATTTTGGCAAATGTTGCATTTAATTTTTAAGAGCGTAAATTTAATAACCAGTTGTAATTGTTGGAATTATATTTTCATTTTATGTGTCATGTATACGAAACCAGAGGGGCGGAGCATATGACATAAAACAACCAATGGAAGCCATATGCGCAATTTTCAAAATCTTGATGAACCTTGCTATATAAAAAATTACTGCACATATTTAGAAACCTAAATAATGGTAATGGCTTTCATTTGATACCCTACTCAGAATTTTAAAAACATATTTTTTTTCGATGAGCACATATTTGGTTATATTTTTAGGAGGATATGTTTTTTAGATGTTTTAGTATTTTTCCTATGTGCAGGTCAAAGAGTTGTATAAGTATGCCAAATTTCAACTCTCTAGGTTCAGACGTTTGGCTACAATTTTTAACGAACAGACAGACAGACAGACAGAGGACAAAATGACAGTATAAGGGTTTTTTGGTCATACCTACAAACCCTAAAAACTAATAATATCTTTGAAATTATTTTGCAATGGTCCAATATTAATGCAGACACCTTTATTTTGGACGTTTGCCATTGCTGATAGTACTAGGCTAGAATAGTACAATATAATGAGTATTAGTATCAAAAAGATATAATACTTCAAGAGTAATATAAGAAAATAAATCATTCATCAAAATAAATTCATCACTTCTCGTGATCGCTGAAGACGGAAACAGATTGTTGAGCAGTTTCCGAAACGTCCGAATTTATTTTCTTATATTACTCTTGAAGTATTATATATTTTTGATACTAATACTCATTATATTGTACTATTCTAGCCTAGTACTATCAGCAATGGCAAACGTCCAAAATAAAGGTGTCTGCCTAAAAACTAAGTTGCTTATCTTTGTCCTATCTTAAAGGACAGCCAAAAAACACTACAATTTGTTCTAGTCTATAGTTTTTCACAACTTCTGTCGACATTGTAACAAAGATTCAACACTAAAATATACGCAATTAGTTCAAACTATACTGCAGTATTTAGTACAATAATTTGGCCACCACGTAACGTATTAGAGGGTGGCACTTTTCAATTGTAATCATACTGATTTTAGCATTTCAAGACTTCAATGGATATCTACGAATTAAATAACCAAATCTTTTATTCAAGGAAAACCGTTGTAGTTTATTTAATTTGGATATAAATTGTAAGTTAAACTACCTTATGAAATATTGTAGGTACGCCACTGGGTATATTACGTGAGTAAATCCGTGAAAATATTCCGTCAACAATTTTGCATGTATCATAATAAATGCAGTGAGTATATCCACGAATTTCCGGCTGCATCTTGAAACGCAGGTGAAGATATGTGTAAAAAGTACTGAATCTAATTCAAAGAAACTTGATTTCGTTCCCTGAGGATATCTTGGATTCTCGCTTCAGTGCTTAGATGATCAGGAGCAGACGGGATGCTGGAAGATGCAGTAGCACCCTGGGGAACCGAATCAAATGGACTAGTATATGAAATATTAGTGAAAAATTGATTCTACTACAAATTCTATGTTATACTACTCATATACTTGATATTTTTCACTTTTTTTCATCATTGAAATTGATTTTTAGTTTTCTAAAGCTGCGTTCAGAGAGCTTGTAAATTAGTCGACTTTAGGCTTTGACTTGTGCACTGTTGATTATCACTAATAAGTTTGTTATATGGTAACGCGAACCATCAGGCAGAGATCTAAATTTAATACGTTGTCGATTGTCGATAGTTTTTCAAACTTATAGTGAGTTGTTTTAATGAGACAGACATATAAACACATTGACTATCTCAGTCAATATAGTAGAGAACGTTTACATTGTATGCCTTTATATAACCTAACAAAATTTCATCGCGCTGATTATAACAAATCTCGCCTGAATCTACAAAGACGAACTATAAATATGAGGTATGTAAATTAAGTAACCGGACTGATTTAAATACAGTCGATTCCGGTTAATTGGGACACATCGGGACTTAGGCATTTTGACCCAACTAAGCGGCTGCCCCAATTAAGCGAATTCCACATAAAATTAAACAATGCATATTTTTCTTTCAATAATTTTACTTTATAAACTCTTAACAAAACTATAAATTATATATAACCAAAAATATAAACTTTTAAGAAAAAATAATAATAAATTCCAAAATAAAATAATAAATAGGTACATACAATTTAATTTAATGCAAAAATGCGTCAAGTGTAGTCTGTCTTTTGTTTTTGTAACATTTCACTTCTACAAAATCAGCACAGGTATTCAGTGCGGCTCCCTTCATTTCCTTCCTGCATAAAATAACGCTGTAATATTAAATTCTTTGTACATATTTTTTCTTGAAAATATGTGTAACATAATATGTACTGTGATCTTAAATTTACTGTCCCAATTAAGCGGGATGTTGTCCCAATTAAACATATAAATTTACTGTTGGTTCCTTGGTTTGGTTTCTGTTCTTTGAGATTTGGCCCAAATAAGCAGCTGCCCCAATTAAGCGGTGGCCCAATTAAGCGGAATCGTCTGTATTTTAATTTTTATTCAAATATAATTACAATTCAATATTGTCTCCCTCAAAACAACTTCGTTGGGAAGCCACACAGCGCTGGAGACGGTTCTTCCAATCCTCATAGCAGTACTGGAACTCGGATACTGGAATAGATTTCAGCTGGTCGGTTACGGACGTTTGAATGTTTTTGATTGCCCCAAAATGACGTCCATTGATCTTGGGAAGAGGAAAAAGTCACAAGGACTCAAGTCAGGCGAATAAGGAGGCTGAGGAGCCACAGGAATGTTTTTAATGGCCAAAAACTTGTTTATTGAAATTGCTGTGTGACAAGGAGCATTGTCTCATCCCCAATTCATCATTCAGTCAGACATTCAGTCAAATTCAACTCTTCCCCGATTATTCTGACTGTCAACCGACGATCTGAACGCATAAAATCCTTGATTCTGTCGACATTTTCATCCGTTCTTGAAGATGAAGGCCTTCCGCTGCATGATTCATCATCAATCAACTCTCTTCTTTTGAAATTGTCTTAAACCACCAAAAAAACTGGGTCCTTGACAAAACTCTGTCTCCGTAGGCCTGCTGAAGTTTGCAAAAGTTTCCGTTGCACTGTGCCCAATTCTGATGCAAAACCTGATAGCACACCGTTGCTCGAAATGAATGTCACTCATTTTTAGAACGCACTAAAAACTGTTTCACAAAATATTTTTTTTTTTAATTTTTAGGAAAAAAATTATGTTGAGTGGTTTTATTAAGCTAATGTACATAATAAATACTCAAAAATATTCAAATGAAAACAAATTTATTCATGTAAAAATGTAGATTTAATAATTATCATAAAAGTAATGCCATAATTTTTTATGTACATTTTTATAATTCATTAACTGTCATAACAGACCCATATCTAGAAAGATATGAGAAGTTAATTAAAATATTAAATTTATTTTAATAAAATTTACTTCCTAAAGCACCTAATCGCTAATTCTTTTTAGAATCCTTTTTATAATTTTTTTTAAAAGTTTATAAAACTGGTTTTTAATGTACATTAAAAAGTTTTTTCATTTAAAATTAAATTTTTAAAAATACTTTTGAAAATAAAATGAAATTATTAATTAAATTTTTCTTAAAAGATTTCTATTAAGCAGAAAATATTGGTTATTAAATTTAGTCGGGCTTTATACAATTTTAGCGGCAAGTAGAGCTTATCCGGCATAAATTTTCCCAATAAAATCTCTTCAGCACTGTCAGCAGCTCAAAATTTGATACAAAAAATATATAGAAAGTGTGAATTTTCACACATTTCAGGGTTTTGTAGGTATTTAATAAGTGTACGAAGACAACAGAAGGCTAGATGTCCAGGACAATATTTTTTTTTTATAATCACATCAAAATCAACAGTTTTTAGGGTTTTATAGGTATGATCACAAAAAAACTCATATAACATCACTCATGTGTCTGTCTGTATGGTAGAAATTGTAGCTAAAAGGTTGAACATAGAAAGTTGAAATTTGGCATACTTGTACAACTTTTTGACCCACATATAGGAAAACAATAGAGAGTTCAAAAAAATACAGCGCGGGATAAATATAAACAAATATGTATTTAATGGAATTTTTTTTTTTTTTAATTTTGATTGGGGTTTGAAATGAAACCTCTTAATGCGTGGATGCACAAACAAATTTTTATTTTTGAAAAATCTTTTTTTTTTTTTGGTTTTTGTCAATATAATGGCAAAAAGATTTTGTCCCCCACCCTATCTCCCAAAGGGATTGATCTAAAAATCTAAAAAAAAATCTCCGTAATGAACATTGATGGGAACCGAAATAGTTCAACAGGAATTTTTGATCAGATAAATTTTTAGAAAAATGTCGATTTTTTTGATTGATAAAAAAAATGTTGTTTTAAAATTTATTGTGTGGTATCAAAAGAAAGCTCTTAAGACGTAGATTACGGAACAATATATAGTTTTTTGAAATTCGCTTCTTTTAACACGAATTTAGCCAAAAATGTGGAAAAGTTCTTGTTCCGCACCCTTTTACCAAAAAGGGTTAAACCAAAAATTTGAAAAAATTATAGGTAATGTATATTGATCTGAGCCGGAAACGTACGAGAGGATTTTTTTATCAGATTGTGTTTTCGAAAAATATGGCAGTTTTTGTGTTTTTGAAAAAAATTTTTTTTTTAATTTATATTTAAATTATGGCTAATAATGTTATGGATATTTTGTATTTATAGCTAAGATAGTCCGTGTATTTTTTTGGAATTAAAAATATTAAAAAAATAATATATTTTTTTAATAGTTGCGTACTGAGTTACTCGCACCATACCACACTACACTCTATACTGTAAAATATTTCTTATTAATCTAATGAAGACTTGAATACGAAGCAAATGGAGAAAAAAAAAAAAAAAACGCTGGGATATTTGGCAAATAATTTAAATTTTGGTTAAGTATTAATTTTTTGGGTATCGGTCTATTAAAAATAAGTTATCTTGTCAAATAGTTAAAACGTATTTTATTTGCTGACTAGTTTCGATTCTCTCTGAATCATTTCCAAAACTTGCAAATATAAAAAATATATAAAAATTGTTAATAAAATGTTAAAAAAATAAATAGATAAATAGTTAAAAAATTAAATCAATAGTTAAAATACACATTGAATATATTTCAATTTAACGGACATTTTTTAAAATCTTCCTACTTGTTTAAACAGTTAATTTAAACAGTTAATTGTGCATGTCGACACTTTTTTGACACTAAATTTTGTTTAAAAAAATTAAATGAAAGCTCTTAGTACTCAAATAACGAATAAAAGTGATTATAAAGAAAAACAAAAAACTGTTGATTTTGATGTGATAAATATATCTAGACATCCAGTGTTATGTTGGCTTCTTACACCTAATAAATACCTGCAAAACCCTGAAATGTGTGAAAATTCACACTTCACTTCAATTTTTATATTTAATTTTTTTCTGTATAACCAACGAGGAAGAAAGAAATCGCATTAATCTGTTTTTACATATTAAATCCTTATAAAGTTCTTGGTCAATTAAACACCCTGTATATATAATGTGGTGGCTAAAAAACATGAATAGCTTGCCTGGAATTCGAAACAAATACTTTTAATATGCGAAGTAGAGGCGTTTAATAAAAATACAAACAAATCAAAAATAAAATAATAATGACAAAAAATCGGAATGTGATAATTGAAAGAGTGTTTTATTTCAAAAATATATGACGTTTATAAAGCAAAATATTATCAAATATATTAATTTCATATAACTTTTTTTTATAAGTTTTCAGTGGAATGAAAAACAAAGTTAAATAATTTTCCGGACTTTTGCTGTAATATTAAATTTCATTTACGTACATTATTAATTTATACACAAAAGAATTTCCAGTTAAATTATAATTTTACTATAAACAAAGAGAATATCTTCAGTATTAAATATTATTTCAAATAATATACGCTCTTTAATATTAAAAAAATGTTTTTTCCATGATTGGCAAAAAAACTGTACTATATTTTGTTTTTTACATAAAATGCGTGTTTATGGTGACTGTATAAAAAATGTAAAAAGTGTTAGAAAGTCTCATAAGCGTTTCATTATTTCACACTTTCCATAAGCATAATACATCGGCTAATGGGGGTTACACCACTATCTCCATGAACTTGCATGAGTTTCTGGGGGTGACAGAACCATCTCCAAGAAATGTAGGTGTGTCCGTGTAGTCCGAAAATCAGAGTGTGCATTGAAAACAAAGTCAGTTTTTTTTTATTATTTTGGACTTAGGGCCGAGAGTTCCAGTTCCTATGGTCTATTTCAAAGTAGAAAAATGTGTGTAAGAAGATAGGAGCTGTTTGTCCTTGCTTCGGATTGGTTTAAATCGTCATCCCTATTACACTGTAAAAATATTGTTTTTAGTCCAAGTTGACAGATGTTCAGTGTCGTACATTGGAAATATATATTATTTATATTATTTAATTTTTCTCATATATTTTGGTATTATTTACATAGTTAGACTTTTATTTATATTCTTGGCGTAGATTTTATGGAGAAAATTCTCCATGTAATTTTTTTTTACGCAGTTATATATTTTTTAGGTTATCTGACATATAAATATTTTTTGACATTTGACATTTAACAGATCAAGAGAGAGGACTAATGTGAGGCCAAAAGACAGCCCAGCTGATTGTGCCCAAAGAAGAAGTTATTGATATAATTTTTAGACCTTCATATATACATATACTTTTAATTTTTATTTACAATAATTATTTAAATAAGAAACTTTAGCTCTGAAGATATATTGTTTGTTTTATTGCTTTGTTTAAACTCTTTTAGCCAAATCTCTCTTTTTATATAAAGTACATAATTTTTAAAATTAATATTTTTTTCAAATTTCCCATTAAACTGAATGTATGTCGCATAAATAACGTAAATGTATTATCTGCCTTGTTTATTTCAATATCTTATTAACCTTTTTTATATTAAAAAAAAATCACTTGCTAACCCAGTTGCTACGCCCATGCCCTAGTTGTAACTTATTTTAAATTTCCCGCTATACTGTATTTGATCAATGTAAATCGTACTCGGTTCGCAGCGCTATCTACTTTGTTCTACTTTGAAATAGACCATAATAAACGCCCTAATAGTTATTAGACACATAATATATTTATGAAGCTAATAAATTTATTGGTGATTTCCAACTTACAAAATCCTTCTAATAGTTTATTAGCAACATAATTTTTTGTTTTTGTATGGGTATTTCTTATGAAGATAGTAACACGGTGCAAGAGGGATAGAGCTATACGTAAATTTGTAGAGCTAAAGTGAAATGAAATTTTGACACTGAATATTTTGACATTAAATATTTTGACAATAAATAGTTGGACTTTACATTCAATGACATATATTTTTTGTGTAACTGTTAAAATGACAATTAAACGGCGTTTAAATTTTATCACAAAAAAGAGGACAATATAGATAGAAGCGAAGTTATAAAAATAGCATTTTATAATACAAAAGTGAATGAAAATAAGATGAGACAGCCATATTTTGCTTTATTTTACATTCTTTAAACAATATGTTTTTTTCTAATATATATTTATATATATATATATGATTCAAGGTAATTCACCACTCTGTATATTAATAAATGCAAGGAAATTAATTCCTGCGTCAAAGGGCTTAAAGGAAACATCATGAATGAATAATATTTTGATAAAATATTTTTAAAAGTAACTGACTGCCTAGGACTTGAATCATTTTAACATATACTCGTACAATTTAAAATTAACCCGAACTCAAACAAATTGAGCACAGCTCGTCAGTGGAAGTTTATTTGAAGAGTGTAAATATTTTATTTGAGAAATAAAAGTAGAGCAACATCACTTGAACTGGTTGGAGATGAATGTACAAGGACACATTTAGCAATGTAAAGATTTACTTTACAGAATTAAAGCTTTAGAAATTCTTTCGCGAACTTGGATATTCACAAGGATTATTTTAAAATTAACGTAACGAAGATTAAAAATTTATAGAAAACGTAATTTTTCAATTGATTTATCATTTAATAGCAGGCGCGTCCGTATTTTGTATGTTTTTACCGACCAGCAACATATATAAGGGAGGTATTGTGATCATACCGATTTTGACATTTCGAGATTTCGATGGATCTCCACGAATTGAGGTCCCTGCATAACGTTTTGACTATTTTTAGCATGTCTGTCGATCTGTCTGTCCGTCCGTCTGTCTGTCTGTCCGTCTGTCCGTTTGTGTACACGTGCAGAGCAAATTCGGCTGAAAGAATTTCTATAAAACTTCATATTTAAGCTTCTCCTATCAATGGCCCGAGTTGATCAACTTTTGGTAAACATCGGTTGACTAAAAATGGGATTTTACTCGTGTCGATTTTTGTGAATATTTTATAACAGAAAAATATTTCGAAAAAAATTATTGAACAAAAGTTGCCATAAAAGCAATAACTAATAACTTTTATTTGAGACGAAAAATTTCGAATAATTTCTGTAAAATAAGTCTCAATTTTTTCATACTTATATGTAACGTTTCCATTGTCATGATAAATAATATCTCTGTTAGAAAATATTAGGCCAAGTTATTTCTACACTGCTGCTAGAATGTATTTTATATAAGTACTTTACGATGGCGGTCGGTCCTGTGGTGGCCACAGCTGATTTTTTTGTTAAATGTTCGTTAATTGTTCATAATGTCTGTCGGTCTGTCTGTCTGTCTGTCTGTCTGTCTGTCTGTCTGTCTGTCTGTCTATCTCTCTGTCTGTCTGTCTGTCTGTCTGTCTGTCTGTCTGTCTGTCTGTCTGTCTGTCTGTTCATATTTAAGCTTTTGACATCAATGACACGAGTTGATCAACTTTTGGTAAAAATCGGTTAACTAGAAATGGGATTTTACTCGTATCGGTTTTAAGATTTTTGCGAATATTTCACAACAGAGAAATATTTCGAAAAAAATTATTTAACATAAGTTGCTCCAAAAGCAATAACTAACAACTTTTATTTGAGACATTTTTTGATAAAGCAGCATAAATTAAACAAATACTTAGTGATTGTGATCGGTCCTGTGGTGGCCACAGCTAATTTTTTATGAATACAGTCTTATAAAAATAGTACAGAATTTTTTTGGTAAAATCTGGTATTTAATATTATTCAGCTTATTTTTTTGTATGTGTTAAGTTACTGCATTTCTCTCATGTACTCCTGAAACTAGATGACTTTTTAGTAATAATTACTTTTTTTGTCGGGCGAAAACGGAATGAATATTTGAGAAGATATGGCCGTTATCACAAGTTGATCTAAATAGTCCACGTACTAGCGAGCAGCTAGCAGCGTACATATGCATGTACACTACTTTAATAATATATTATAACTTCACAACTTCTGCCCTTTGGTTACAGAACATTTTTATCTAAATTAAAATTTTAATTATATAAATAATAACACTCATGGGATATAACTTCAAAACTACTAAAGTAATTCTCCAACTTTTCACTGGAAATAGGAGAACATTTTATTTTCAACTCCGCCACAAAAATTATTGTATCCTGGGCTCTAAATATAGCCCCCCCCCCCTGCACTGCGCGGCCAGAACTATGGCGCTACTGCTGCCCCTAGTATCTATACAGATTTTTAGCCGCCATACCAAATTCCAACCAGGGCAGCCCTAACCACAGGGCTAAATGGGCTAACAGTTCTTTAACTAATAGGCATTTACATTTATTCAATCCACAAGATTGCTCAGATCGATCTGGTGACGTCAAAAGATTAGTCGGATTGCTCGGATTTTGTTAACATTTTCGTAAGCAGTATACGTCTGAAGTTAAGTAGTTACGCCTGGTGATGGTGGCACTAAATGCAACGGTCAAATTTCTGTCGCTGATTACAACTGCTACCGCGTTTTGTTTTATAAATATGAGTTTATTACTAATAATAGCTATCACAAATGGCACTTATATCGTTTATATTGTTACGTTATGTTTTCAACACATTCCAATTGGCTGTAAGATTCAATTTATCCGCGCTAACCTCCACCACCAGCAATCCATTAATCCCAGCAATCCTGCCAGATCATCGGATTGCTTGGAAACGCTCGGATTGCTCCAGCGGATCAATCGGATTGACTAAAAATAAACTAATGTGTACGCTCCGACTTGCTTTACGAACGGATCGGGAATACTCGGATCGTTAGGATTACTCTGACTGACTAAACGTAAATGCCTATTGACTTCAACACTTTTAAGACTTTTTAAGACTTTAATTTAATAATCCTAATTTCGTTTCGATTTTCGGGAATGACCTTTCATACCAATTGTGGATCCAGGCGTATTTTTCGTCAAAAATCAGTATAAAGTTAAATGATAAAGCTCTGAAGTACATCTCTTAAATTTAACTGAAACCGTTCCTGTTTTAATAGGGCAATTATTTCAGTTTTATTAATTGTTTTGATGTTATTCTGTCGTTTGGTACCATTATTCTTTAATGAATAAGCTGAAGAATGTTGTAAGCTATTGTAGACACTCAAATTAGGTTTATTAGCTCTGAATAGAGCGAGCAGAATGCTCTAAATTTATCTTGTCAATCATTCAATTGTTTTAAATGACAAATTTTTTATGTTTATTATGAGAGATCATTAATTAAACAGTTTAAAACAATAGTTTCAAATAACAAAGACATATAACCCTGGTTGCATTTCTAAAATTCTATTTTAAAAATAATAAAAGTTAAAAACAAATTTATATTAAGTGGCGTAAATCTTAAAAAAGTTTTTAAAAACTTAACATTAAGTGCCGTAATGGCAAAAAGGGGGCCAGGTAGCGGTGTTAATATCAATACTTTGTATCGGTATCGTTTCTGTATCCCCCCCCCCCTCGATTATGTTTGATTTAAGGTTATTGAGATACAAATTGTTTATGGTCAATGAAGTTTTATTTAATTAGAGAACAACTAATTTATATTTAGATACAAGTCATAAACTTTTTTGAGCACCTTGAAGAAACCCACTTCTGGGAGAGAACAGGAAATCAGTAAAAAAGGATAAAGGATAATGTCATCTGCATACAGATTTAATTTTGCATCAAGAGTTTAGATAGTTATTGATATATATATTAAAAATAGCAAAGGTCCCAAGATTGATCCTTGAGGCACACCACAAAATGTCGTTAATGTTTCTAATTTAAGATTATTGAGATTTACAAAAAATTTACGATTACTGAGATATGAATTAATTATAGAGAATAATTATTTTATATTTAGACAGAAGCCGTAAACGACTATTTTGAGGATACTGAAGAAACCCACTGCTGGGAGGGAACAAAAAACATGCCCTATAAAACTAAAACTGTTACCCTTAACATCAAACCAAGATATTTCTCAAACAGTTCTCGTATTAAATTAAATTATGATGTGCGATGCTAAATCTCATTAAATTTATTTACCAAATAAATTTATGAGGATATTCCGTGAGTAATGTGTTAAAATTCTTAAGTATCCGTGCTTGTTAATTAGGTTTTCATTGGGTAGTAGCAAAGTTAACAGTTGAAGGTTTTATTTAATAATGAATTTCTAGCGAAGTTCCGAATTAGATAGAGAAATTAGCCCAACTCAAATAAAACAGAGTAGCCAAACGTACTCTAGATGCAATCTACGATTGAGAGATAGTTCTATAGTTTAATTAAGTTAGGATATTCGCAAATATAGTTATTTTTTAGCGCTTCCGAACTTCCGGATCGTTTATAAGTGGTTTACGACAAATATACAGTGGCGCTCTTAACGGGTTAATTCGAAACTATAGTGCTTAAAATGTATCCAAATATTACGAAAATACTACTGAGGTTGTCCCAAATTTTGACGTAAAATACGTTTTTGTCTTCGCACCTTGTATGGAAGTCATTCTAGGAATTCCAAAAAAAATTGGATAGATTTAAAATGCTTACCGCTACGCGTACAATAATGGGCGGTACATGGTAATAATAATAATAATAATTATTTTTAAATTTTTTAATGTTTTGAGTACATTTATATTTGTCAGGTAACATATTAAATAAATAGAAACCTACCGAATTATATGCATTTTTTATAAACTCTAGTCTATGTCTAGGTGTACGAAACTTGGACCTACTACCGATCCTTGTGGCACACCAATATTTATGGGTAAAAAATGAGATATAGCATTTTTCATTGTACCATTGCTTGATTTGTATGAAATTTTAACAAATTGCGATCTATTAGATAAGTATGAGGAGAACCAGTTAGTGCCAACTCCACGAATTCTATAGCAATTAAGTTTTTTTATTAAAATTTCATGACGCAATCAAAGGCACGGCTTAAATCACAGAAAATACCAACAGGTTTTTCTCCCTTGTCAAGCAAATCATAAGTATCGCATGATAGAAGGAGGCCTGATACTTAATGCGACTTATCTCGACCGTGTGTTTGAAATGGTGTCAGCACGTGTTAACACGCAAGTCAAAATGACGCTATTCCGCACCACTTTAGCAGTCATAACTTAGCAATCCGAGAGGCTATACGCATGTCAAATTTTTGAACCCCAATATCTAATTGCTCGATTTTTAAAATCGACTCACCATTGTAGAGAGAAATTAATAGACTTACGACTAAGGCACCCGTAGTGCAATTTAAGCTTTATTGCGTCATTGCCGCCCCACTCTGGGGGCGCAGTTCAGGGTTGCAGTATATTGTAAAAAGTGTTTCCCTCGACACTAAAGTTGATCAGTTCACCATATATTTGGAAATGACCAATGTTCCTAGTAATTCAATTCTCCCAGTTTCGTAACAATCTCTGTTTTATCCTCACCATGTGTCGTATCCACTGTACTTCGTTGTAATGACGTTAAAATGTATATTCTGTATCCGATATATCGTTATTGCCGTTAAGTAGCTTTTAAGAGAGTCGGAGTATTTGTCTAATGTTGCTACCCATAAAGGAGTGTGTCGTTTGGCTTGAACGAGTTTATTGTAAGATTCGAACAATAAGAATCGATGCAAACGTGTGAAGTGTTCAATTGTACGCCCACCAGACACGTAGACTGTTTCCTTTTCATCTAACACTTCTCTTATAAGACTTCACTCCTCAGATTTGGACCTAACAATAACACTTTTACAATAATAAAGTAAATTACAAGGAGTTTTCTAGAATTCGACATTAAAAATAATTTTTATTATGTTTTACAAGTGATTAAAATAATATATCTCGTCTTTTTTTCTAAATATATAAAAGGAAATGACTGTCTGTCTGACTATATACTATAATCCATTCACGATGTTTCCTCATTTGACTAAGCTATATTAGGGCGGCAGTTTTGTTGTTAGCTTGAAAAATAATTAGATATGTGAAAACATAAATGTTCTAAACAGTGGCGCAGCCTAGGGGGGGGGGCTTCGCTCGCTGGTTTGGTCATTGTAAGAAGTCAAAACGAACTCAAAATTGTCCATTAGAATCTTTCTAAAATGATTCGCACCAAACCAGACTTGACATTTAAAGATGGACCCGGTGTAAGCCGGCTATGACAGTAGTGAAACAATAAATCTGCTGCTTCGCTTCATCTTGCATGATAAACATAATCAACGTTTTTAAGAGAATAAATAACGATCCAAATGTAAGGATCGTTATTTATTCTCTTAAAAAAATAAAATCAATTTTCACTTTGTGAAATACTTTTTTGCACACTAAACATTTAACTTAAAATAACTCCCACTATTAAAACTGTTTTTATGTTAATTAATTCGGGTTTAAAATAATAAAGACTAAAAAGGGATATTTTCATGTTTTTGTGAACGTTTTTTAATATTATTTCTTGCAGGATTTTTTACATGCAGAGTTTAAAATAACAAAGAAAACACATTTTAGATTTTTACTTATTTCTGTCACATCATTCATTCTAATAGTTTAAAAGTTTAATACTACTTTTAAATAGTTCATATAATTCCACCAGAGTGCTTTTTGGCGCGTAATATAAATGTAAGTATATCTTTTTTTTTTAATAATTTAAAAGATTTCGTTGGCAGTCAGCTTTGCAATATAAGTTTGTGAGTGTGCTTATATTTTTATTCTGTCATTTTTCAGTTTTCTTTCCAAATATGAGGGAAGCTTGCGATCTTTATAGCAGTACTTGCCAAATAAGACAAGTATAGTTTATTTCTGTCTGCACGAAACATCTGATACGACTATTTGTACAATTTACTGGGAAGCTTCGAGTTATAAGAAAGACCTTTCTTCTTAAATATTTTATTAAACAACCTTTTTCGCTAGAATATATTTCTCTAGACATTTTAATCATTAGGATATGTCATACAGACCAATTCTGGAACTCAATTACTATGATCATAGTAACTAAATTTGTCACTATGAGCAAGGTCAGTTACTATCATAGTAACTTTGGGGTATTTCGTATTCCGTAAGACAAAAGTTATTATAATATTTAATAACATGTTACTATAAAAGTTCCTATCATAGTAACTACCAAATGCTGGTGTTTATAAGTAATAACTTAGTTCTTATGAAGATAAAAATGGCGGACATTTGATTTTAAGTGTAATTTTTAGATATAATAGAAAATGAAGAATATTAGTAAAGAAAATTATATAAATTAAATATATATATATATATAAAATATGTATGTATGAGTGTTGGTAAATGTTTATATTGCAGGAGATGAAATATATTAAAGATCAAAAAGTCTTTTCCAATTCCACATTTTTAATACGAGAATTTTTTGAAATTATAAAAAAAAAATCAGCTGTGGCAACCACAGGATCGACCGCCATCATAAAGTACTTGTATAAAATACATTCTAGCAGCAGAGTAGAAATAACTTGACCTAATATTTTCTAACAGAGATATTATTTATCATGACCATGGAAACGTTACATATAAGTATGAAAAAATAGAGACTGAATTTTGAAAAATTTTACAAAAATTATTCAAAATTTTTCGTTTTATCAAAAAACGTCTCAAATAAAAGTTATTAATTATTGCTTTTATAGCAACTTTTGTTCAATAAATTTTTTCGAAATATTTTTCTGTTGTGAAATATTTACAAAAATCTTTCGAAATACGACACGAGTAAACTACCATTTTTAGTCAACCGATTTTTACCAAAAGTTGATCAACTCGTGCCATTGATGGCAGAAGCTTAAATATGGAGTTTTATAAAAATCCTTTCAGCCGAATTTGCTCTGCACGTGTACACAGACAGACGGACGGACAGACGGACAGACAGACAGACAGACAGACAGACAGACAGACAGACAGACAGACAGACAAACAGACAGACAGACAGACGGACGGACGGACAGACAGACCGACAGACATCATGCTAAAAATAGTCAAAACGTTATGTAGGGACCTCAATTCGTGGAGATCCATCGAAATCTCGAAATGTCAAAATCGGTATGATCACAATACCTCCCTTATATATGTTGACGGTCGGTAAAAATAGTTTTTGCTTTAAAAAAAATTTTATTCAGTGACGTAAAAATAATTTCATGAGGGGGGAGGGTTATAAAATGAAAAGTATGGAAGTAATGACAAAACAAGGAAAATGCGTCGAAATAAAAATTCCAGCTTAATGGGAGGTTCTAACCCCCAGATCCCACCCGCCTGCGCCACTGGTTCTATTGTCAAGAATTTGTCTTTGAACAAATGATAGTCGGAGCATATGGTCCAGACATCGCACCATCCGAATACCATTTGTTCTGCTTTTTACAAAATTTCCTTAACGGAAAAAATTTCGAATCTGTGGGCGATATCAAAATTCACCTGGACAGATTTTTCGAGAGCAAAGGAGGAACCTTCTGGAGTCATATTTTAATAATAAACCTTCTGGAATACATCATTTTTTTAAAAACAATTATAAAAGAAGTATTTTAAATGGAAATTTTGTTCTTTTCACTATTTCTAAAAATAAAATATTTAAATTCCTTTTCAGATATCTTGTTCAGATTCAGTGATTCATTTCTGTTTATACAAGGATAAAAGTTTGCAATCCTAGATATCCTTCCAAACCCAGAATATTGGTAATAAATGAGTTCTTGTTTATATTTTAAGTTGGTATTAAACCAAACGGGAAATTGAGTGTTTGTTTTATTCATTGATTCTTCCACTTCAGAAGATGTTTTACAAGTTAGACTAGCTTTTAAAGTGCTTCCCACCACTCTTTATTTTACTTACCAATGAACTCAGGGACGTATTAAGAGGGGATGTATGTAGGGCAGAATTTGCTAAACTTTTTACCTCGTGGCAGGCTAGGAAAGAAATTTGTTTTTTTATGGCACAGCAAATAAAATTCCAAAAATTTTTAAATGAAACTTTATTTTGTTGTAAATATTTAAGAAAATATTAATTGCAACAAAACTGAAGAAACAATTTGATGTGAAGTGTGAATTTTCACACATTTCAGGGTTTTGTAAGTATTAAGTGAGGAGCATATTTCCAATACGTCTCTTGTACATTTTTTTCAAAAATTGAGAGTAACCATGAAAAAAGATTAATTGCAATTATTAATTAATTAAAATCACCTCTTTTTTTAAATCAGCCATTTATTTAAGGTACCTAGGTTGGTTTGGTTTTAAAGGGGTGGCATTAATGTTGCCAATAAAACAATTAAATGAATTTTAATCAAATTGGACAAGAGAGGTTTTAGAAATAAGGTCCTCAAGTGTAAGACGCCATCTGAATGCTGGATGTCTAGGCATTTATTTTCTATAATCACATTAAAATCAACAGTTTTTTAATAATTATTTTTATTCGTTATTTAAGTACTAAGAGCTTTCAATTTAATTTTTTTAGACTTAAGGAAATTTCGTTAGAATAAAATTTAAATGAAAAAATTCCAGCGTTTTTTTTTGCATTCGTGTTCAAGGCTTCATTAAATTAATAAGAAATATATAGTTAAATAGCTTCATTTTTCAAAATGCAAAAACCACAATATTTCCAAAAAAAAAAAAACTTATCAAAAATGACCCTCGTACGTTTCTGGTTTAAATATTCGACTAAATATTCGATACTTTTCGAAAAACTAATTTGATCAAAAATTCCTGTTAAACTATTCCGATTCACATCAATATAATGTATACTAGCAGACCCCTTGCCAACAACGTTGGCAAACTGGTAACGAATAAAAATCAATATAAACAGGAATCAATTATTAAAATTTGCATGATTCTACGTATATTAACAAAACAAAAACGTTTCTTGATTATACCTAGGAAATCCTAAAAAGTTGCTTAATGCGTGTCGTTTCAAAATTAGTAACGCGCCGGATACGACCCGCGGGCCATATGCTGGACATCAATGGTATAGCTGTTTCTGATTATACCTAGGTAATCCTAAAAAGCCGCTCAATGCGTGTCGTTTAAAAATTAGTATCGGACCGGTCAGTCCGCGGGCGTAACATCAATTAACACAACATCCTTTCTTCGAGTAACCAAACGTACTGATTTCTGTTTGATTTGTGACTGATTTGAGAGCTCTGGTAAGTCAGCTTTGTCGAGGTACGTCGTTTCCCTACTCAATTCGTGGCCGCCCGCTTGCCGTAACACCCGCTAGCACCCAGGAACTTAGCGTTACGTACACACAGATATTAGGGCTTTTATATATATAATTGACGATACGATTTTATTCAGATTTTTAGGTCAACCCTTTGGTTTTGTTTCGGGCAATCTCTGTGAATTAAGGTGGAGGACGAAAAATTTTCTACATAGTTTTAGGGGGAAATGTCATAAAAAAATAGATTATTCAAAAATAAAAATGTGTTTGTTGACCACGCAGTGAGAGGTTTCATTTGATACCACAAACGAAATAAAAAAAAAATATATTTTTTTTTATTAATTACATATTTGTTCATATTTATCTCCTGATGTGTTTTTTGAACTCTATTTTTTATGTTGCCTTATATTCCTAATTGTACAAGTATGCCAAATTTCAACTTTCTATGTTCAACCATTTGGCTACAATTTTTACCGTACAGACAGACAGACAAATGAGTGACGTTATAAAGGTTTTTTGGTGGTCATACTTACAAAACCTTAAAAATTATAAACGAAAAATTAAATTATTTATTTTACCTGGTGTTTTTTATTTTGCGAATAGCTACAGGTAAATATAGAAATAATTTTTAAAAGCATCAAACGGCGAGTGACGTTTGCAAATGATATCCTAATGGATCTGGCTGTTAAAATTCAGCTAAAAAGTTTAAATTTTTATGAAGCTTTTACAGTGTAATGTTTATTTAAATAAAATGTGCTGACATATTAATGTTCTTCACGTGTGACCAGAGCTTGTACAAACTAGGTTAAAAAAGTCATGCGATATGTATATTGCTTGTATTGTCAGGGTAGGACAAGCCCAGTGCGTTTCAACCTTAATGCTGCATGCTGAGTCGCATGCAAATCACAACTAAGCCATAGGAGGGCTGGATGAAAAATGTTGCGAATGAAAATTAAAGAATTTTTTTGACGGTCGAGAAGACAAGTATTAGTCTGTTAATTATTAGTATTTCAAGAAATAGACGATATCCAATTTAAAATCGATAGTAGTGACAGTGGTAGTCAGTCGAACTATTCTGACAAACAGTAAAAATTCGATGTTTACTTAAACTTAATCTCTTTATTAAAACTTCCCTGTTTCCATTTTATTGTAGTCCTCGACATCTAATTAACTTTTTAATTCATAAATAGGTAGTCGATGAATAAGATTACTTTCGCATCCCAAATAATGGATACCATGACTTTTCCGACTGATAGCACTACTTTTGCCTTCTTTGGAGTTGGAAATCGCGATGAATCTAATTTTTACGGGCTCTGCTTAGTAACTGTCTGTGTACGTTACAAAAGGACGTAATTATTATTACTTATTAGTATAGTGAACAAAGTAGTAGTTGATTGGAACCACCCAAACAGCTTTCCTAGTGGCAATTTAGTTCATTCTGAAGAGTGTTACCGTCCGTAATAGGGAAATTGAAAAGTTTTGACTCAAAACTTTTCATCATCAAAAACAGATCGTTTCGGTTTTATAATACCATCAAGATTGGCCATACATATTAGGAATAGTAGAGGTCCCAAATCTGAACCTTGCTGAACGCCACTTTGTATAACACGAATTCCATAGTGTTCAAGTTTGTATAATAGGTGATACCTTGTCAAATCCTCTTGCGAAGTCAAGGTAAATGATGTATGGTGGTTTTGAGTTATCAAAGGCACGGGACCATTCTTCGAATCAAGAGACCAAAGCTCACCTCAGGCTGTCACGCGAATAATGATAATGATAATGATGATGTTAATGATGATTATGTTTTTAATAGATAGTTTGCTGCTTCTCCTAGTTCTTAACTAAGGGGAGTTCGCCTCATCCTTATCCCGGCTCTGTCTGTTTGTTTTAAAACTAATGAAAGTTTAAAAATGTTCTCTTTGACAGATTTTAGAAATATTGCCTTCAATCAGAGTTACTGTAAATGTTATGCTCAAAGAATTTTAATTATACGGTAAGCACATGAAACAAATAATAGCATACACAAAAGAAAAAACTTTTGTGAAAAAAAGTAATTACGATTTAGTTTTACAAAAGTTAGCGGCTGTAAAGCTGTGTAACATGACTTTTATCTCCTATTCCAAAAATAATTAAAAACTTTTTTCAAAAAAGTATACAATTACTTTAAACAAAAATTTTAAAACAAATAAATTTTTTATAAATTTTTAGTTTGTGTTGTTCAAATGTTCCCTCTAGATAAATGCTAGACATTTAAAACTGTTCTTAAGTGGGAAACAGAATGCAACGAGTTCTACGGCGCGTTGACGGCGTTTAGACGGCGCTATCTGTCAGAGGAAAGTTAAAACCAAGCTGTCGTACGCAAGTGCACAGAATGTGTAACGTCCTAGCGGCGTTCGAACGCCGTTGATATTGAATGTTCGTCAACTTCCAACTTTTGACGCCGTTGAACGTTGACGCAGAACACCTAACCTCAGTTTTTAATGAATGGTAAAGTGTTTGTATGCATAAATAACTTGCATACAACATAAATAACATCACACACAAGTCTTTATCATCCATTATAATTTTAATAAAAGAAAGCGCACGTATAAAACCAGATATAGGTTGTCACGTGACACTTTGACGGCGTTAAAATTATTGCATTGTGTGCAGGCGAAAATTTAACGGCGCTAACGCAACGCCGTCGCAAATGACGGCGCGCTGACGGCGTAGCGCGCTGTGCATTCTGTTCCAGGCTTTAGAATTAACTGTATATCTCTACTGTCTTCCCTTCCAATGGTCTGATTCCAGTTTGTATAAATCCCGCAGAGACGGACCCCTCTGCACTATACTTTCCTTCTTGTGTACTTGTGTTATCCTCAGTTAGGAAATATTGAACAAATACCATGTCTGGCTCATTGTTCTAGCTAACAAAGGCCGTTAATAAAATAAAAAAATTTAAAAAAAAAAAAAATGTTCCATTTAAGGACAGGCACAACCGTATGGTTCTTACAAATTTAATGTTATACCCCATCTTCAATAATAAAATCGCCGTGCATTGGGTAATGTGATTTCGACCACCTGTATATTATTTTTAAAATAAAAATATATGTCTTCAGTCTCATTAATAATCATTTTAAACAATTCTGTTCCTTATTTATTAATTATTAATGACTATATTCCTTAATGAGTTTTATCAAGGTTAGCCATCTTGATAAGTAGTGACGCCGTGATTTTTACAAGTGACATTTGCATTTCTTTCTGTCGTTTTTAGTTATTTTTAAGTGGTAAAAGTGCAGAAAATACTTGAAAAAGTGTGTTATAGTGTTGACTTTGGTGTTTGGACTTTATGGAGACCAAAATTGGAACGACTGAAAAGGTATTTGTAGAAATTTTGTTAATTTTATAATGCAATTCATTGTTATGTAAAATGTGCTTCTATATACAATATGGAAGCTTGACTAGCTATAAAAATAGTGTTTTCAAAGAAAATATTTATATTAGAAGGGAAATTTATCTCTCATTTTCTTTCTTTCTTATTTTTCGAATCATTGCCTTATAGGGGGATTTGGTGGCGTCATGTCCACATAATAGTTTTCGTAGCTTATGCTTCCCGATCTTTGACCAAATGTGTAGTTTCTTGTAGTATGTGGTAGATAGCTTCATTTGGTCGACCCAGGATTTGGGATATCTGCCTCGATCGAGTATTTTACCATGATTTACCTTTCCATGCTGTCTTCTCTTCTGGATATATGGTAACTTCAAATTGAAAATATCGGAAAATATATCAGTGAAATACTTTTAACAAAGTACTATTATAATAAAATTGATGTGAAGTGTGAATTTTCATACATTTCAGGGTTTTGTAGGTATTTAATAAGTGTTAGAAGTCGACAGAACGTTGGATGTCTAAGACATTTTATTTTCTATAGTCACATCAATTTCAACAGATTTTTGATAATAATTTTTATTGGATATTTGAGTACTAAGAGCTTCCATTTAATTTGTTTAAACTAAATTTAAATAATTTAAAAAGGAAAAACGTAAATTAAAAAATCCTCTTTTTGAGCTTTGGTCAAATTATGAGAAATCCATCGGGAACAGATCTTTTTCACAGCTAAATGTTCATGCGAAATCGAATGTATTGTAGTCTGTGATATGCCAAGGGATGCTTCTATCTCACGGTAAGTCACATGACAAACATCTTCAATCATTTTGCGCACAGCATCGATGTTTTTTTGAATCACAACCGATTTTGGTCGACCTTCGTGAGATTCATCACCGACGGACGCACGACCACGACGAAATTCTACAAACCAATTGTAAACATTCTTTTCTGATGGTGTTTTATTACCAAAAGTTGAACGAAGCGAATCTATACATTGTTGTTGAATTAGGACTTTACTAAAATCGTAAAAAAATCATCCAACGAAAACCTTCACGAGTAATATCCATTTTTAACTTGTTTTTTTAACACTCATTGTAAACAAATTATATTTTTCCTACATTAAAAAATGTTACGAAACAATATAGAAATTGATTTTTTATTGAAAATAATGTATGACAGTAAATAATTTGAAGGGTTACTTTAGTTCTGATAAGCCTGTCGTTTAAGACAACTGTGAAGTTGATATTCATACCAATCTACCTAATAAAAACCCTAAATTGAACACAGCACTGAAATTATTTAACACGAAGTTAAAACCGTCATTTTTTTTGAAATGCAGTTAAATTTTAACAGCGTACTATTTTAGAATCGATGTTAGCTAACAAAGGATTTAGCATTCCTTTATGAAACCGGGCACTAGTGTGTTATTTGCTATTTGTTCATCATGTTTCAAGAGATAACAGCATCTATTAATATTATTAAATTTAATTATTTAGATGTTATTAGAATTTATATCTCTTTGAACATTGAGGTGGTTGCCGACCCATAACCCTCGGGCCCCAGGCCTTCGCCCACGGATCCCAGTTTAAAGGTAACTGTTCTAGAACATGATTCCGAATTACTTGTTTTGCATTTTCTTTCAAAATCTATATATTTACAAAAAATACAAAAGGATGAATACCCATTTTTCTGTTAAATGTTTGTTAACGTATGCAGTATGTTAAACTGGAACAAATTTCCACATTCTTTAGTTCTGTTTCCGAATATGATGACAAAGAAAAATAGGTGAACATAAAAATTAACTGAAGCCTACGAAAAGTAATGAAGGAGGGGAAAAGAGAAAATGTCAGAGAATCATTAAGAGAAAAGCGTAAATTTGCCTAAACAGCACAAAAGAATTGTAAATAATAAAGGTTTAATATCTCTTTCAATGGAAAAAGAAATTTAAACTCGAATAATTAGAATTAAAGTTAAATGAGCGAGTTTTTTTTTTTTTATTCTTTTAGGAAACAGGAAATTCAAGGGGTTTCAATGATAAATAGAAATGAGGTAATTAACGTTTATATTTCTACTAATTTCAATTATTTTGTTATGATATTTTTAATTTAATTAAAAAATTAACTACTGTGTCTGTCACAAATGAGTTTTGAACAAATAAACTAAGCTAAGAAGTTATCAAACGGCAGATTTTTTATCAAGAATGGGTATTAGTTCAAAAGTAATCGATAGTTGACATCGATGGTAACATCAGATGTTTTACATCCAGAGCCGCAGTAAGGAAAACTTGCGCTAGGGGCAAAACTGCGTTTTGGCGCCCTTGGCAAATAAATGTAAGTGATGAGCAAAAACAAGATTCTCACCGCCCAAAATCTAGATGATGAGCAAAAACAAAGGTCCTCACCTCCTAAATTCCAAGTGATGAGCAAGGTCCTCACTTTCGCAATGTGGCGCCTCTTAGTTAAGCTCATCGGCGCCCTTTTCCTTGTGCGCTAGGGGCCGTCGCCCCTAGATTCACTATTCTTTCCCTTTCCCTTGCTAAGACAAGTACAGTCGTGGATAAAAACTATTCCACCAAAACATTCCTTTTACGTTACTTAGAATTACAGTAAAACCTCGATATAACGGACTAATTGGGGGGACGGGGTGTCCGTTAAAGCCGAAAGTCCGTTATATAAAAACTAGGGGCCTCAGCCCGGCTACGCCGGTCTTCGCCCCTACGTTGTTAAAATATAATTTTGTCGCACTTGTCGATTATAAAACACGTCGCTCATCTTTTTTTAACACTATTTTATGGAAATTCCCCCTACAAATATCTTAAGTTTTATCGTTAATTCACCTTAAATACTTAATTAGTTTTCTTCTATCAAGAAATACGTTCAAAATGTGAAATCTCGTCCCATTTTAAAATGCAAAAAATTTGACAGCGGTCACCTTCTGAAATCTTGTAAGCATATTTCCAATAATGGCCCAGATTCTTTGAAAAATGTTTTCTGATGCCTCAAAATATTATCTCGCACGTCAAATAAGCTATCTTGAACCATTATCACCACTTAACACTTTGATTAACCCTGAAATCTTTAATATCTATAAATCTTTTTTTAACACTATTTTATGGAAATTCGCCCTGCAAATGTCTTAAACTTTATCGTTAATTCACCTTAAATCCTTAATTAGTATTCTTCTGTCAAGAAACACGTTCAAAATGTGAAATCTCGTCCCATTTTAAAATGCAAAAATTTTGACAGCTGTCTTCTTTTGAAACTTTGTAAGCATATTTTTGCCTCAAAATGCTCAAATAATGGCCCAGATTCTTTGAAAAATGTTTTCTGATACCTCAAAATATTATCTCGCACGTCCAAAAAGCTATCCTGAACCATTATTACCATTTAACACTTTGATTCTCGCCGTAAATATTCTGGACCGGCCGTCTTGTATTAAGAATATTTTTGAATTATCGTCTGATAAAACCTGTCCGTGCCGATCAATGGTGACTTTGATTCGACACGGATTCGAGGAAAAAATGCATGATTTTTATCAATAAAAATTAGTCAGTACCCCCTGTCGAAATAAAATTAAGCCTAAGCGCTAAAAAAATATCACCCGGATGAGAGGGCGGTTCATTTTCCTCTCTCCGCGTTACCGGAAAAATGAAGATACACCAGACGTTGAATAGAACATACATAACACACTTGTACAATATAATAGTAGATAGGTGAAAATAAATCAAAAAACTTTTTTTTGAAAATATGTACGCTGTATTTTGATATTAATAAAAAATACAAAACACAAACAAAATTCTATTTAATTGTCTTCAGACATTGGTCGTGAAGTGACGTTGCTGTTTGATATCGACGCGCTTGCTTTTGTTAATCCTGCTTTGGAAAAGGAATCAAGTTTTGTTTGCACTTTTGAAGTTTGCTGTTTTTTTATAATCAACTCTCTAAAATTACGAAAATGCGTATAATATAGTTGAACTTCATTATCTGACGAATAATCAATAAATGTTATTAGATCGTCGAGATGCGATCTTACCACTGATAACTTCATTTTTGGCAGTTTTGTTTCTTCTTCTTCGCTATCTTCACTTCCATCCTGTTCATATATTGTTAACTATATTAATTATGTTTAATATTACAGGACGTTTTTAATTTTTTTACATTTGACCGGATTTTTTGTCTGTTATATCCGAAGTCCGTTAAATAGAGGTCCGTTATATCGAGGTTTTACTGTACTTAGATTAGCTAAGCCATTTGACTAACTTCTTAGCTTACCCAAGCATTTTAACTTGTAAAAGGAACGCAGCTAATGTATGCACGCTATGAACGTTGAAAATTATCCAACAAACAAGTATAACAACTCCTAAAATTAAAAACAATACGATTATAAATTTGGAAAATATCCTTTATGGTTTTTAAGAAACTTCAATTGAACTAGTGCGACATCTATTCGATTTAAATTTAAAATTCTCTTAATACCTCTTATTGTCTTTTTACAGCTACGAGTTTTGGGATTACTGCCATAAAACCATTACCGAATTGTTAAGCTTCTTAACAAGAGCGGCCATTTCATTTTGGAAATACTATAGATCAGTGTTTCTCAACAGGTGGTCCGCGGACCACCGGTGGTTCGTAGAAAAATTTTAGTGGTCCGCGAAACTTTTTGTATTTGTTTTTTGCAGTTATTTTGTTATTTATTATGCACATTTTTTATGTAAATAATTTAAATTTTGTTTATTTTTTGTAGCCTTCTACAAATAAAATAAATGTAGGGGAGATGTGGGGACGGTGGCACACATTTTGGTTTTCTGTACATAACATTTTCAATTTTGAATTTTTTAAATAAATCTTTTCGCCACTTAATACTTATAATGCCGTTGTTTAAATAACCCGTTAAAAATTAATGTCCTTATCACGTGCCATTTATAATTAATATTTTTGTTGACCTCTGTAATTGTGCCACTGTACCTATACGTGAGGGTACAGTGAAACAGCATTAGGGATACAGTGGAACAGTAAATATAATAGGTATCCAAAAAATCTGTATATATATGTATTAATAATTTTTATTGAAACTTCAATTCAATGTCTTTCAAAATAAATCATCTGAAGGTACTGAAAAATTAATAAAAAATCAAATTTTTTGGAACCATATAAAAATGAATATATAAATTTAAATTTATTATTAATGTAAAAAATAAACTTTGATAAGTTCCTTGGAAGCAGTAAGTTTTGATAGTTTTTATTTTAATGTTAATTATATTTCATTAAATTTACTGTAAAATCAAAGCTTCTAAACGGTGTTTTGTGCTATCAGACAGAGCAGGAGATGGTAAAACTTTTATCAGCTCTGATTTTTTAAATGTGTAATTTTTATTTGTTTTAATAAATTTAAAGAGTAGAGTCAGCCGTCGGAGATATGTTACAAAAATATCGTCAGTCGTTATTTCTATGATTTACCCTATAGAATGGCTCTTCATTTTATTCTTTCAGTGTCCTTCAAATATTAAGGCATATTGCAAAAGGCATAAGTCAACATTATCATCTGAGTTTGAATTCTCATCAATATTGACATCAGTATCAGACGTGTCTGAACAAGAATATCTTTTAATTTTCTGATCTTTTTTATTTTGCGCAGTTTGGAATTGTTCTTCTAACTCGTACCCACGTACGTGGGTACTGTAGCTCACTGTACCACTGTATCCACATAACACGTGTGCCACTGTTAGCCTAATCCTATTTTCACGAACATTTTATCAAATATAATAAATGATATAGTTTAGAACATTAGTAATTGCTTTACACTGTAGACAAATGACCAATTTACAACATGTAATACAAATTTTCTTACTAATTTAGTTGTGTGTCGTTCAAATAAAAAAATTCTTGTTACGATAAACTTTAGTTTGTCAATCTCAAATCAACATTTTCATTATAAATGGCAGGACTTCAATTTATAGACTCAAAATGTGGATAGTATAATTTCTCAGTACCAGAGGGGCCTATATATACCCAAACAGACATGAAAATATTCTATGTTTCAAAGATATTTCAAATGTTCCACTGTACCAATTGTGCCACCGTCCCCACATCTCCCCTATTTAGTAGCATATTAAATATATTTGTTTTCTTGCAAAAAATGAACCAACAATCATTATTAGTGGTCCGCGTTAGAAAATTATGTATTTTACTGGTCCGCGGTACGTTTTTGGTTGAGAAACACTGCTATAGATGATAAAAAAAGACAACAACGATGTTATTACCGGACAGGACATCGTATTCGATTTCTGTAAAAAAATTGATGAAATCAAAACATTTAAAATATTTAAACAACATTTCCCCATATGATATTTATATTTTCCTGTTGAAGTAAACATTGTAAGAGATGTCCAGCTTTAACGGTAGCTTTATGTAATTTAATGCAAACATCTCTGGGGACATGCGCATTAGAGGTCCGTCTAGAAGATTAATGTATCCCAGGGCATTAGCGACAATCCTGAAAGTGAAATTACACTAATACGGGAAAAGGATAAGGTCTCACACATCAAGGACTAAGAAACGGTTTAACCACACTTTAAAATTTTAAGTAAAAGTAATTAGTTATCTTGTATAACATGAATTAAAGGTGACATTTTGGTTTTAAGGTCTGAAGGATTATGGTTTTAACAAAGTGAATAATTATTTTGGCTTAAAAAATATAAGACCAGTTTTACATATTGTTACCTAAACAAATGAAGAAGGGCGTTGTAAGCCTATCTACCACCTGGGTGCGACCAGCATATTGTCTTTAAAAAATATTGTGAAGTGTGAATTTTTACATATTTCAGGGTTTTGTAGATATAATAAGTTGTAGGTACATACAGTGTGTGAACACAGCAGTTTAACATAGGATTTTAAATAAGTGCGGAAATTGGCTCTCCTGTACATTTTAGAGTAAAAATACAAGAATAAAAAGTTGTTTAAAATTAGTTTTTATTTTAAAAAGTCTAAACTTGATGCCACAGAATGTCTGTAACATTAGATATTTGGAAAATAAAATATAATGTTTTCGTCAAAATTCAGACAGCCGTGGAAATAAAACTATCGGCGGTCCACTTTTTGGGGGCGGTATTTCTGGTCTACAGCAACGAAAAAAAAAAAAAAATTAACTTTGACACTTTTAACTCTGATATTTTTTTTATTTAAACAAACTTACTATTCTTTTAAAAAAAATTTAAATCTATTGATCCGGCGCCCAAGTACGTCGGTAAATGAAAGAAACATTACTGCTGTCGAAGACCTACTGAAAGAGGACAGGCGAATGACTATTCGTCAAATTAGTGTGCGCCTAGGGATAGGTACACAAGTTCATGACATCTTGCATGATTGTTTGGGCGTTAGCAAGGTTTTGCCGCGCTGGGTGCCAAGGCTGTTGGAATAGGTTGCTACTAAAACCAATACTTGGCATGATTTACTAATTTGGCGTATCATATGGTCTGTTTGTACCTTGTATGAAATAAATTTTTTTGTTTGATATACCTATAAATAGGTTATTCCAAACGATTAGGCGGAACTATATTTTGCAATCTAGTTACTCTCATCGTCTGAATAGTGCTTTTTGGCTGTTTTGTTTAAGCTTTGTAAATCATACATACAATAAACACTTTTTGGTTAAGGTTTATATAATTTTAAAATATCATTTTCTTAATATTTTTATTTTTTGTGTCATTCTTGATACAAATTTCCCATTTATTTATTTTTTTGTCATATGAAAAAAAGTATTTTATATTTAACATTCGTCGTTCGTTTCCATGGTTTCACTGTTAGAATTTTAAAATTTGACATTCCAACGTGAAAAATAAATAACCCAAGCGAGGACCCTTCTCCTGATAACCTAAAAGAACGAAATTCCCTTTTAGTTCCGCCTAAACTTTTGGAATAGCCTGTACCTGAAGATAGTGTTATTTTATTTATTTTTTTAAATAAAATAACATTTAAATAAAAATGATTACCAAATTGTTGATTTTGATGTGATTATAGAACAAATATTTCTCGATATCCAGTATTACAGTCTGTTCCAAACGGTTAAGCGGAACTAGATTTTGCAATCTAGTTACTTTCATCGTTTAAACGTGCCTTTCGGCCGTTTTGTTTAAGCTTTGTAAATCATACTTACAATAAACATTTTTTGGTTAAGGTTAATATCATTTTAAAATGTCATTTTATTTATATTTTGATTTTTGGTGTCATTCTGAATACAAATTTCCCATTTATTTATTTTTTTGTCATTAAAATATAAAAAAAAATATTTAATTTTGACATATGTCATTCGTTTCCATGGTTTCATTGTTGGAATTTTAAATTTTGACATCCCAACGTGAAAAATGAAATATCCCAAGCAAGGTCCCTTCTCGTGACAACCTAAAAGAACTAAATTCCCATTTAGTTCCGCTTAACCGTTTGGAACAGACTGTATGTTGGCTTCTTACACTAATTAAATACCTACAAAATCCTGAAATGTGTGAAAATTCACACTTTCTAAATTCATTACTTTCAAAAAATTATTTAGAAATACAGTGATTTTCTTGCGCAAACAGTGCAGCATACTTTTAATAATTTTGACATATTTTAGTTGTAAAAAATATTTTTATTTTAAATATATGTTTACAAATATTAATGATGACAGTACATTTCTAAAATGTATATATATAATTTATTACATAAAGCTAAATATGACCTTATAATAATAAATATTCCAAACTGGGATATGTTAAAATTCTAATTACGTTATTTTATGGCTTCATATTGACGTAATTCTACATCATACGGACACACCTGTAAAAATTGAGAAAATTAATTTATGTATAGAGAGGGTAAAATTTTGGGTGTTAATTTTAAATTGTTCATTATTGCTATCTCGAAAACTATAAGAGCTACGAGGTTGCTTAAATTAGGCAACAAATACTATATATACCCCAAACACACAAATTAAATTTATTTGAATTTTATTGGTCCGAAAAATACGGTACTTTATTAATTAGGGAAAAGGGCCCCAGTAACCGGTTGGGCTTTAGTTCTCAAATTTAGTAAATATGGTCCTTGTTGAGATACTTACATGCACATAGAAGGGGCCCAAACTGTTCCTGTACTACAATACATATTAGTAGGTGGACAATGACACGAGCAATCTTTTTCATTCCAAATTCGATTCTTCATGTTGCACATCTGCTTTCTTTCCTAAAATGTAAAAAAAAAATGATTTTGTTACATAAAAAAACCAAAAAACATTTAATATCAAACTCGTACTAACAGGCAAGAAAATTTGCAGGTTTTATTTGGTTTTTTAATAATAGGAGTTATTCGAAGTGCGGCGTTTCAAACAAACATCCTGTATAAGGGAGGGATCTTCATTTCGAGATTTCGATGGATCTCCACGAATTGAGGTCTCTACATAAAGTTTTGACTATTTTTAGCATGATGTCTGTCGGTTCGTGTAAACGTGCAGAGCAAATTCGGCTAAAAGGATTTTTATGAAACTTCATATTTAAGCTTTTGACATCAATGGCACGAGTTGATCAACTTTTGGTAAAAATCGGTTTACTAGAAATGGGAGTTTACTCGTGTCGGTTGTAAGATTTTTGCGAATATTTCACAATAGAGAAATATTTCGAAAAAAAAAAAATATTTATCAAAAGTTGCTATAAAAACAATAACTAACAACTTTTATTTGAGACATTTTTTGATAAAGCAGCATAAATTTAACAAGTACTTTGTGATGGCGGTCGGTCCTGTGGTGGCCACAGCTTTTTTTTTTTTTAAATATTTAACGTAAGACGTATCCCTACTAAGTCAACTTATGCACTTAACTAATTACTTTTAGCAAAAACACTTGCAATTTTGCTCAATCGGCGTTTGTAATTGCTTCATTGTGCAGTCGTCTGTAGGCGGCCACGGACATTTCGATGAAATTTGCACGTATTGTATTTTTACATGGATTTATACATCATCCGCCTCAAGGCGGTATTGGGCACTAAAGAGTTATTTTTCGGTAAAAAATTCATCTTGAATAAACCTGTCCTAGGGAAAAGTAATGACAAGGATTTGTTGCAATATATTCTTCATTAAGTCATTTATTGGTTAAAATTTTCTAAAAAATATATAAAATTAATTAAAGATTCCGAAAATTATATGATTATTGAAATTTAATATTTGGATTTGATTAAAACTTTCGTAAAAATATTCAACAATAAAATAGATATTGACAAACTTAAATGATTTTGGGTTCAGAGGTTAAAATTAAAACCAACCATTACCTGATCTCTGCACTGGCAAATGCAGGTATCCTCCTTAAAATCTTGTTCTTCGTGACATTGTTCTGGACTCAAATCACAGCCGCATTCGCATTTCGTATGTTCAATGACGGTCACCCATCCACAGTCAGTGTCTAGTTCATACTGATATCTCGACCTTATAGAGTTAGGGGATTTCCTCATTTGTCTGACTGGTTTTTGAACCTCACGGATTTCAATTGGCATGGCTGTTTTATTCCCATAACACATGCAGTTGGCACACCGTTTGACAGTAACAGTATTTGGAATCAATTTCTTAAAATAATAAAACAAAATGTTGATTTGAATTTTCACATATTTCAGGGTTGGTAACTAAATAAGTGAAGACTGCCAATAGACATCATATTTTTGATCACTTTTTTGTGCTAATTATGTCTAAAGTCTCTAGATTAAGAAAGAAGCGCAGAGTGGGTGTGGCTGGCCCTAAAGGGTTGCCAACATAACTAGAGGAAATAAATAATAAATATATATCTTGGTTATTGGTCTGAGGCGTACAACAACATATAACATTTAAAGAATCACCCCTCCAATGCCGGGAAAACCAGCTAGTTTTACATGAAACTTAATTTTACATACCCTCACATCTGGATCTAGAGATTTTAGTGCTACAACCGTATCCTTTGGTTGGCATCCAGTTACCATATTCTTCCTGTGCTCAATTTGGAAAAATCTGTTCGTGCACATTGCTAAAAAACAATATATATGAAATGTGAAATATTTAAATTTTCAGAGGCAATATCTGTTTTTAGGATTTTGTACGGATAACCACCAAAAAAACCCTTATAACGTCACTCATGTGTCTGTCTGTTTGTATGTCTGTACGGTAAAACTTGTAGCCAAACGGCTACAAGTCAAGTCAAAAATTGCTATGGTTTCTAGTTGGCCCCCTCAGAATTGCTTGGAGAAAAATGTATTTTAGAAGTGAGGACCTTTTTTTTAGGTTATCAATGATTTCAAATATTTCCTGGCCCCCCAAATTTTTCTCAAACGTTTCCTGCCCCCACATTTTAAGAGCTAGCTCCGCCACTGTTTTTTTTTTTTGATCATGTCTATATTGTAGTTGAAGCAATAACCGAGTGGTTTTAATATTTTCTTTTACAAAATATTTCAACGAGTTCCTTCAACTAATTCAATTAATATTATTTTTTTATAAATCAATTACAAAAACACTGACATCTTACTATCTTTTTATATAACATCTTTTCATTCTTACCTTCTTCCAAATCTTCATATCTATGTACTTCAAACTGTCCAAAACTTTGCATCCCATTGACTACACTAAAATACAAAATGATCAGGCATAGACCTAGTTTGGAAGCCATTTTGGAACCCATTTCAGTTGATACGTAGAATTCAAACAACTGAAATGATTCCTGGATGATTTCTGTTATATATGTAGGTATTCCACAGACCGAAATATTCCGGACTAGATATGATTAAAAATGTTGACATTACCTAAACCACATTTATAATATTTATTGTAAAACTGATTTAATCTAAAAAGGAAAATTTTGTTAGTCACTATTTATATCTTCGGTTAACCGCATTTAATACCTACAGGATTTTTATTTCCTGAAAGTTTTATAATATATTATTTATATAATATATAGCCTTGAACAAATGTATGGAGCACTCTACGTTTAATTGAATTTTAGTATTGTTACAGTAAAAATTGTAAATAAAATAATACATACAGCTTTTAAAGACAACTTTAATCAAAATTATTATTATTTTGTGGTACCTCTCGTGCTTTAATTACCCCACGTACCCTTTTAGGCATACTGTCCACAAGTTTTTTACATACATCGGATTGTACATTGAACCATTCGTCCACAATAATTTTCTTCAATTCTTCTTTCGATTTGCATTTGTAAAGAGACACCTTGTTTTTCAGATTTGACCATAAATTTTCAATTGGCGATAAATCTGGTGACTGGGGGGACATGCAAAAAGTGGAAGTTTTTGGAAAATCATTCATTTGTTGCTTTGGCTTTGGGGGATTATCATTTTGAAAAACATATTCTGGATTGTCTTCATTAAATAATTTTAATGTTGATAGCTCCAAAACTTCATTAAGCATGGTAATATAACGAGCAGAATAATGCGGCCCTGAAGCGAAAAGCTTCACCTGGCCTATGTTTTACAAATATTGCACCAGATTGTTCGAAATTTCGAAATTTTGAATTTTCGAAATTTTTTAAAACTTTTCGTTTTTTTTTACATTTTTTGAAAATTTTGATAAATCCTAATAAAAAAATAGTTAGAGATAGAAATCTGCGGTTGGAATTTTTAAAATTCTCCAACATTGTTTAGTCTAAAAAAAATTTTGGGCTTTAATAAACCAATTATTAAGTTTTATATGAACAGTAATCTAGCATGGGGGGAGATGAGAAAGGAGTATTACTGGAGATGCGGAGTGGATGCGACAGAGGTGGAAAGGAGAAGAAAATACGGAATAAGCGTGATTGAGGAGTTGTGGAGGAGGGATAAGGAAGTGAGGGAGCAAGAAAGGACAGTCAGAATAGACAAATCAAGGAGCGCAGGGAGATATAAGGAGGTCAGAACTATAGGGGTACCAAGCTACTTGAGGGGAGAAAAAGGAAGGTCAGGAGGGAGAGTTAGGAGGATTGCGAGGCTAAGGTGCGGGAATGAAGAGAGTGGAAATAGATATTGGAGGAAACAGGAGGATAAGATGTGCAGGATGTACGGGGAGGAGGAGGAAGATATAGAGCACCTCGCGAAGTGGTGTAGAGAGATGACAGTATGGTCAGGGAGCACATTAGACCTGTTGCACGAAGATGGAAGGGGGGAGAGGTGGGCGAGGGAATTAGAGGCAAGAAGGATTGAGATTGGGGAAGGATAACAGGAAGGGATAAAGGGAGGAAGGAAGAGACCCGGTGGGAAGCAGAAGGCGAGAAATGGGAGGAAGGGGGATGAGGTTACCTGGAAATGGGGAGGAAGGAAGGGAGATAGGAGGAGGGGTGAAGAAATGGTTGGAAGGGAAAAGATTGTAATAAAATAAATTAAAGATGGGCGAGAAAACTGGAAGCAAGAAGGAAGGAGATCGGAGAGGGAAACCAGAATGAGAACAGGAAGAAGGAGAGGGACATTGGAGCAAGAAGAGAGAAATGAGAAAAATATTGTAAATTGTAAATTGTATTGTATGTTAAGTATTTTTGGATTGATTTTTCTATTTTGCAATGGTTAATACCCTGAACGCCGCAAGGCCTAGGGAATTAAGAATATATATATACATGTATGAATAGTAATCCAAAACCCTTAAAAATGGCCAAACGGCTCCAAGTATATCTAACCAACAAATCTTATTTCGGACAGTATATATATTTGAAATCAAACTTGATAACAGAACCAGTGATGATGATGAATATTATAAAACAATATTTCCTCGTGACTTAAAGCGATGTAAGATAATGTCGCCTTTAACATTCATAGATAATCACACCGTATAAAGTGTAAATTTACTTTAAAAGTGTGAACACAATTACGTTGTAACATTCTGTCGCGCATTCATGTCAAATTCAATATCTACCAAATTACACTAATGCTATCAAGAAGCGAGCGTTCGCCCTTAAACACAAGAGGGGTTGAAAATATCCAGTTATAGCTGTAGATTGTTTGAAATTGTGCAGAAAATAGTGTGTGCGTGAGACAGCACAACACTTGATGAGATATTTGAGGGTTTACTTCAAAATATGGCGGTGATTACCTCCACGACTCTAGGGGGAAATATTCTGCTCTTGTTTCTGATAGAAAAATATACCAAACATGCTCCGCTATTTATGGAAAAGAATAACACAAATAAATAGTATAATTGTATTTTCGTAAGAACGTACAAGAACGTGGGAGATTCTGGATCATAGATTACACTGGTCAACACAATTTTTGCTGACTTACATCTAAGTCTTGTTTCTTACTAATTTGGTGCTGCTGAACTCAAATATCACATCACTTTTTGCGTATCACATCAGATTTTTGCTCTACAACAAATACATATTTTCGGCCAAATACTGCTTCTATCGTTTAATTTTAAACGTCGATACTGTAATTGGTACAAATTTGGCGAACAATAAGGACTAAATAATTAGAAAATATTCTTCAAATCTTATTTATAGTGAAAAAAAAAAAAAAATGAGAACAGTTTTAATTACATTTTAATGCATTGGAGTTTTAAAATAAAAATACAAAATAATTTAAGGATTAAACGGTCGTCTGGAGTGCACCATTCCCGATAAGTCTTTTTTAATACTCCAACAGCAGTCAGCCATCATGTGAGTATCCCACCTTCCTTGATAACGTCTCTCCATCTCTTTTAAATCCTGATGGAAACAAACCTGAACATTTAATGGATGCAGCGGTCATACTAAGTACCTTACCCTTGACCTTGCAACCCCCGCCGTTGTAAAAAGGTCTATAACAAGTACCTGCATGTAAGGCGTTCCTACGAAATATTTTGGACAACAAGAACGAAGTTGAAATTAAAGTAGACGTATATCAGAACGTGCAAAGGTGAAAAAAGAGTATAACCAGTATTGGAAATAGTTTTCTTTTTACTTTTTTTTTAACTGTTTTCGAATTGTTCTTTTTTTATTTCACAAAAATTGATTTTTTTTTCAGATATTGCTTTCAAAAATTATACCTTTTACTGTCAACCATACCTTTCTGATGATTTCTTAATTTTTTTTGAATTAGTCTGTATATTTTATTTCTAAAATTATTTTCGAATCGAACGTTATTTGATTCCTGGAAATTTTAGATAGCTTTTTCAGCGAATATTGAGCATAATTATAAAAGTAATAACGCAGTACATATTGAAAATTACTGTGAACATTTAGGAAAACTGTTTTCGCAATTGCTAAATTTCTCTCTGGTTTAACAAGCCACGATGTAGTGGATTTTATCAATTTATTTTGTTTTTCTTGAATTGTTTTTTATTTTTTATTTCATCCTACATGAGATAGACAGATCACAACAAAAAACTAAATAAAAACAACACAAAAACATTTGTAAGAAACACGTTTTTTTGTTTAGTCTAGTCATTAGCAGACCTGGAAAATATTTGTGGTTATAATATACTAGACCTGAGAATTTTTTAACGCAATATAGAAATGGAAAATTATGCCCATTATATTAGATCGTCAAGAATGCAATTTGTAGAATAAAATGCAAAGTTGGTTGATAATTTACAAATATAAGGAATTATTTTATTCATCAAAGTATGCACCCAAATTGTCTATATACTTTTGCTATTTAAGCGGCAGGTTGTTTAGGCCAATGGTATAAAACCCTGGCGGACGAGAGTCAATGAATTCCTGGAAGGCCAGTTTTACAGCATTGTCGGAATTAAACTGTTTTCCTATTAAAAAGTTGTCCAAATTGCGAAAGAAGTGGTAGTCAGTGGGGTCTAGGTCTGGTGAGTATGAAGGATTATGAAGAAGTTCCAACTCCAATTCCTGTAGTTTTTCCACAGTCATTTGTGCAGTGTATGATCTAGCGTTATCATGCAATAAAATAGGAGTCGATCTGTTGACCAATCTAGGCTGTTTTTCTTTAAGTTTTTGCATCATTTCGTCCAGTTGGTTGCAGTATATTTCTGCTGTGATCGATGAGCCAGTTTTTTTTTTTTGTTTGGTTTTTAAGTTACCTGTACGATATTTGGCGAACCAGTTTGATATTGTCTGCTGCGTAGTAACACTAGAGCCAAATACACTATTAATGTTTCGCGCTGTCTGCGATGCCGTAGTTCCACGTAATAACTCATTCATAAAAGTGCGAAGTTCCATTTTCAACAAAAATAATTTTTTTAAAAATTTTTTGATATTTTTTAGTGCAACGGTTCTTAACCGGGTCTTAAGCGGGTCCCGAAATTAAAAGAAAATATTTAATTTCTACCAGTTATTGCTTTTAAAATAACAATAAACTTAATTACTAAACAATAAATTATTAAGAATATTTAAAATATTATTTCAAAAATTTTCTTGGGGGGTCCAGAAAATATTTTAGGCTAGTTGGGGGGTCCCGAGTATAAAAACGTTAAGAACCTCTGTCTTAGAGCATACAATGATTTCTTTAAACAGGCGAGATGTGTAACTTTCCAACAAAAAAAGAAAAAGAAAAACAAAGAACGGTAAAATATTAAGCCAATGTCAATTAATAAGCTGTTAAAGTTGGCCATATTATTAACAAATTTCATCCTTAACGACCTGATAGTTTATGTTATTTTGAGTACAGAATTGAAGACTGTATTTTGGGAGCATGCCTCTTAAGGGAAAAATAATTGGTTTGCCACATAAAATGATTAAGACAATCCCAAAGGATTGTGCGGTTGTTATAATTAATTCCATTGGCCCAATTTAAACTAATGTTCTCTAAGTTAATGTTTGTGTTAAACAGTAAAACCAACCCGTATTTAATAAATAAGAAAATCTTATCTTCCGATGATAAAAGGGAAAATTGTGATAACACGATATTTCCTCTTAATTCTCTTTTCATTAACCTTTCTCTTTTCAACCCTTTAGAATTGTGAAAATAAACAAGAAACCATCAAGTAGTATTATACCTTTTCGTCGTTTCCTCACTTTCCTAATCTTCTTGTAATTAATTTAATGCAAAATTATGCGCCAACAAGTTAGCCTAGAAAATTACCCTTTTCCTGGAAAATTTCACAGTCCTTTCGTCACTAATCCACACTACAACAACCAGGGCTGGATCTGCTTGCATCGCTTAAGAAAATATTAAACACAAAGCTCCTTTGCAACTGTCTACAAATAGATAACAGGATTTTAAGATCCTTTGGTGTAACACGAGGAGAAGATGGATGGCGAAGGAAATATATAGGTACAAGTTGAAGTTTTAAATATACGAGGTTAGGTCAATTGAAATTGAATTGAATTGAATTGTATTTTATTTTTGAAATTGAGTAAATATACAAAATAATATAATACATCTATAAATATTCACAATTATTTTTTTACATAAATAATAATAACATAAAAATCAGGGCTTCGAACCGGAACTGAACCGAAAATCGAAAACCGAAAAAACCGTTATTTTTGTAGGAAGGAAAACCGGAACTGAACCGAAAAAAATATCGGTCTATTTCGGTTCAGATAATGTTTATATGAGTGAATTATAGAATACATTTTATTTAAGATTATTTTTTAAACTGAACAGTAGAAAAAAATCGTAATATTTTAACTGATAAGTATAAAAAAAAAAAATAGTTGGGGTTGAACGCCCAGTATGCCCCCCTGGCAGCGGCCTTGGTATGATTATTACAAAATATGGAATAAAATGTTCTTCTAAATTATAGTAGAAAATAAATTTCTAATACAAATAAAAGCATTTAAAAATTTATCTCTCGGAACTGAACCGAAAACCGAAAAAAAACGTTATTTTTGCCGGAACGAAAACCGGAACCGAAATGATATATATTTTTTTAATTGAACCGGAACGAAAACCGAAACGAAAAAAATAACGGTTCGAAGCCCTGATAAAAATACAGTGCCATAAAAGACGTCTTGTGGAGGCACTAGAAAAACACATTATTTTGAGTTAATTCATTTTTAGGGTTTTGTAGGTATGACCACCAAAAAACCCTTATAACGTCACTCGTGTCTGTCTATCTGTCTGTCTGTACGGTAGAAATTGTAGCCAAACGGCTGAACATAGAAAATTGAAATTTGGCATACTTGTACAAATTTTTGACCCACATAGAGGAAAACTATAGAGCAGCGTTTCCCAAACTGTGTGCCGCGAATACCCAGGACCTTTTATTTTGCTCTTCACTTGAATTTAGGAGGTGAGGACTTTTTTTTGGTCTCCATTTGCTTTTGGGGAAGTAAATTTTATCAATTTACTTCATTTGCCAAGGGCGCAAACATTGCTACGGCTCTGATTGAATGTACCTATTGACTTGGGGTGCCAAGAGAAAATTTTAATACATTAAGGGCGCCCGGAACCGAAAAAAATTGGGAACCACTGCTATAGAGAGTTCAATAAAATACAGCGCGGGATAAATGAATCTTAAACTGTGGTCCGCGTAGCTATTACCGGGGGTCCGCGAAACAATTTTGACATTAACTTTACATCCCCCAACTTTTCGCTTTTATTCCAATAACTCATTTAATAAAAATCCTACATGGTCAGGATTTTTTGTATTTGTTGTTACGTAACTAGTTATTGACATAATTAAACAATAATTAGGAAAAATTTAATTATTTTTATTCAATTGCAAGTTATTTACAGAAAACATATTATAATAAGATCTATTTTGACCAATATTTGACCAAGAAATGTTTGTATGAGCTTTAACGTATTGTAATTTGTAACTTTTCTAATTATTTTTACTACTATTGTTATTCATTTTATGTGTTTTATTCGTAATGCTAATAAAAATGTTGTCTATAAATGTGCAAGAACATTTATTAAAATAATCAGCGATACATTTTTACCAATATTTATTATAACGTAGTGCATATGAGATTACTGAGCCAGAAATTAAGCCTCAAGAACGACGTATAATGCCTAGAGTAGGGATGGGGTCCGCAAAAAAAATGTTGTTCAAGAGGGGGTCCTCGGACTACATAAGTTTAAGAACCCCTGTACTAGAGGAATTTTTGATCAGATTGTGTTTTTCAAAAATATCGCAGTTTTTGAGTTTTTGGCAAAATTAATTATTTTTTTAATTCATGGTTAAAGTATGGCTAATAATGTTATGGATTTTTTGTATTTATAGCTAAGATAGTGCGCGTATTTTTTTTGGAATTAAAAATATTTAAAAAAATAATATATTTTTTTAATCGTGTCCCTCTATCTTGATACACACAATATATATATCGTCTCCTTAATACTACAACTGGGTAACTCGAATTTTGGGTATTTTGAGCTATTTGCACCTACCTTTCCAATTATTTATTATCTCTGTAATACTAATTCTAAATAAGTGGTGCTATGTGTCTAAGTACAAAACCCAGTAAAACAAATAAATACGTCCATTGTTGTTTATTGCTCTTCAAAACTTAAAATTGATTTTATGACAAACTACTAATTTCAGGTTGCCTGGTTGTAGTATTAACGCTACGTACAACCCCCAGAGATTATTAGTTTCTTATACAAAACTAACAATCTGAAATAAAATTAGTGACAATCTATACATCAAATTTTGCACAGAATTTTTATCTATCTAATAGGGTATTTTTGATTGTAGAAAAAATTATTGTAAAAATGTTATTGCTAAATAACTTAATAATAGGTATTACACAACAATGTTCTGTAATTTTTTAAATATATTTGTGGGTTTCAAATAATTTTTATATTTATATAGTTTTGTGTAGAAATGTTCAAATAATACGTTAACATTTTTTTCGACATGATTGTTTATAGTTTAGAGCCTTCGTCGAAAAATATTATACTTGATGATAATGAAATTCCACTTGGTACAAGTATTCTTTACATAAAATGGAACATTTTTATCCGCCGCACCTATATTGAGAACCGCGGCAGATTCGAGGTGGCGGCAAAAGTAGATTACTAAGTACAATAACTATAAGTAATTTTCACAATCGAACAAATTATCTCTAAACATATTTGTAGAATGAAGCTTTAGCTACAATTTGCTGCATGGTACACAAATATGCGTCGAATGGTTTACAAGATGGCGTCTATAACGCAAGTTGTTTATTTACAATTACATGACAGTTCTTTTGACAATTAAAAATATCCTATTAGGTAGATAAAAATTCGCTGAAAATTTTGATGTATAGATTGTTACTAATTTTATTTCAGGTTCTTAGTCTTGTATAGGAAACTGTACGGTTGTGCGCACCCTTAAGGGGTCCCTATCGATATATTTATGTAGCCGGTATTAAATAAATTCCCCTCAAAACATTCATAACTATGTTCTTTTGTTTTTCTTTGTATTGTCCCTAATGTACATTGGCTTAACTTTGGCGAATATGTTCAGTGAGTCGTCAATATACGTACATATATATATATATATATAACCATCAGTAATAACTAATTGGCAAGTGCATCTGACGAGGAAATGTAATGACAGACAACGCGACATCCACTCGGGAGTTAAATCCATGTTATTTGAGCTGAGAGACATCTGCTGTTATAGTACATAACGTCTGTTACTGCTGTTACTAAGTAGCAAAACGTATTAAGCTACATAATGTTTCACTGGGCTAATGTAACGTTAAAATAACCACCCTAATTGTTTGATGGAATAGTAACAATAATAAGAAGGTGCTCTACAACAAATAATAGTATTAAAAACAATGTTGAGAACAGTCAGAATCTTTGTAGGATTTAATTTATTTAGTGATTTCCAAAATGGGGTATTTCGGTCCCGTATGAGCGCTTGAAGGTTCAAGCGGGCACTGGAAGGTAAGGTACGACAGGGGGCGTTGAAAGACAAGGGCGGCAGGGGGCGCTAGCCTACTTTAATGAGACAAATAATACAGATACCTCCTACGTAGTCTTGTTTCAGAAAAGCTGATTAAATTTAATAAAGTTATTTGAAGTTCAAATATTTTCTATTTTCCTGATTTACAGAATTCTGTTAACTTACCAGGGTCATTTCATTATTTACATTTTTATTTTTATTACAGAATTTCTTTACAATCCTTCAATATAGTCTCCCTACTTCTCTATAACCGAGATAATTTTGAAAGTAAGTCCATTTTGTGAAAAATATGAGTTAATGTTACGTCTTATTACAAATTGAGATTAACTTCATGTTTTTAATCATTTACAATAAATATCGGCTCAATATCAGTACAAATTTGTTACTGTTAGTTTATATGGTCAACAGTATTTCAAATGCATTGATTTTGAAAGCGAGACAAGTCCACTCGAATAAATTCTCTCTAACCGAAACCCGATTAATACCCCAGGATTATTATAAATTGATACAAAAATGTCATAATCCCTTTTTAGTACATGAAATGAAAAGTGAAGACTTTTACTCTACCAAACATCTCGAGGAGGCAATTTTAAGAAGGAAAAATACTGATGGAGAAATAGTTAACTGGTTGAATATTTCCTGGATAATATTTTTGAGAAATGCGCTATATAAAATGTTTTATAAAACGTCAATAGAAAAAGATTCACAATTTTAAACTTTTGATTTATCACCAAAGCGCGGTGTAATTTCGGAAAAATAATATTACCATCTTTATATGAAAAAACTAGGGCTATTACTAAAGAAAAATATGATGTGATGGATTTATTACTTATATACCAACCATTCATCATGAATACTTTAAAAATCTTAAAAGTCTAAACTAACAAAATTTTAGTTATTTTTCTAACAAAAAATAAAATTATATTGAAATGAAACAAATAATTAAGGCCCGGTCTTTCCACCTTCAGTTAAAGTCCCAGGTAACTATCTGAGAGATAAGGTTATTTGTAACTTCATCTGCTGAATAAATGTCAATACCAGTCAGTGAATCCAATACGTCAGTCTCATTATCCGTTAGATAACTATCCGATAGATACATTTGTATAGAAAGGAGGGATGGCATTTACTCAGCAGATGAAGTTACAAATAACCTTATCTGTCAGATAGTTACCTGGGACTTTATCTGAAGGTGGAAAGACCGGGCCTAAATAAAATTTTCATTTGTTTGCTACTATAATTCCATTTCATTAGGAGAAATCAACATTTTCAACAAATCATTGCCATTGAGAGTGAGACCAGTCCATTGAGGTACACCAAAACCACGACTTTTTTCAAATAACGCCGATAACACTTATCGTATAATAAAATTACATGCATTGAGAATACCAAAAATGTAAAATAAGTCTATTACTCCTTAGGAATATTTTTAATTCCATTCAAATGCAAAACATTAAAATCTAGAAATAACTAAAAGTGGACTTAATCAACGGCTCAATTATGACATGATATTTTTACATTTCTCATTTCGCTTTGCTGGACAAAAATATGTTTATTTGTAAATTTGTCGGTTTTATCATTGGATTCTATTACTTCGACTTTAAAATAAATAACGTTTTCTAAGTATTAATCTTATTCTATATATTGTGCATAAAGTATTTTTTCCACACCTATTTAATTATATTGCAATTATTTTTTCGTGAAAAATAGTACTCATAAATAACTGCAGTGAATTATGGTTTCATAATTCACTGTTTACGGCCAATCACAAACCTACATATCCATAATTCACTCTCGCTGATCCAATCTTATTTGACAATGGCAATGCACTGGGAGGAGCCAAAACTGCAGTGGTAGCAGGCAACATGGATGACGCTATCACTTCCATTTAAATTATCAATTTTGAGTCTTATTTATTTATTTAACACGTTGACTGCCAATTACGAGTTTTCTCGTAGTTAGCGTTCTTGCCCAAGATGCCGATTTCGAGATTACTTGTAGTACATTGACTTAATAATATAATATGGCTATATCAAATTGACTTCTGAGACAAGAATCCTGTATCTTGCCTTAGCAGTCAACGTGTTAATAGGTGTGGAAAAAGTATAGTATTATATGAGCGATTATGGCCATTATTCACTCAGATGGTTTGCGCCACTCGCCTGGGCTCGTGGGCTTAAACGTCATCTTCGTGAATAATGGCTGTCATAATCGCTCATATAATAATAGGTATACTATTTGCAGGGCCGGCTCAGAGGTCGGGACTTCGGGGATTTTCCTGAGGCCCCGCGCTTATAGGGGCCCCGCACTTTCATATTTCTAACAATTATTAGTTGCTAGGGCAAGTTTTTGACACCAAATGTAACGTTTTCCCGAGGCCCCGCAAAACCCACGGCTGGCACTGACTATTTGATACTAATACTCATTATATTCTAGCTTAGTACTATCAGCAATAGCTAACGTCTAAAATAACGGTGTCCGGGAAAAAAAATCCGGTGTCGTGGGGAGAGATTTAGCCCTCGTAACCCTAACTTGCCTAGGCCACTGCTGGGATTGTACTTTTTACAATCGTGCCTTGAACCTGAATTCCCTTCTTAATCCCTCCCTTGTTAATTCTCCAGTTTTATCACTAATACAAGAAGTGTCCATAAAGTGTAAGTGGTAATAACGGAAAAAATATTGTATTGTGTCTACCCTTTTCGCTGGATTAGAAGTTACGATGAAAAGTGCAGAGATGGGGGGTATATAAAATAGATCCTGTAGGAAGGAAGGAAACTGTCTATTGAGACAATACCCTTCACCGTGAAACAAAGAGATTGTAATCTCAGATTTAATGAATATGCTTTTAGACAGGTATTTGCTCCAAGGGTTCACAATTATAAAACTTCTTTATACTTTCAGAAATTTTATCTCAATAAACTTAGTTAGATATAAGAGATGTTAGTCTTTTAGTAAAAGGCAACTACGAGGCTCCACGATATCGATGTTGTTAAACATATTCCTAAATTAAAACGGGGTTTAAGCAGGTACAGTACAGTAATTAATAACGAAAATTATTAGTTATTATTAAGGAAAAAAAATAAGCAATCTCTGTTATACAGTGAATTTATTTTTTAAAGCAACATGTACTATATCATTACCATGGATACAGTTTTTGACAGCAATATAAATCGTGTTCATTTTCATTTGCAACATAGACAATTAGTGTGTATACTTTTGCTCATTGCTGATTTAAAAATTAATCAACATGTATACAGATGAAGAAAAAATAATGATGGTAACTTGGTATACCTCCCAAATGAGTTTAAGAGAAGTTTCTGCTGTATTTAGTGCAACTTATCCAGATTGGTTAGTACCAAATCCCTCTACAATTTCAAGACTAGTTAATAAATTTCATCACGAAGGATGTCTTAAGTCACAACATAATAAAAAAAAAGAACAACATTCCACGTGCTTACAGAAGAGAGGCAGTTGGCAATATTATTACAAGTGGAAGAAAATAATCAAAATACTTTAAGATCAATTGCACAAACCGTTGGTGTGAGTATTGGATCTGTTTTTAACTTTTTTAAAAGAGAAAAGTTTCGATCATACAAATTTCAAAATCATCAAGAATTGTTAGAAAGGGACGCAGCAGTACGTATGGATTTTTGTTTTGAAATGTTTGAAAAAATTATTTCCGACCCAACAATGCTTCAAAGAATTTTATTTACTGACGAAGCAACGTTCACTCTAAATGGTGAAGTGCACAGACAAAATTTTAGGTACTGGAGTCAAGAAAATTTACATTTGTTTCATTCCTCCAGAACTCAAAGGCCGCAAAAATTAAATGTTTGGGCAGGTATAATAGGAACCAATATTATAGGGCCTTTTTTTATTGACGGTAACCTTAATGCCGCAAAATATCTAGCCCTTTTGCAAAACCAAATATTACCTGCGTTGCGAAACCTGAATATTAATGGACAAGTATGGAATCAACATGATGGCGCACAAGTCCATTATTATAGAATAGTTAAAGAATATATACATAGAACTTTCCCAAATAGCTGGATTGGAAGAGAAGGGTTGATGAATTGGCCAGCGAAATCTCCGGATTTGGCACCCAATGATTTTTTTTTATTGGGGATATTTAAAGGCCAAAGTATATAATGGAGAACTTAGGGATGTTGCTGAACTGTAAGACAAAATTGTTCAAGCATCCAACAATATACCTCAAGAGCAATTGCTGAATGTTTTGAATCATTTTTATGATCGCTTAATATTTTGTATGCAAGTAAACAGTTATTTATTTATTATTTTTGTTTCATTTGTATTCAATAAAATATTTTGATTTTGCTAGTAAATATGGTTTTTCCTATGTTGCAAATGAAAATGAACACGATTTATATTGCTGTCAAAAACTGTATCCATGGTAATGACATAGTATATGTTGCATTAAAAAATAAATTCACTGTAGAATGACTCTTTGTATCGGAAAAACATGGTTACCCCTAAACTACAGTAAGCTGGTTAAGTTTGTTACGTTTAAAACTCAAAATTAAATCTGTTGACCCATCACAGAAGTCTTAATTAAGGTCTATTCTTTTTTATATCTCTGTGTATAATGAATAAAACTTACTAAAAGTGAAACGAGTCCTTTTAAAATGCAAAAAAGAACATCAAACATAAATATCGCATTGTTCCTTTCTTTAGCAAATTAAAATCTGTGAGAGGCAAAAGAGGATTTTGTAGGAAGTAATTTCTGTTTAAAAGAAGAAAGCTGCTAAAACAATGCCTTTTCACGCGGCTTTAAAGCGGACACTAGGTCGTAAGTCTCAATCTCGTTGTTAGATTAGAGACTTTACCTTCCCAGCATGACAACAACACAACTCCATCTGTGTTTTATTTTAAGAACTAAACAGGGCAACGGGTCTTAACGAAAAGGCCACTCGCAGCTTTTGTTAATAACAATGAGGGATTTTCTCATACAATTCTCATTTTCCAACATGGAGATAATCTTTATGTATATATATATATATATAACAATTAAAGTTTTTCAAGTAGCAGATTGAAAATCATCAGTATACTGAATAGCCCAGTGCGGATTAAACTATCTGACGTGGCCTCTCTTTAGGTTCTCAGGGATCGAAATTGAAAATTTCACTAACCGAAACGCAGCGGCGGCGCTAGCCCAATTGTGGACGTCGGCGATATAGCTTTGCGAGGCCCCTTCATTTCTCAGTAAAAAAATATATATTTTTCAATATTTTCGGACCCGATTTTCATTTTTAAACAGTGAATTTTGAATTTATAAGCTTTTATTTTCAAGTCATTATAGATAATACAATTTTTCGTCAGCTGTAACAGATATTAAATAAATGTTTAAGTAAAAGTTGTTTCTTTTTAAAAGCTTTATACCAATATGACACAAAATGTTCCCATTTAAAAACTAAAAGTTGTCCTTGATATCCTTCACTTCTGGTTTATTCTGGAAAATTTCAGTACTATTATTCCATTTCTTGGATAAACTTTGGCCATCAAAAATTTCCCCAAGCCTGCTAACTCGTCGCCTTTTCTAGAAAAATCGTGTCCCTCTATCTTGATACAGACAATATATATCATCCCCTTAATACTACAACTGAATAACTCGAATTTACGGTATTTTGAGCTATTTGCAGCTACCTATCCAATTATTTATTATATTTGTTATGCTAAATCTAAATAAGTGCTATATGTCTTAATTATAAAAACCCAGTAAAATAAATAAATAAGTCCATTGCTGTTTATTGTTCGTCAAAACTTAAAATTGATTTTCTGAGAAACTACTAATTACAAGTTACCTGGTTGTAGTATTAAGTGGACAATATATAGGGGGGGGGGGCGCAGACAATATGTATATAATTTCAGGGGTACCATGCCAGAAAAAGATTGAGAAACGCTGGTATAGAGCATGCTGTGTCTATATTATATTACGTCATTGGAAACACATAATTTAACCCAGTGGTTCTCAACTTTTTTGCGCGCGTTCCAAAAATTTAAAACCACGATTTGGAAACCACTGGTTTAACCTATATTTTGCACTGATATAACCACTCTTGTGCGCCTCTGCATATAATATATCAATTTTATTAGAATAATATTCTTGAATGGTTGACACATCTGTGTTAACTTTAATCTAAGTGACATTTAAATATAGAACATTTTGATTGAAGATTCTGTGTTAAATGAACAACACAAGTGGTTAGAATTGAGCAATTGTAGCATTTAGTCACGTGACATCTAAGCAAAAAATCTTACAAACACTTTTAAAGTTGCCTTCCTTATTTCTTATAGATTGATAGTTTTTTAATGGCACTTAAGTTTCTGAAACTTTGACGTTCGTACTTTTATTTTTAACACTGAAATATATATACGTATAAGCTTTTGATTGACAGATCTGGGTTTTGGAAAAAGCTTATTGCAAACTAGAATTAGTTTGCAAGAAAAGTTTAAATTTTTTTCTTTTTTTGTACAAATATAGAGTTATTTTTGCAAGACAGTGTTTTGCATTGTTTTTATTGTTCAAATTTACTTACGAGAAAATCAGAAGGGACGATAGAAGGAAGATATTAAGAGAAGGCTGGGAAGAAAGAATGAAGGAAGAACAAAAGGGTAAACTGTCGGAATGGGGAGAAACAAGGAAAGAGTATTATTGGAGATGTGGGATGGACATAAGGGAAGCTGAGCGAAAGAGAAATGGAGGAAGAAGCATAGTAGAAGAATTGAGGAGGAGAGAAAAGGAGGTACAGGAGCAGGAAAGAACAGTAAGAATAGACAATTCAAGGAATGCGAAAAGGTATAGAGAGATAAGGACGGTAGGAATACCTAAATATTTGAAAGGGAGGAGAGGAAAGGCAGCGGGCAGAGTTAGAAGGATTGCCAGATTAAGATGTGGATATGAAGAACGGAGTAATAGGTATTGGGCAAAACCAGAGGATAGGATATAGAGAATGTGCAGGGAGGAGGAAGAATCCTTGGAACACCTAACGAAAAGATGTGGAAAGATGACAAAATGGGAGGGAGAGATAAAGGAGCTGTTGAGTGAAGAAGGAAAGGGAGAAAGGTGCGTGAGAGTACTCGAGGAAAGAAGGAAGGAATGTGGAGAGGCAAGACAGAACTGAGAACAGGAAGAAAGAGAGAGGCAAAGGAGGAGGAAAGAAAAGAGGGAAGAGAAGCGAAGAAAGAGGAGAAGAAGAACTGGAGTCAAGAAGGAAGGAGTCTGGAGACGGAAGCCGAAAAGAGAATAGGAAGAAAGAGAGGAACACCGGAGGAAGAATGTAGAAGAAGAAGAAGAAAGAATGTCATAAAATGTATTATTTTATTATTATATGATTTTCCAATGTAACGGGTGTTTTTTTTAGAGGTATAGAACTTTAAATTGCAATAAAACAACGATGGATTATTCGATTGACATGAATTTTTTTTTATTCGAAAGATAATCTTGTGGCATTACATTAAATCATACCAACAAGACGGCGCAACATGTCACACAGCTCGTGCCACAATCGATTTATTGAAAGACACGTTTGGTGACCGCCTAATTTCACGTTTTGGACCTGTGAATTGGCCTCCAAGATCTTGTGATTTAACACCGCTGGACTACTTTTTGTGGGGCTATGTAAAGTCATTGGTCTATGCGGATAAGCCACAAACGCTTGACCATTTGGAAGACAACATTCGCCGTGTTATTGCCCATATACGGCCACAAATGTTGGAAAAAGTCATCGAAAATTGGACGTCCAGATTGGACTACATCCGAGCCAGCCGTGGCGGTCATATGCCAGAAATCATATTTAAAATGTAATGCCACAAGATTATCTTTCGAATAAAAAAAAATTCATGTCAATCGAATAATCCATCGTTGTTTTATTGCAATTTAAAGTTCTATACCTCTAAAAAAAAACACCCATTACTAGTTAAAACCCTAAACGCCGCAAGGCCTAGGGGAAATAAAGAATTATATATTCAAATTTACTCACACAGCATAGTTAGGTCCAGTGACGGGCTAAGGAAAATCGGAGCCCTAGGTAAAGTTATCATTGCGGGCCTTACCAGTTTAAAAAAAATCATAAAATAATAGAAAAAATATATAATAAAATCGTCGAAAGACGATTTCCGATAGGCAGTTGCCTATTTTACCTAAAACAGGGGTAGGCCATACCCCTCCTCCCCCGGGAAAAATTCCTGGGTGCACGCCTGAGGCACTATACCTTTTTATTTTAACAAAATGTGGAAATTTACTGTTTAGTTTTCTACTACTGTGTTATTAGAAAAAAAATACCGACGTATAAAGGTAATTTTAGAAAGCAATAACCCATAAAATAGAAAAAGTAAAATAATGTTCTGTCTAGAAATAGTGAAAATAGCTATAACATAGAACCACCTTTTAACACGGCTCATATATTTCTTTCTAAATCGACTTGCGAGAAAGTTTTATACAACTATTCTTGGAGTTCTGTAAGGTATTAGAATGAACACATCCATTTTGTTTTTATATAACATCGTTTTCAAATGTTTTAACACTTCACTTAATAAGTCTCCAGTCTGACATATATATGGCAACACTGTTGACAGACCCATATGATTTCTGGATAGTACCAACCTTCAAACGATACGTGTGAAAATTTCGAGACATTCTAACAATTAGTTTAGAGGTTACAGTGGTTTTAGTGACTCCAGTTTTGTAATTTTCAAAAGAATGGATAAAAAAGAATTTCGTGTGTTGATTACACATTGTTTTTTGATGGGAAAAAATACTGTTGGAGCCAAACAGTGGCTTAATAAGCGTTATAGAGACTCTGCACGAGGCCAATCAACTATCACTGATTGGTATGCTGAATTTAAACGCGGTCGTACAAACACTGATGATGCTGAACGCTCTGGTCGCCCAAAATCGGCAGTTGTTCCGGAAAACATAAAAAAAGTCCACAAAATAGTTTTCACCGTAAAGTTGCGTGAGATAGCTGACGCCTTAAAGATATCAGAAGGTAGTATGTTTACAATTTTACACGAAAATTTGAGCATGCGTAAATTGCTTTCGAAGTGGGTGTCGCGTTCGCATACACCAGACCAAAAACAACAACGCGTCGACGATTCAGAGCGCTGTTTGGAGCTGTTCAAGCGAAATAAAAAGGATTTCTTGCATCGGTATGTGACAATGGATGAAACATGGATCCACTACTATACACCTGAAACAAATAGATCGTCAGCTGAGTGGACAGCAGTCGGTGAAAGTCGTCCAAAGCGACCAAAAACTCAAATGTCAGCTGGCAAGGTTATGGCATCCGTATTTTGGGACGTGCATGGTATTTTGTTTATCGACTATCTTGAGAAAGGTAAAACTATCAATAGCGAATACTACATGGTATTATTGGATCGATTGAGTGTAGTAATCAAGAAAAAACGGCTTCACATGCAAAAGAAAACAGTACTCTTTCACCAAGACAACACCCCGTATCACAATTCGATGAAAACGATGGTTAAATTGAATGAATTACGCTTCGAATTGCTTCCTCACCCACCGTACTCTTCAGATCTAGCCCCCAGAGACTACTGGCTTTTTGCAGACCTTAAAAAGATGCTTCAGGGAAAGAAATTTGACTCAAATGAAGAAGTTATTGCTGAAACCGAGGGCAAAGACAAATCGTTCTACAAAGAAGGCATCGAAAAGTTAGAGGAGCGTTAGAATGAATGTATCACTCTTTAAGGAGAGTATATTGATGAATAAAGTCGAATTTCTAAAAAAAAAAATGTTTTTCTTAGTTAGACCGGAGACTTATTGTGCGAAGTGGTAAATATCAGCCAAAATATGAAAAAAAATCTGAGAAATGCACATTAATGTCAACCGGAATAAAAAGGGAATAAAATTCCTGTGGTACTACCACAGGAATTTTTGATGAGATAATTATTTGGAAAATTATTGAATTTTTTACAAGACCGTGCTTACAATATTTACCTAACTGACTAGAACTGGATCTTGATGCAAGCAGAACTCAAATACGCTTTGTGTCTTTAGATGGAAGTACATGCTTAACGTTTACAAAATTTATTATTTTTAATATGCACTCACAATTTACACAATTTGATGTGTACAACACATCAATTTTTTTTAAATAAAAGTTGTAAATTTCACTAGCTACAATTTTTATTTGAAACATTTATTTCTAGAACCTTCAATTTTTAAGTAATTTTGGTTCCTGTGTATGCATCACTCCACAGAAGATGGGTTGTACTTGAAAGGAAAAAATAATAAAAAAATATCTATAAATTTATGATATATTGAAAAAACTGTACTATCTCATAAAAAGAAAGCTATAGTCATTTACAAGACCCCATATATATCTATAAATGTATAGCGATCTACGCAAAAAAAATTTATACAAAAGTATTTTATTTCAATAAGAGTGAACGATTTATTATATGTATATAGCGTTATATTTCACACTGGTTGACATATCAATAAATTTAGCTAAACAGTTTATATGTTACCATTTTTCCTCGTTTATTTTTTTACTCAAAGGAGTCGCAAACTTCAAAGAGGATCACTTCCAAGTATTCGTTTCTCAAAGTTGTCAAGGATGTGGGATGGCTTCCAGAAAATCTATGCTATAAATATCATTTTACATCAGTTGTATCAACAGGAATATCTACAAGAATAATCGGGATTTGTACAGGAAGCAGGAACGAGTCACTGGAGTGAAACGATCATTTTACCTAGAAACAACAGGGTAATTTTGAAAAATGTTTCTTAATCTACGTTCATAGCTTTTAAATTAGTCGATTATAGACTATGATTTGTGCACTGTTGATTGTTACTAACTAGTTTGTCATATGGTAACGCGTAACCGTTCAGAGCTCTAAATTTAAAGCATTAGGCAGCAGTCTGACTGATCGAGCGCCGTCGTGTAACGTAGCGTCGAGTCGTGTAGTGTCGTTTAAAAATTTAAAAGCTGGTCTGACTGATCAAGTACTGTCGAGTATTATCGACCATTCAGTGTCAAGTAAATTTGTTTCTCACTTGTCAAATAGTGCATATTCCAACCTAAAATAATACTATCAAACAGTTAATACTAATTAGCGAGTCCATTTTACTCTATATTGTAATTTTGTTTTTTTTTTTTGACGTTCCAACTGTCAAATAATATATGGTTGAGCGTCGAGCGTCGTGTGAAATTCAAACCGGTTTGAAATACAAACAACTTGATGCTACTTGATAGCAAACGATGGTTCAGTGCGACTCATGCCCTTAGTTAACGTGTGTTTGAAATTTGCTCGACAGCAAACGATCGACAGCACTCGATCAGTCAGACCGCGGCCTTATGCTTTGTCGATTGTGGTTAGTGCGTTGTTTTAATGAGACAGACATATAATAGTACAAGAGGACACAGTAAATAATATTTGCAAAATGAAATGGCCACTCTTTTTAAGAAGCTTAACATTACCGTAATGGGTTTATGACAGTAATCTTAAGACTTATTGCTGTAAAAATAATATAATGCCGGGTTTACATTGGTACAGTAAAAGAGGTAGTAACTAGCGCAAGTACTACGCGCTTTACTATCTTATTTTCGGGATAGTAGGTGTTCGTACACAATTGGCATACTATCTTATTTTCTGGATAGTAAGTGTCAAAACACATTTGACACCTTAACTGTGATTATGTTGTGCAATTATCTTTTTGCAAAAATAGTTTATGAATATGAATATACATCGTCGCCGGCGTGATGCCATTAAAAAATGGTATTTTGTATTACATTTCTTGTGGAGGAAATAACTGATTGTCTTATTGAAGAATTCGGTACAGAATATAAGCCTAAACGAAAATGGGTTAAAAAATGGATTGATAGAAGAGCTATTCATGACGCATTCCTTCTCTTTCGTGAATTTGCTGTGGAAGATCAAAAAGAGTACAGACTGTGTTTAAGAATGACACCAGATGATTTTAATAGGCTGTTATATTTAGTTAGTCCATTAATACAACGAACTGATACACTAATGAGGGATGCGATTCTAGCAAGAATAAAATTGGAATTAATGCTTTATTTCCCAGCCACAGGGAATAGTTATAAGGTAGTAGTCTACAACATTTTTTTCGTGTATCAAAGGCAGCTATTTCACAGAATCATCAATTAATAAATCAATGTTACAAAATTTCTGTAAATAAATTATAACTTACCTGATATGGGTTTTTTTCTATTTGTTATGACAGGGTACCGCTTTTCGCAAATTTTAAATGAATTAATTTTGCGTAGTGGGAGAAAAGATAGTAGCTAGTAAATATGTCGACGAGCTAACAGCTATCCTAGCCCAACTACTAGAAGCTAGTACACTACTAGCCATATTGTCAATTGTTTATACAGGGATAGTAACTAGTTTCTAGTTACTTGCGCTAGTTACTAGCTCTTTTACTCTACCAATGTAAACCCGGCATAAGAGGTATTAAGGGAATTTTAAATTTAAATCGAATAGATGTAATACTAGTTTAATTGAAGTTTCTTAAAAACCATTAAGGATATTTTCCAAATTTATAATCCTATTGTTTAAATTTTAGGGGTTGTTATACTTGTTTGTTAGTTGATTTTCAACGTTCATAGCGTGCATACATTAACAACATGGCTCTTTGGCGACCATTTGATTTTGAAGAAATTCTTAATTTCTGTAGTGAAAATAGTGAATCTATGCAAGGTGATTTGGAGTGCGAAAATGTGGACGTTGACGTGGTATGGGAAAATGTGGACGTGGCTACTAAAGAAAAATGTCATTTGTCAGAAGATTGCAAAGTTCTGATACTGAACGTTTATAAAAAGTTAGTTTCGGAAGGTAATGACAAACCCATACTTAGAACTGCGGAATTAACTAGTGTTCCATACAGAACAATTCAACGTATCATTGTTCGTGGCAAAAATCAGCAGAGAAAACGACCCGATTTACAAGTTTTCAAGAAAATAGATAGTTTTATGTCTAAAACAATAATAAATAAAATATACGACTTTTATTCGAAAAATATAGTGTCGATTGTGCATATTTTAATAACAAAGTTGGAAGAAGACGGAATAGAATTTCCATACAAAGTTAGTCATATGTATAATTATTTGAAGTTGCTAGGATTTATTTTTGTTGCAAAAATATTTTACAACACGTAATGTTGTAAAAATATTTTAAGGGCTTTATTTAACAAAATAGTGTCAAAACTTTGTCCATCTTTAACTTTTTGCGTGTAAAGTTACCTTCAAACCTTTGCTGTTCATAGAAATTACCCTATACATGGTCAATGAGGTATTGACCGAAACTGGGTAATCCTATTTAGGTAAATTCTATGCAAAACGACCATTTGGGGGATCATTGAGCTTAATTTGGGTCATTAATTTAATTTAATATCCCAAAGAAAATGCGTGTTCATAAAGAAATTAATAAAAAATATTGAATAATATGATAATACAGAGGTTGGATTGAAATTTTTTATTATTTCACGTTTATGACATTTGCTATTAAGGCAATTAGCCAGGACAATTCTAATTTTTTTTAAATTGGTTTATTTAGGGGTGCTCCAACAACTTGGTTATTAGCACCTCGGGACATTGGTTTACATTATTTTACATTTATTGTTTTTATTTGTTTAGTTACATTTATAGATTTTACAGTAAAATTGATACATTTTGCGGTTATATATTATGGTATACGAGGTCTGTTCAAAAAGTATAGCGAATTTTGTGTTTTTTCAAAAATTATTTATTTATTCATGAATATCTATTTTGTCCCCTTCAAACTAATCCCCACCAGATATTATACACTTGTGCCAACGTTTTTTCCAATCCTCGAAGCACTTGAAAAAATCATTTTTTGTGATCTTGTTCAGCTCCTCCTTCGATGCCGTCTTTATCTCCTCACTCGTAGCGTAGCGTCGTCCGTTCATGGGCCTCTTCAGTTTCGGGAACAAGAAAAGTCACAGGGGGCCAAAAATTCGCGCACAAGCAACGATTAATTACGCGGCGACCCGTCTCATGCCCAAATCATTGGTAAAAATCGAATGGCACGAGCCAATCGATATGTTTAGGTCCTCAGCAACTTCTCTAATGGTGATTCTACGATTGGCCAATACTATTTTCTTCACTTAATCAATGTTTTCGTCTGTTGTTGACGTGCTCGGGCGTCCGGCACGCTCTTCGTCGTTCACATCTTCTCGGCCCTCTGAGAACATTTTGTACCACCGATAAACGTTGCTTCGGTCCAAGGTAGCTTCACCATATGCCACAGTCAACATTCGGAATGCGTCCGCGCACTTAATTTTGTTTTTCACACAAAATTTGATACAGATTCTTTGATCCATTTTTTGGTATAGGCAAAAATCGAAGACGTGCCAAACCACGTGCAAGCAAAGCAACTGTCAAAAATTAACTGAACATTCAAAATGGCCGAACTTGTCGGCATAAGTGAGAGATATGAGTACCAACATAACGCCACAAAAAAATCTAAAATCGAATATACGTAACCCGCGGAAATTCAAAATTCGTGATACTTTTTGAACAGACCTCGTATATGCTAAATTTTATCGAAAAAGGCTTCATTTAGGAACTTGATGATCTTATTTTCGTTTTGGTTTGAAAGAATTTCATCTGGGTCTGCTGGTAATTGGTTGGAGCTTCTTTCCATACGGTATTGAGGGAATTCTCTAGTAATATGCCTTACTGTCAGTCTGGTGTTGCAGGTCTGGCAGTTTGGTGGGGCATCTCGTTGGAACTGGTGTTTGTGGGTTAATAGAGTGTCCGATTCTTATCCTGGTTAATACTATCTGTTCTCTTCTGGTAATGTTGTTTTGGGGTTTACTTCTGTGTATGTGGATACGAAAGTTGTTTCATGTTTCTTTTGTTTTATTTTTGTAGTGGCTTTTTATGTCGTAAGTTTGAGGTGGAAGGGGGTAGATTTCTTCGTGTATTGCTTCTTTTGCCGCTATGTCTGCTGTCTCATTTCCTGGGATGTTTTGGTGCGATGGAACACATAATATTGTAACTTCTTTCCTTTATGGTATGGAGTCCTATAATAATAATAATAATAATAATAATAATATCTTTATTTCCGTCAATGATAATACAGTATGGAATTGTCACAAGATTTTACTCGTAATACAAAGATAAAGTTTGATACAATAAGTAAAGTTGAGAAAAAAATAATATAATAATTAAATGTACAAGTTAAGTAAAAATCAATTATTAATTACACATATAAAAATAAATAGTACATCCATAATTACATTAACTTTGCTCTGTTAGTTTACACAACAATTACCACTTAGCTCTTCCAACACAAACATAAATATATCCTAGGATAATGGGTCATCAATGTACTCATTAATAGAGTAATATGCTTTATTAACTAAAATCTCTTTTATTTTTCTTTTAAAGCTGTTTAAACCTAAACTCTTTAATTCTTCACTAAGATTATTAAAGAGCTTCGGACCCCAGTAACTAGTACTATTTTTGCTAGATTTAAGTCTGAGCTTAGGGATTTTTAGTTTGTTACCATACCTAGTTACAATCCTATCACCCGGATTTATTTTAATGAAGTTTAAGGCATGTTGTTTGACATAAATTAAGCAATAGTATATATACATACAGGGGACAGTTAATATTTTTAATGTTTTAAAATAAAGTCTGCAGGAAGACATGTTATTTAAATTGCATAAGATTCTTATGGCTTTCTTTTGCGCTATGAAAACATCTTTGGCGGAAGGGGATGCTCCCCATAACAGAATGCCATAAGAAAGCTGGCTGTTAATAAGGGAATGATACGCTACTATAGCTGTTTCTCTTGTTACTATTGGAGTAAGTTTCTTTAAAGCAAAGAGAGACTTTGAAACTTTACTTATTAGTGACACACAATGATTTTTCCACGATAATTTTGAGTCTATTGTTAGGCCTAAAAAACGGATCTCTTCATCAGATTCATGGGTAATGCTTGCATGAAATTGAAAGTTTTTAGTTTTTTCTAAGTTTAATTTCAGATGATTATTGCTAAACCAATTTTCTGCTTGTGCCAGTTCTAATTGGGAGACTGATACTGCTGTATTTGTATTTAAGTTGGCATTTAAAATGGTGTCCTCGGCGAACATAATAGTTTTAGAATATTTTAATACATCGGGGAGGTCATTTATGTAAATTAAAAAAAGAATTGGTCCTAAAATTGAGCCTTGGGGAACTCCGGATTTTATTTCAAGAAAATTAGAGCGTTTTTATTACCTTATAGATTGTCCTGGATTTTTTGGATTACGGTGTTTCTGTTGTATGTTTGCTGTATGCTGGTGATGGTACTTAGAGTGTCTTTCTGTATTATGAACTTTTGGCTTGGGTGGAGTCTTATGTATTTTGTCGCCTGTAGAATAGCAAATGCTTCAGCAGTGAAAACACTTGTTTGATCTGGTAGGTGGGTTTTTAATTTCTAATTTTAAATTCTAATTTTTTGTAATGAAAATTCCATGCCTGAACAGGATTTGAACCCGAGACTTTAGCAACGCAATGCACGTGTGTTACCACTACGCTACGCCAATGATTAATTCATTCTCGCATTTTGTTATTGAAATAAATACTCAAGAAACACAAGAAAATGGCGACTTTGAATGCAACTCCGTAATAAAAATAAATTCATTGAATAATTGTGGAAATTCTTTTCAAGATAAGATATTTTTTCTTTTATTATACAATTATTTTTCAAATACCCGAGTCCTCGTTATCCTTAATTAACTGAAAATACCAATTTTTAAAATTTTAATAGACAGTTGCATCTGTTCTTGACGGAAATCGTTAGTTAAAAATTTTCAAATGCCTTTAATTAACAAGAAAGTGCATGTCTTGTTAAGACAGAAATTTCCAACTTCAACTACGTACTTTAGATTGGAAAATCCTTTAGTTTATGAAGGTGGTAAATAAGTTTTATTCTCAGTGGGGTAGTTCGCAATCTTTAGTGTACTTTCAACCGATTAGTACCTACGATGATACTTGTTAGAAATAAAAGTTTATTTTATAGTATCTGAATTAATCATCAATCTTTTGAATGGATTACAGACGGAACTTTTGACTCAAATTTCTCATCATGCTAAGGACTAGATCCTGCCAGATCGCGCTTCAATTCTGCGATTTTTAGGGTTTTGTAGGTATGAGCACCAAAAAATTCTTATACCGTCATTCATGTGTTTGTCTGTCTGTCTGACACAACTCATAAAACTCTTTGACCCATATATACGAAAAATATTGAGGTGAGTTTGCAGTACAGGGCATATGGAGTAGTACTTTTTCTCTAATGGGTTTACACAATGACGCTATCCTTTTCTTGCTTGTCGACGTTGCCAGCTCTAAAACGCGATCTGTGAACGCAGTATTCTACAAATTGTCATTTGTTTTTGTTGAGTCTTATTTTGTTTTTTATAAGAGTTGATTTTTGTAAATCATACGAGTTTTTCATATAATTATAATTGACACATTTGACACTTTTACAACATTTGGTAACACCGGTCCCATTTGCCATAAGAGCTATACAAACTCACCTTTGAACGCACTATACAAAATATTTTCAAAAATATGCCTTCATATTTTGTTCCCCTTTGAAAAAATTCCGTGGACGTCCATGCTATCGTTCTTTAAAGAACGCTTGGGCTATGACTATTTTCTATGAGTTTCTATCATAGTGTTGTTTCCGGGAATCCAGCAGCATATCCGAAAACAGCTCGTTAATCGAGGTATCCCGATCCTTCAACATTAAAATCATCGATCACACACATTATAACCCAGTTCCCCATATTCAATTGTTCCTGTCAGTAGAGGCAATGTTGAAAAGTGTTTTCATGCAAGACATGTTAAAGATGATGAGGGGGTATGTTTTCCCTTGTGTATTGTAAAGCTTGTAACAGACGGAACAGTTTTCGACACTTCAAGGTTTTCATATGAATAAAACATAAAAACGAAACAAACTCTCCTTCTTGAATTCTGATTTCTCACACTTTATATTGTATAATTTATGGAAGATTTATATGAAATATTTCACAGATTACAGAAATCTTCCCGTGGAATTGTCCTCAAGAGGAAAATTATGTGGAAATTTGACAAAATTCTAGAATCCTCTTGCTATAACACTGATGAAAAAGTGAAAAACTTTTTTACGTGTGTTCAAATTTATTTTCCACGTGGCATTATCATCCTATTTGACTTACTTAAATATGTTATGATAGGCGGTAATAGCCATAAATGCTATAAGGATATATACCTAGTCTTGCCATTAATACTGTTAAAATTTTCAATGAAATACGCTTAGGCTAATTTTTATTTTCTTCCGACGGAGGTGTTTTTTTCACGATTTTCTTTTTTCATAATTTTGCCCTGATCGCATTAGGGGATGAAGCGAAGAATTTTTACCCTCAGGGGCAAGGGTCAACCCATCCAAAGGCTGATCACAACCTTTTTACAATAATAACTACTCTGCTGCTAGAATCAGTAGCGGATCAAGCCTTCGCCGGGCCCAAGACATTTTTGATTTACGGGCCCGCAACCTAGTGGCGTCCAAAGTGAAGAGCAAAAAAAAAGGTCCTCACCTCCCAAATCCAAGTGAAGAGCAAAAAAAAGGACCTCACCTCCCAAATCCAAATGAAGAGCAAAAAAAAAAAGTTCGCACCTCCCAAATCCGTGCCCTAGAAAATTACGGGCCCAAGACAAATGTATGTTTTGTCTCGGGCGAAAGTCCGCCACTGGCTAGAATGTATTTTATACAAGTACTTTGTGATGGCGGTTGGTCCTGTGGTGGCCGCAGCTGATTTTTTTCAGTTAATTCAAAATTTATTCATTAAAAATACTCAAAATAGTAGAATTTTTTAAATATTTTTCCGAACTATGGATCTTATTGAATAGGTCTTTTTTGATTTAAAGCATTTTATAAAAATCCGCACAGTTTTCTTCATAATTCACAGTCCAAGAGCTGTTCATCAAGGATAATACCCTTTCGGTAGATTTTTTTTAGTTAATATAATAATTTTAGTTGAAATATATTTAAAATAAGCATATTTTCTAAAATTCGGGACAAAAAAAAAAACGAATTTGGGATAAATATTGCAAATTCGGGACGCATGGTCATCTTATATTTTTGAGTTAAAGTAATAAAAATTATCCTTACATATGAGGGTAAATTCTGCAAAGGTAAAGAAACTTTTATTTTTTAAATTTAAATAATTACAAAAACATCTGCACCTGTTATTTATATTAAACAATGAAAAAAAAACGAACAATGAAAATTTAGTGGTGGGGGTAGGTTAGTAAACTAGTAACTATCTCATCTGCAAAATCACTATCCTATCCCAACTATTAGCGCCAGTACTAAAGATATCCAATCTCAAGAGCTAGTAGCTATCCTTGACACTAACAAGCTACTAGCGACATTGTACTTTGGAATTTCTACACTGAATAGTATCAATATAATATCATCATATAGCAATATGATTCTCTAAATGTTTATAAATAATGCATCACATAAAACTGTGCTCCATTAATTTAATAGTTTACTTATAAGGTCTTTTAAACATATTATATGTAATAAATCTTGCCTAGGCCATTGACCTGTTATTGTAGAAAGGGTAGTATTGGGAAAATGCATTAGCCCTACACCACTGGTCCTTTCATACGTCGACACGGTCCTGTGACGGAGTCCTGTGACGCGGTGCCAACTGTCGCGACGATAGACAGCACAATCATTCTCGTTTATTGACTTCTTCACATGTCCTATTAATTTTTCTATTGACCAGACTCAATTGATTGGCAATATTTGCCCTTTTCTGTTAAGAGAAATCAAATCCAAATATTTCATAGACCATTTAGAGTGTCATATACTTTTATTCTGTAAAATATCGTTAATAAACGACTGGTTAAGGCTACGAGGTGTGTAAATTAACTAACCGGACTGATTTTTTATTTTTTATTTATTTTTTATTCGAATAGAATTACAATTCAATATTGTCTCCCTCAAAATAACTTCCTTGGGAAGCCACATAGCGCTGGAGACGGTTCTTCCAATCCTCATAGCAGTTCTGGAACTCGGATACTGGAATTGCTTTCAGCTGGTCGATTACGGACGTTTGAATGTTCGAGTATCCCAAAATGACGTCCCTTGAGGTGATTTTTCATTCTTGGGAAGAGGAAAAAATCACAAGGACTCAAATCAGGTGAATAAGGAGGCTGAAGAGCCACATGAATGTTTTTATTGGCCAAAAACTCGTTTATTGAAATTGCTGTGTGACAAGGTATCAGATTTTGACCAATTCATTGGTCAAAGTCTGGTGAACGGTAGTGTGAGTCAAATTCAACTCTTCCCCGGTCATTCTGACTGTCAACCGATGATCTGAATGCACAAGATCTTGGATTCTGTTGACATTTTCATCGGTTCTTGAAGATGGAGGTCTTGCGCTGCGTGATTCATCTTCAATCAACTCTCTTCCGTCTAAAAATGCCTTAAACCACAAAAAAATCTGGGTACTTGACAAAACACTGTCTCTGTAGGCCTGCTGAAGTTTTACAAAAGTTTCCGTTGCACTGTGCCTAAGTCTAAAGCAAAACCTGATAGCACACCGGTGCTCGAAATGAATGTCACTCATTTTTAGAACGTACTAGAAAAAACTCTTTCACGAAAAAATCGCTACGGACAACAAAATTACTCTAGCGAGTTCAAACTCGTACTGAAACCGTATCACATATTCACTTGCCGCCCTGCGTTGCTAAGGTCTCTGGTTCGAATCCTGCTCAGGCATGGAATTTTCATCATGAAAAATGAGAATTGTCTTGGCTAATTGCCTTAGAAGCAAAAGCCATTATTTCGGCCTAGTTATATTATGTATAGCGCTACTAATTACTAATTTTCTTTTTTTTGTTTTAGGTGAGTGTCTTCTATTACATTATCTACCTACCACGTGGCAAGCTACCTATGTAGATGAGTAAGTGATTTTCAAAATTAATTTAATTTAAATTTCTGATAATCTATGGATTGAATGAAAATTTACTTAATTAAATTATAAACTATTTTACTTTTATTGTAAAAATAATATTTTGGTTTATCATCATTTTGTTTTTCCGAATATTTTACCAGCACGGTTTGTAATCATCCGAGTGAAATATAGCCATTATTTGCTATTAAAAACTATTTATTCCTTTCTAAATCTATTAAATCAGCGATTCCCCAACTTTGCGCCGCGGAAATATTTCATTATTCCTACAACTGCGTTAGGTAAACCAGTTTTTACTTGGGGCACTGCGGAAAAATTCTAATAAATTAAGGGCACCGGGAACCGATACAATTTGGGCATCACTGGGTTATAGGCATCTAAAAATCTCCGTAGTTTATTTAGTACAGAAAAAATTTGGGGCTTTAATCGTTTAACGCGTTTTGAGATTACAACAGTTTTTGATAGTATAATTTACATTATTTGTGAAAATTGTGAATTAAAAAAAAGCATAACTTAAAAATGGTTTGAGACAGCGACCTCCGATTAATTTTTTTGGATTCTCCGTAGTTTATTTAATCTAGAAATAACTCCAATACCCTTTTCACACTAGAACTTTAAGACGAGTGAACTTAAAGTTCACCGATGTTTAACATCGGTATGCTTTCACACTTGATGTTTAAATCTCTGGTGCTGTCATCAGCTATAGTAATTTTGTCCTTAAGTTACCGTCATGAAATTACCAGTTTTGAACTGTCTGCGCAGACGCACATTTTGAATTATTATAAACAAATATGGATATTTCATTTCATTCTACAATAAAGACACTACAATAAAGAATATATTACACCTGTATTAACATGTAAGTCGATACATTTTATCTCAATTATTGTAGCTCTGTATTTTATTAAACACATTATTAAAATAAATAATTTTATTATAACAATAAGTATAAACTTCTTATAACGTCGATATAATACAGTATTCTTGTTTATGATAATATAAAATGTTGACAGCACAAATTCAAGGAATATTTTTTTATAATAGAAATTAAGTTGGTAATGCGGACGATGTTTAAGACGCAGATCTCTGTCTTAAACATCGCTTGTATTTAGACGAGGCCATACGGTTTCACATTAGCGTTTAAAGATACATTCACTTTAACATCCGATCTTAAAGTTCTAGTGTGAAAATGGTACAAGTCTCGTGTCCCAAATGTTGCCAGAACAAACGCTATGTTGTCAGTCCGGTTAGTTGTTTTACACACCTCGTACATTTTTAATATATCTTTTATAGCTGCCGTATCAATTTTAATATGTCGTAAGATTTTTCTAACTTCTCAATTCCTCAAAATCCGGATTTCATACCGTGCTGATATACATATAGCTTTAAATCTCTCCAGACATATTTCCAATATGCTGGCAAAAACCGCATCATCCCCCGAATTACGGACTTATTCCTATACTCAGATTATAAACGAAGTTTTAAAGTACCTCGCTTAGTGTTATGAAAAGAATATCACATATCCATATTCACCAAATTTATTTTGATACTGTTTTAGAATGTATTTTCTTCTTTCATTCTCGTTTATTGTTTTTTCTTCATGGGTTTATTGACGTGTTGACTTTTTGGCTGTTCCTAGTTCGAACGGTACATTTGTAGTTGAGTTGCTATTGATTAAACCATTCAACCATTTGATTGATGTTTATTTAGGCTGAATTTCATTTATAAAACTTTAACTTTACCGCAGAATATTAACACAACATTCTAATAGATGGTGTTATTAAGTGTTTTACACATAAATAAAAAGTTTATTGACAGAAATATGGCTTGGATTTAAGTGTATAAGACTTAAATCCAATAAAGCACTTGTCAGGTCTAGATCTTGTGTTAGGATGGCGGTATCATCGGCGAACAAGGCAATTGACGCTTCTGTTGACGGTATATCTCTGACATACTTAATATCTGACAATATTAAATAGTATTGGCCCTAGGATACTTCCTTGAGGAACGCCTGCTTTAACGTTTTTGCTTGAAGATATTTCATTATGGATTTTTATTTCAAACGTTCTATCTTCCAGAAATGAGAAAAGAATTGATGACAGGTATGGTGGTAATTTAAAGACAGTAATTTAAATTTTAAATCTTCTATCCATATCTTGTCGAACGCTTGAGCAACTTCGAGGAATAATGCTGTGGTGTAGGTTCAATTTTGACAGTTCATATTTGATAATGGAGCAGCATCTTGAAATCTTGAGTGGACGATTAGGAAATATTCGTGCCAAACAGGACCGAATAGAAGAAAATTGTGCAGGCAGTAAAAACCCACAAAGAACTGGTGTTAAGTAGTTAGATATTTAGATCTAGAAACATAAACATCTATCATACTATTGTATTTTATATAGTGGGATTATAAATATAGACTTTAACGAAGACCAACAACACTTTTGATAATTTATAATAAATTTAATTTATTTTGTAAAATTTTAATTACTCTCTTTCTTCTTGATAAGCATTTTCTCGTTATTTTTAAAACGATGAAACTTGCTGACTGTTCATGAGTCAATTATTTTTTATTTTGTAAAGTGCACTGTTGTGAAATATTTTGTTTCAAAATGAAAACATTTGGAAACAAAACAGCTCTTCTGTAATGTCCAATTAGAAAATAGTTTCTGTTTAACAGACAAAACATATAAAAAAAAAAACAAATATATATATTTTAAAACACTTACCAAAATTGTTTTTCTCAGACTTTTGGTTTTACACACACAAGTCCGGTATTTTGTTGTAATATTTAATTGAAATCTGATCTGCTTCTAAAACTCAAAAATAGGAGGTGTGTAAATTAAGTAACCGGACTGATTTAAATTTTTTTTTTATTCGAATAGAATTACAATTCAATATTGTCTTCCTCAAAATAACTTCCTTTGGAAGCCACACAGCGCTGGAGACGGTTCTTCCAATCCTCATAGCAATGCTGGAACTTGGATATTGGAATAGTTTTCAGCTGGTCGCTTACAGACGTTTGAATGTTTTCGAGTGTCCCAAAATGACGTCCCTTGAGGTGATTTTTCCATCTTGGGAAGAGGAAAAAGTCACAAGGACTCAAGTCAGGCGAATAAGGAGGCTGAGGAGCCACAGGAATGTTATTATTGACCAAAAATTTGTTTATTGAAAATGCTGTGTGACAAGGCGCATTGTCAAAATGTAATGAACGGTAGTGTGAGTTAAATTCAACTCTCCCCTGATCATTCTGACTGTCAACCGACGATCTGAACGCATAAGATCCCGGATTCTGACATTTTCATCGGTTTTTAAAGATGAAGGCCTTCCGCTGCGTGATTTTTCTTCAATCAATTCTCTTCCTTCTGAAAATACCTTAAACCACCAAAAAACCTGGGCCCTTGACTGTCTTCGTAAGCCTACTGAAGTTTTGCAAAAGCTTCCGTTGGACTAAAATATACCTGTTTTCTAACAGTCGTTGATAAATAATCTCAATGTAATTGTAAAGTCATATGGTTATGTTCTTTTTAGTTGGTATGCACAAGAATTTAATTATACATTAAAATGCATTTTCAAAAGTCACATTTGTGTCAGTGAACTAATTATGTTTCTGCATTTGAATGTTGCAAAATCTCGCGACATAAGACGCAGTTGTAATTATACAAAGTGCAAGAACATTCTAATTACAAGTATATATCACACTTTAAGACGAAGACTCAAATATACAAAGAGAATATTCCTTCTCTTTCTTAATGGCCACTGTCAGTTCACATGGCTTTTGGTTTCACCTTCATCTAGTTGACGTGCTAGGTTTTACCAGGTATCTTATACGAGGGCTGTCCAAATAAATTATTAAATTACAATGAAATATTTGGTTTTTCAATTTAAAATAAATTTTATTTTTTAATACATGGCACGAGCCAATCGATATGTTTAGGTCCTCAGCAACTTCTCTAACGGTGATTCGACAATTGGCCAATACTATTTTCTTCACTTCATCAATGTTTTCGTCTGTTGTTGACGTGCTCGGCCGTCCGGCACGCTCTTCGTTGTTCACATCTTCTCGGCCCTCTGAGAACATTTTGTACCATCGATAAACATTGCTTCGGTCCAAGGTAGCTTCACCATATGCCACAGTCAACATTCGGAATGCGTCCGCGCACTTAATTTTGTTTTTCACACAAAATTTGATACAGATTCTTTGATCCATTTTTTGGTATAGGCAAAAATCGAAGACGAGCCAAAACACGTGCAAGGAAAGCAACTGTCAAAAATTAACTGACAACATTAACATTCAAAATGGCCGAACTTGTCGGCATAAGTGAGAGACATGAGTACCAACATAACGCCACAAAAAAATCGAAAATCAAATACACGTAACCCGCGGAAATTAAAAATTCGCGATACTTTATGTATAACTAAATGTGCAGAGTCTTTTAGAAAGCTACCAACTTGGGATGAATTTGCGTTAGCGATAAACAATCTTCTACAAAAAAAATATGACCACAATGTTTCTTCCAATACTTCTTCGATCTGTCAGAATCTCTATCCTTTTTATTTTTAAGCAATTTTCCACTTATTGAGTTTTGATTGGGAGTAATCTTCATTTTCAAATAATTTTACACGTGAACAAGTAAATGCATGATACTTCAGTAACTTCATAAAACTTTGAATATTAATATTTAATAAAACCTATCATAAACTTTAATAAACTTGGAAAATCATCCACTATTTCTTAATAAACTTTTTAAAATTTGTATTTCTACTTCATTTACTACAAAATTTAATGTTTTTTCATTTCGCTTTATAGTTTCGTTTGTCAAGCATCGATTCGCTCTTCCCACGGCAGTCATTTTGATCATAAATAACAAAAATTCACAAGATAAACTATTGAACTGGGCCTGTAAATAATAACAAATGATTTTTCTGTCAGATGGATTCCAAATTTTATATCGAAAGTGTTTTCTAGGGCAAGGGTGGAGAAACATTTTACTATGGAAGGCCATTTCTCACTTAAGAGATGTGTAATGAGATCGCTTCCCCCCCCCTCATTTTACTTATGTACAAAAATTGAAAATTGTGGAATATAAATTATAATTTCACAAAACGTCATTTAAAATATTGATATATTTCGTTAGAAACCAACAATACCTCATAGCAAAAAAATGATGGGTGATTTCATATTATCATTTCATATGAAAATCTGTAATTTTCGGCTTTAAAGTCAAATTTTAAGTGTGATACACTATATTTTGCCCATGTCGTAAAAAATAAGTTCATTTTGTTTACTAGCCCAGGAAACATTCAACCATCGGCCGAATGCCGGCAAATTGATTTTTCTATTGCTAAATTGCTGGCACTAAAAGTTTGTGTAACGCCAGTATTAATAATATACTTCAAATTTGTATTTCGCACTCCCCTATACGAAGTACTTTACCAGCATTTTATGAGCACTCCTTATTTTTGATAATATGAAAAATTTTACTTTTGTTTTACCATCGTTGAACAAATTTATTCAACGAATAAAGTTGACAATATCGCATCATTCTATTAACAGCAACGTTAATTTCTTCATTATTAGTTTAAAACCGATGTGATATTGTCAACTTTGTTAAATAAATTTATTCAACGATGGTGAAATGGCCAAATGAGTATTTATTTTTCACCTAACCAATAATTTAATTTAATACTGGGTAAGTATAAGGTAAATATACATATGTTACATTTGAAATACTAGAGAGTGGGTATAATATAAGCACTGGTCCGTCAGAAATAAATCTTGCAACTAATGCGATTATTTTGCACTTTACCGTTGCTGGGCCGGCAATTGATAAACTAATGGGCCAGCTAACGGCCACGGGGACACCGGGGTACTGGCCCATTACTTTCAATGCCGGGGAGTATGTGCTTCAACATTACTGGCCCGTATAAAAATGTTTGCTGGGAGTGTTATTCGACATAAGCAGGAATTGAACTCACGTCCGTGCCCTTGCTTAGCGTTCAAATAGCAGGTACAAACGATTTAACGTTTGCAGCTACAGGCTTGCTATCCCCCACCTGGAACTGCCCTGATGAAAACCGTTCATATGACAGCTTCAACGGTTTTTTTTGTACTATTTTAATTAAAATTGTTAGTCTTTTGTATGTTCTAGTATGCTGTAACTGAAAATATGCTATAAAGTAAAACGTAAATAAGCAGATAACATAAATATCTTGTGTCTGTGAGCCTGGTTTAATAATATCTCTCTCTACATCATTCTGTGGATTCACTTTTATACAGCAACGTTATATTTGCTTTTTTAAGTTGGCATTATGGTCTCATGAACATAGACTGGATTACAGTTGTATTTCTAATTTTCTCAACAAAATTGCTGTTTGCTGAACCCACCATTATTTATATATATATATGAAACTACGATGTCAGTTTTTCCCTTTACTTTTGAAAGTTATTATATATGTGATAGAGATTTCTTCTGTCATTTGTGAATAAAAATAATAATGTTACAGTAATAAAATTTCATGTGAAGTGTGAATTTTCACACATTTCAGAATTTTGTAGATATACGGTGGTTGCTACTAGGTTTACCTTTTATGTTTTTACAAACGAACAATAGATGGCAATATTGAAATGTGTCATTACTATATTCGTAATATTTGACATATGTTATTGTGAAATCAGTGGCAACTTATAAATTGAACGAGTAGTTTGTTAACAATGAGCATTAAAAAAACAAGTTGGTGAAAATATGGATATTACTCGTGAAGGTTTTCGTTGGATTTTTTACGATTTTATTAAATGCCTAACTCAATAACAATTCATAGATTCGCTTCGTTCAACTTTTGGTAATGAAGCATCATCAGAAAGGTTTTTTACTAGGTTTGCAGAATTTCGTCGTGGTCGTGTGTCCGACAGTGATGAATCTCGTGAAGGTCGACCAAAATCGGTTGTGATTCAAATAAACATCGATGTGCGCAAAATGATTGAAGAAGATCGGCATGTGACTTACCGTGAGTTAGAGGAATCCTTTGGCATATCGCAGACTGCAATACATTCGATTTTGCATGAACATTTAGCTGTGAAAAAGATCTTCTGCTGATGGATTCCACATAATTTGACCAAAACTCAAAAAAAGGCTCGTGTTGATTGGTGTAAAGGAATGCTAAATTCAACCTAGGCACTGCAAAATCCGTATACAACATCTTTACAGGTGACGAAATTTGGATTTATTCATACCGGAAACTAAGCAACAATCCACTGTTTGGGTCTTCCAAGATGAACCGAAACCCACAAAAGTTGTTCGTTCACGAAGCATACTTAAACATGTTTTACATGCGTTTAGCTAAAAAACACCGTAGTTATTATATTTATAGTTATTTTATTTGACTCCTGAACCCTTCATTTTATTTTAGGAAAATTAAAAATACTTGATAAATATTTTAAACTGTAGAAATATTGACCCCTTTGGGGACCCCTGAACGAAAATTAGTTTTTTTTTAAATATATAGTTCACATAAATTTCCAATTGATATATTTAGTTAATTTTATAAAATTTAAATATGAACAATCACCATTAAAATAATAGTTTAATTATTTTTATTAGAATTTAAATAGATTTTAAATAGTCGCTGAAAATTAACAGCTTGATTGAGCCGTAAAACTGGTACATATCGATATTATTTAATATTAATGATTGAAATACCTTCATATTCAATATAAATCAAATGTTATAAATGATATTTAATCATTTTTTATGGAGATTAGCGAATGAAAAGTTATACTGGAATAAAACGCCATACAATATTCAATATGACAAATTGAAATACATGTAAATAATAACGGAAATTTATTGCATATTACCGGATATATTGATTTTCATCTTTAAAATATTTAGTTACACTGCGTTTCTAGTTATACAAGGTGTGAACGGAAAATTTCTGGAATGAGATAAAAAAACATAACTTTTTAGGGCAAAACTGTATTTATTTTTCTGATTTTTCTATACAAGGGTTGTTTTTTAGGGTTTTGTAGGTATGACCAAAAAACCCTTATACCGTCATTTTGTCCTCTGTCTGTCTGTCTGTCTGTCTGTCTGTCTGTCTGTCTATTCGGTAAAAATTGTAGGCAAACGGCTAAAGCTAGAGAGTTGAAATTTGGCATGATTATACAACTCTTTGACCCGCACATAGGAAAAATACTAAAACATCTAAAAAACATATCCCCCTAAAAATATAAACAAATACGTGCTCATCTAAAAAAAAATATTTTTTTAAAATTCTGAGTAGGGTATCAAATGAAAGCCCTTGGTATGTGGATTAACGACCAAATTTTTATTTTTGCAAAATGAATTATTTTGAAGCGATTTTTGCCAAAATTGTGCAAAAAAAGTTTTGTCCCACACCTGTAGCCCAGATGGTTTAAACTAAAAATCTGAAAAAAATCTAAGTAATGTACATTGGTGTGAACCGGAATAGTACAACAGGAATTTTTTATCAGATTATGTTTTTGGAAAAAAAAGCATTTTTTGTGTTTTTTTGCTAATAATGTTGAAAACTTATAGTTATATAACACACTAAACTGTAATATGTATCTTGGTGCAATGGTTACGGTACTAGCGTTCTGCCGAAGAAAATTAGTTCGAATCCCACGAGAAGAGACAATATTATTTTATATTTTTTTTTTTGCATTTTTATTTTGTTTAAATTATTTTTTCAAAATTCTAGTTATATTTTGGCAAATATTGCATTTAATTTTTAAAAGCGTAAATTTAATAACCAGTGGAAATTGTTGTAATTATAATTTAATTCTGTTTGAATGTACACGAAATCAAAGGGAGCAGATATGACTAGAAACAACCAATGAAGCCATAGGCACAATTTTCAAAATCTTAATGAACCTTGCGATATAAAAAAAATACTGCACATATTAAGAAACCTAAATAATGGTATTAGGCACTCGAATTAAAATTAACATAAAAATATTTTAACTTAAAATTTGTTTTTAAATCTCTTAGATTAAGAGATGATAAATAATTTTTAAAATATTGTTCATTGTACAGTGAATACTACAAAGCAAAATATGTCCTACACACTCAGCATTCCGCCTTCACTTAATATTTTTAGATTATACATCTATCTAAGAGAAATTTTTTCAAAATTTTATTGAACCTTGCTATATAAAAAAAAAATACTGCACATATTTAGAAACTTACATAATGGTATTAGGCATTCGAATTCAAATTAACAAAAAAAAATATTTAAACATAAAATTTGTTTTGGTATTCCAAATAATCATTATTCACTTACTAAATACCTGCGAAACCCTGAAATGTGTGAAAATTCACACTTTTTTTAAATAAGAACCGTTCTGGTTTAATAGTAAACTGAAGTTTTTCAAAATTTTTATTTTTACAACTAGGTTGTTTAACTCGTCAACAATTACGGCTTTAAATAATTTTTTATTTTTTGACTATATTAACTCGGACAACTTTTTTTAAAAATGTATCAAAATAATATCAGGTCAGCGAATCACGGGACAGGATGTCCCCAGTTAGCCAATCACGAGAACCTTAGGAAAAATTGACGTCACAGAAACTTTCTAGAATCTTGTATGTTTAATTCCTAAAAACTTTTACCGACAAATGTATTTTATTTATTTATTTTCTTAAATTATTCCAGGAGCATCTTTTTGTTATCCCGTTTAATAACCTCAATTAAATTGCAAATAAATTTTATTCCAGGCATAAAAACTGAAGACTAAATAAAATTTGAATAAAGTTCTAATTGACAGTCTTAAATGAGGGGAAGAAGCAAGGACATGATTCTAATTCCAAACAACTGCGTGGAATGTTTACGAATCATTGGATATAACGAAAGGGAAACATTTTAGGAAGAATTCGCTAATTGACAAACGCACTTAACACAATTGACAACTTTTAAGAGAAAGTAAATTTTCTGTTCTTTGTATTAATTTATTCTTTACGTTTTCCAACAATGTTATACGAAACTAAAAAGATCACGATTTTAAATTAGAAGTAAAGTGATTGGATTGAATGGCATTATCTGTTCTTACTGAATCTATTACGTGTTGGTTTTTGGAAATACTGGCATTCAGAGCTATTACTTTCATCAGTTAAAACCAGTGGCGCAGCCAGAATTTTGTCTTGAGGAGGGCCGAATCAAATTTCGAGCGCATACGGCCCTCAACCTTATTTTTTGTGGCCCCTGAAGCGTTAATCAAAATCACTTGAGCTTATTTAGGGGAAAAATATATTTAAAAATGTAAAATATACTCTCTTCCCCTTTTCTGTTTATAAAAAAATGTCAAGAAACCCTTCGGGATATTTAAAGTTCCGTCACTGCTTATCATTTTGTATGTAAAATAGACTGCGACCCAAATCATTTCGACACCCCTGCTGTTGGATATTGATGTTTTTATCAAATAATAATTCCATTATTTGTTGATAAATAAATGTAATTGTTAATCCATGTATCAAAAACTTTCACTTGATTTTTTCTTCGATAAATACATGTTCATTTATATTTTTCACGGGATATATTTTGGAAGTCTCAATATTTTTCTTACTTATGTTCAGTTCTCTAAATCAGCCGCTTGGCCATAATTTGTACCGAACGAACAGACTCGTGTGAAGGTTATAGGGGAAAAATTTTAAGATCGTAGCGCCACGCAGATTTTTTTGAAACCATTCTAAATCAGATACCACTTGACATTTACTAGTAAATAATAGCGAAAAGTTTATCAAAAAACGACAAAAAATAAATAATTGTTTGGGATTTTCTGATTTTGTGAAGTGACATTACTTGTAAACATCTAAAATACTATATTTTGTGATCTGGTTTTAAGTTATGGCGGTTTTCCATTGTCGATTATTTTAACTATATTGGGGAAAATAATAATTCCCATGTTGTTTACCAAGGGGTAGAAACCTACAATGCTGGGCATATAATATTGTGTGGAGTCACTGAAAAAAACAGAGAGTTCATAAAGATTTATGCATTATGCCTACAAACTTGTGCATTATAAACCCACACACAATAACAGGAATTTTCAAGATATGCGATAATAAATACAAAATTGAAAATATTTTTTGTAGTCACTATCATTAAAATGTAATGAGCAAACTTTGATACAAGGGTTCACTTTTTTTCCAATTTTTAAATTGTTTATCTAAACATCGCGTCGATTCCTAACCTCTTGCTTTCCCAATTTTGTTTTGAAACCATACGGTGTCTGATATTAGTGGAAACAAATGAAACGATATTTCCGGGTTTCTTCTTTTCAATGAATTGCACATATGCACACAACAATATGTATTATACATTTTTCAATGATTATAATAAAACTTTAAAAACAAACTTCATACAAAACCAATACACAAAACGAAATGTTATATGATGTACACAAGTTCATGAAACGCTCACCAGATGGTAGGGTGCTTAGCTGCAAATCCCTATACCGAAGTCAGATTTCCACTTTATCTTATCTAAATCGAGTAATTAGTTGTTTAAAACAGTTTTATCATTTGACTGGGCGAATGTTTTAGTCGATGTATCAGGGGGAAAAAGGATCAACGCTCCCCTTCATATAATTCGTTGGAGCATATTTGGAAAGTGATGTATTTTCACTTGAACAATAACAGCCCCTATCAAGAGTAGGCAATCTTAAAAAAATGTTTATTTATACGAAAAAAAAAAATAAAATAAAAAATGCCAATATTGTTTACAATGAAGTAATTTAAAAATGAACTACTGTTGTGGTTAACAAATTTTATCTTCAACTCTCCGAGCAGCGCCGTGTAATCTACTAGTCCTGGGTGGGGCCCAGACCCGTCGCCCCCCCTTGGTTGCGCCACTGGTTGTGTTTAACAAATTTTATCTTCAACTCCCCGTGCAGCGCCGTGTAACCTGCTTGGCTGCGGCTACCACTGGGTAGCGGTATTTATTTTATAATCAATTTAATTGAACTTATGTCTTGTGAAGAACAGGTATTCTGCTAGTATTTAAAAAATATGATGTGAACTCTATATAAAAGTTGAACAAAATGAATTTTTAAATGAATAATGCATTCATAGTGGTTTTTCGTTTGATATTACGCGTTTTGCTAAGCGCATCCGGGCAGTTTTTCACGGTTATGTCTACTAACATATTCAAAATTGAAATTAAAGCCCTTTTGTGGTAATAGTAGTGACATTACAATTTTGGGGTGAATATAAAGAGCAGCATAAAAATGTATTAGTGGCTGTATGATGTCTCGTTGTGAATAATAGCATTACGCTTTTTTACGGTTCCATTATCAAACGCATTGTATTAAATTTCAGTCCACAGTCATCACTCTGTTATTAAATATTGATATTTAAATTTAACGACAAACAATATATTTTCGTAATATGATCGCATGATATATTACTTGCTAAACTTGCTATGTACGGTTTCAGTCACAGTAGCTGTTCACTTATAGAATCGTATCTAACAAACAGAAAACAGTTTGTATGTATAAATAATTCAAAGTCAGATTCGCTCAATATTATGTATGGAGTACCGCAGGGTTCAATTTTAGGTCCATTACTATTTTTAATTTATTTCAATGATTTCTCTTCTGCTATTGACGAAATCTATTTTATATGCCGATGATACGACCCTTATAACAAGATCATTGTCCCTGGAACACATGCAACATGTTTCTAGTGATAATTTATCTAAAGCAAAAGACTGGTTTTTATCAAATAAATTATCATTAAATGAGGAGAAAACGCAAAATTTACTCATAACAACAAAAAATCATAACTATAATAATCCGGATTGCATTAAATTTTTAGGAGTCCATATTGATCCTCATTTGATATGGTACCATCACGTTGCCCATATATGTGGGAAATTGTGCAAAACCATATATCTTCTAAGAAACCTACAAAAATCAGTTACAAGGGATGTTTTATTAATTACGTATTTTGCGTTATTTCAATAACACATAGCATACGCTCTTTTAGCATGGGGACACTCTGCCTCTGCTGAAAGAGTTTTTAGACTACAGAGGCGTGCAATAAGAGTGATGGGGAGTGCATCTTATAGAGCCGATTGTAGGTTACTCTTAAAGAATTTAGAATCATGACACTACCATCACTTTTTATCTATCACTGTTTAGTATATGCCCATCAAAACCTAAATTCTTTTGTCCCTTATGAAAACATTCACAAATATAACACACGTAATAAATCAAATATTTACTCCAATTTTACACGAATAAATAAATCTAGATATAGTATTAACTATTATTCTATAAAGTTTATGAATTTGTTACCAGTTTCCACCAAAGAATTAAGTTCAGTACAATTTAAAAAAACAATTAAAAATTTGACTGAAAACCCAATGTATCGTTTTAAGGAATTTTTTGAACTTAATTTATAACTTCTGTGTATCAATTATCATTTTGTAATTAATTCATGTTATTGTAATTTATCTGATTGACTGTCCATTAATGATTATGTATTGTATGTGGACAATAAATAAATATTATTATTAAAAAATATTTTTATTATAACATTTTAGAAAATTTTATTGAAAATTCTATAGGAAGGCAAAAATCATTCTCACCTAAAACTATCAAAACAGCGCCAATATCGTCTTCTGAATTATTGACACGAAAAAGGATGCTTACATGTTTTTGGAGTTTGTCAGGGTGGAATTTTGGGTCCGTTCATTTTCATTATCTATATGAATGACCTCTGATACATGTTTAATGATAATTTCAAAGTTTTACTGTACGGCGATGACACTACCATCCTGACAAGTCATACGTCTGTGAACGATATCCAAAATACAGTCCGTGAAATGAATTTTTAATTTAATTTAATTTGAAGAAAAAATCCACAGTAATTTATAAAATGAATTCACAGTTTTGCTTAATCAATATGCAATGTAAAAGTGTGTCTGAATCAAATAATTTTAAGAATGAGATCTTTTGAAAGAACTTCAAAATTCTAAAGAATATTTTAAATTATTTTAAAATTTGTTATTACGAATCAAATCACGTTGACATGTCTATAGAAATGAAATTAACATATAAATAAAATTTACTGGCCATTGAAATAAATTTTATTCTTTAAAAATCAATTAAATATTATTTTCCGGTATCGTCTTTGACACAGTTACTCCAATTATTAAAAAAAAAAAATCGGGATAGGTTGTGTTCGAGGAGACAACTGCTAGGGTTTACATAAATACGTCCACGTGGTCCTCCATCTTTACCGTACTGCGTTCCTTTTTCGACTTTGTGGCGTCAACTACTTGTGGTTTTTATAAGCTCTTCACTTTTCCAAATTAGTGCGTGGCACATTTTTGGATTCCTCACGGTCCGATCTATTCGATTTTAATCGTTTGATCGATTTCTGCTTGGATTTTTGACTAGTATATTGTCACATGGGTGGTTTGATTGAAAGAGAACTCTTGGTTCCAACAATACAAATTTATTAATTATATTTACAATGTAATGGTATGCATTTGCCCATGGAGCTGAAGTCTTCGGTCCATTCCGTGTTGGCCAGGATCGGCTTGGACCTATCTCCGAGGCGGGGGCTACCCATCCGGGAGTCGAGGAGCCTGGAGAAGCCTTCACCCACTCGCACGGTACTGCTTGCTTGGCTCACCAGCTGTAGGAGTATCTTGCGTCGGTGTGACCGTGTGGATTGACCGTGTGGACACTCGGTCGTGACCGTGTGGACTGATACGTGTAGAGTAGTTGGCTAGGTTCCTCTTCCCCGATACCGTGTGACGTCCATGCATTTGTACTACTGGTTGACCTAGTTCCAATATACATTCATCATGACAAATATTTCTTTATTACGAAAATTCGGCGTATGGATTACGTAATCAGGTAACATATGCTAGACGATCAAAAATTCTTGTTGTACTGTTTTGATTCATATTAATGAGCATTACTCAGATTTTTTCAGATTTTTAGATTAACTCTCTTGGGTTATAGGGTATAAAACATTCTTTTTGTAGACATGTAGACATTAATACATGTTTAACAATTGTAATCTCTGAATGTGAATTGTTAATTTATTTGAAGAGCTATTTGTGAAGTACATGTGCAAATATTCTATCGATAATTGATGGGTTTAAGTGATTTGATTGACTTTGACTGTCGTGTGTCTGTTTGTTTACCTCTCTGTGCGCTCAATTAAACAAACAGTCATTTGCATTCAAGGAATTCCGCTAAAAACAAATCAAATTACTTTTAAACACGTAAATACAATGCAAAAAAAAAAACAGAAAAATCTCTTCAGAACATGAAATATAAAACAGATTGTCAAACTTAGATGGTGGAAGATTGGTGTCATTTTGCCTCCCCACACCTGAACATATTGCGTCTTTTTTACTCCTTTAATCCGTTCGGCTATAAAAATAAAACCAGCATAGATACAAATATTTTATTGTATACGGTGTTCGACTGATGTAGACTCGTTTTCATAGCACTGTTTTTGTAAACATGGAGGACGCAGCAAGAAAGACAAGAAATTAAAATACAATAGACATTTTATAATGACAATCAATTTAATCTAGAATTTGCAATGTGAGTATGATTTACATAGCTTAAACAATACGACCAAAAGTCCGAATTAATAGATAAAAATTACTAGATTACAAAATCTAGTTCCGCCTAAACGTTTAGAATAGCCCATAGTTCTTTTAACTGAATAATTTTTGTTTATTTTTTTGATAGTAAGTAGATAGTGAAGATCAATTTGTTTTGTTTTGTTTTCTGTATCAGTACATAGTTTATAAAATCATTTACAACTCGGCAATTTCGTGAAGGGTTGCTGAATTAATTCTGGTGTGGCAAAAAACGTTGCTTTTACGGTCGGCAACAAGACAAATGGCACGTCCCAATAGGCTGTAGGAAATTAAGGGGAAGACAGGCTTTTTGTGTTATTGAAAAACGGGATATCGTAAACAAACGTTGTCTTTAACACTACGATACGCGATTGACATAAATTAACAACACCAAATACTAAACATGTGTTCGTTATTTGATGATATTGTTACAGGAAATGAAAGAGAAACTTCTAAAATATACGATAAATTACTTTAAGTGGTATACGAATATTTTATGTTTGAGAAGGTCAAGTGTATCACCATTTCAATAGAAATTTAAAAAACACTAAGCATCATCTTATAGAATACTTTATTGGTATTTTAACAAAAATTTAGCTGACTCGATAATATTTTGTATTGATTATGTTAAATACATATAATAATAGAAATGCTGATTTTGAAAAAGCATTGTTAGAATTTAATCAAGGAAATGAAAATCAATTTCTCAAAATACCAACAACCTTTTAAGCAGACATAAGCAAATTTACTAACAAAGCTACTGTTCTAATATTGGACTTATACCCTTTTCACACTAGAACTTTAAGATCGGATGTTAAAGTGAATGTGTATTTAAACGCTAATGTGAAACCGTATGGCCTCGTCTAAATACAAGCGATGTTTAAGACAGAGATCTGCGTCTTAAACATCGTCCGTACTGCCAACTTAATTTCTATTATAAAAAAATTCTCCTTGAATTTGTGCTTTCAACATTTTATATTATCATAAACAAGAATACTGTATTATATCGACGTTATAAGAAGTTTATACTTATTGTTATAATAAAATTATTTATTTTAATAATGTGTTTAATAAAATACAGAGCTACAATAATTGAGATAAAATGTATCGACTTACATGTTAATACAGGTGTAATATATTCTTTATTGTATTGTCTTTATTGTAGAATGAAATGTAATATCCATATTTGTTTATAATAATTCAAAATGTGCGTCTGCGTAGACAGTTCAAAACTGGTAATTTCATGACGGTAACTTAAGGACAAAATTACTGTAGCTGATGACTGCACCAGAGATTTAAACATCAAGTGTGAAAGCATACCGATGTTAAACATCGGTGAACTTTAAGTTCACTCGTCTTAAAGTTCTAATGTGAAAAGGGTATTAGATAAGACCACCAGAAATGTTTCGTTAAAACTAAGACATTTGTTTATGAATCATAATTACTATAGACTTGCATGCTTATAATTTCCATGATCACATTTCAAGAGCGTGACTGATTAGAATTACTCTATTTTTGCTTATAATTCCTTTTATTATTTTTTTAAAAACATATTCATTATATTTATCAGAAGCTGATACATTGAAATAATTTAAAATTGGTACTTATTTATTTCCAGACATATACGGTGCGTAAAACATCAATTTTATAGAGCAATTTTGCTTATTATTTAACCATAAACAGGGTAATTTTCAAGAACAATTATTTCTACTTGTATATATAGTCGTGACATCTGGAATTATACAACAGTGCTAAATTATTTACTACATTTTTTTTGCAGTTACAGTTTTGTGTAAGATGAAGATTTTCAGCTTTGTAGGTAATTATCAACGTAGTTTGTAATTATCTTTGTAGAATTACCCATAGATCTGGGTAATTCTGTGTAATAGACCGGAAGTTCATGACAGTTTATGGTCTCCGATTTCATACAGCATACCTTTTGGATGAGAGAATATTTACCCTGTGACAACAAAGAAAGGAGGGTACTAAACCCCTGCACGCTTTCCGGTTATATGGAAAACTGCATTTCCACTTTCACAAAACTTTGTGTTTTTCTCTGATTTAATAATGCCCTTTTATCAAAAGAAAGTTTAAACAAATTTAAAGTCATATAAATTACAGGCATGCGATTCGCAGGGTCCCAAAGGGCTCAAACGGTCACGTGATTTTGTAATAAAAAAAATATTAGACCGGGAGCTCCTGACATTTTTGGTCTCCGATTTCATACAGCATGCCTTTTGGAGGAGAGAATATTTACCCTGTGACAACAAAAAAGGGATGGTACTAAACCCCTGCACGCTTTCCGGTCATAGGGAAAATTGCATTTCCACTTGAACAAAATTTTTGTGTTTTTCTTTGATTTAATATTGCTTGCCTTTTTTCAAAAGAAAGTTATAACAAATTTAAAGTCTTTTAATTATAGGCATGCTGTATGAAAACGCGGAAAATCATATTTTTTTATTACATGATCACATGACCGTTGAGCCCTTTGGGACCCTCCGAATCGCATGCATATATTTAAAAGACTTTAAATTTGTTATAACTTTCTTTTGACAAAAGGGCAAGCAATATTAAATCAGAGAAAAGCACAAAAATTTTGTGTTTAAGTGGAAATGCAATTTTTCCGATGACCGGAAAGCGTGCAGGGGTTTAGTACCATCCCTTTTTTGTTGTCAAAGGGTAAATATTCTCTCCTTCAAAAGGCATGCTGTATGAAATCGGAGACCAAAAACTGTCATGAGCTCCTGGTCTATATAATTTTCCGCGTTTTCAGGCAGCCGATAAAAAGAATTAAAAAATAAAGTTTGTGTCATAGAACCCCTACAAAAAAAAAATGGCATGCGGCCCTCGTTGGCCCAAGGGTGGAAAATTTCGGTAAAGTTTTGTGAAATTTTCCACCAGTATTCCAATTTTTTTATAGGGGCTTTATGGCACAAATTTTAATTCTTTTCATCGGCATGCTGTATGAAAACGTGGAAAATCATATTTTTTTATTACAAGATCACGTGACCGTTTGCCCTTTGGGACCCTGCGAATCGCATGCCTATAATTATTAAGACTTTAAATTTATTTTAAATTTCTTTTGATAAAAGGGCAAGCATTATTAAATCAGAGAAAAACATAAAATTTTGTGTAAGTGGAAATGCAATTTTCCATATAACCGGAAAGCGTGCAGGGGTTTAGTACCCTCCTTTCTTTGTTGTCACAGGGTAAATATTCTCTTCTCCAAAAGGCATGCTGTATGAAATCAGAGACCATAAACTGTCATGAGCTCCCGGTCTATCAGGTTTTTGGATGTTTTATTAAAATCGGATCAGAAATTTCAAAGTTTTAATGATATAAGCGCGCGAGGGTAAAACAAATTCCATATTATCCGTTTGTATTTAACGCATTGTCTTGAAATTATCAGTGACAACAGAGGTTTTGTTGCAAATTTGGTATAAAATTTATCAGAAATTAAAAAATAATAATAAATCTGATCAGTACTTCCAAAGATATTATAAAATTTGCGCGTGCGGGGAATACAAAATCAATCTTTTCAGTTCACAATTAATTTTCTTGAAATTATCAGTGACAACATGTATTTTTTTTTGTGGTAAACTTGGTACACGATTTAGATACTGATCAGATTTCAATGAATTTTTAAAATCTGGTCAGTAACTCCAAAGTTACAATAAATTTTACTGGCAAAGTAATCTTGGATTAGTTTTAAATCTCTGCCCCGTACTTACATGTCTGTTGACACGGTTGTAGATGAGCAAGATGCCATTCACTATCCAGTCGAATTCCTGAAAATGTTTTAAAACATTACAGATATAATAGCTTTCGTTTTAATAATATTTAGCTCATTTTGCAGCTGCAAATTCATTAATCTTGAAATATAAATAACAAATCGACCCGTGCTACGAAGATCGCCGAAATATAATATTTTCATTTTTGAAATTATGTAAATTAAATATTAGAATATCGTGTAATCTTTTCATGCAAAATTTCGTATCTCACAAAACTATAATTTTGGTAGCATAACGTACAGTTTTGTGAGAAATATATATTTTTTCACATAAAGAATATCGTGTATTCTAATATTTAACTCAATAAGTAAAAAAATCAGCTGTGGCCACCACAGGACCGACCGCCATCATAAAGTACTTGTATAAAATACATTCTAGCAGCAGAGTAGAAATAACCTGGCCTAATATTTTCTAACAGAGATATTATTTATCATGACCATGGAATCGTTACATATACGTATGAAAAAATAGATACATAGAAAAAATTTCGAAAAATTTTTCAAATTTTGTTCCTGTTATCAAAATAGTCTCAATTAAAAGTTGTTAGTTATTGCTTTTATAGCAACTTTTGTTAAACATTTTTTTTCGAAATATTTTTCTACTGTTAAATATTCGCAAAAATCTCAAAATCGACAAGAGTCCATTTTTCCATTTTTAATCAACCGATTTTTACCAAAAGTTGATCAATTCGTGCCACTGATGTCAAGAGCTTAAATATGAAATTTCATAAAAATCATTCTAGCCGAAATTGCTCTGCACGTGTACAATAGACGGACAGACGGACGGACGGACAGACAGACCGACATACATCATGCTAAAAATAGTCAAAACGTTATGTAGGGACCTCAATTCGTGGAGATCCATCGAAATCTCGAAATGTCAAAATCGGTATGATCACAATATCTCCCTTACATATGTTTGGCGGTCGGTAAAAATTAAAATATTGAGTTACAACGATATTCGTAGGATGGGTCGATATAAGCTATGTCCTTTTCGATTTGTACTATTTACCCCTTTTGGGCTGTCTAGCACCCCCTGGTCTTCTAATTTCCTCCTACCAGTCACTTTGCCTTCTACCACCCTTCTACCAGGGTAATATCATCCACTTTGAGAATAACTGGTTTAAATGGTATTTAAATTCTTACAGGTCTTGTAACCATATTGTGTCTGGTAACTTGTGTAACATGGAATGAAGCTTGTTTCCGTCCATGGCACCGTATTCCATGGTGGCGTAGAACAACAACCACCAGTACTACAACGAGTACCACTACTACGCCAACTACTACTACAACAACTCCAACTACTACAACAACCACACCTACTACTACAACAACAACCCCTACTACTACAACAACAACCCCTACTACTACTACTACTGAAACTACAACTCCTACTACTACAACAACTCCTACTACTACAACAACTCCTACTACTACCACTACTGAAACTACAACAACTACAACTCCTACTACTACAACAACTCCTACTACTACAACAACTCCTACTACTACAACAACTCCTACTACTACAACAACTCCTACTACTACCACTACAACTCCTACTACTACAACAACAACTCCTACTACTACCACTACTGAAACTACAACAACAACTACCACTCCTACAACAACAACAACTACCCCTTCTACTACTACTACAACAACACCAGCACCCGTGCAATAAGTAGAACGACAATTTAATATTAATAATAAATAATTATTAATCAGTCGTGGTCTTCTCATTAGAAATTTAATTATGTATTACTTTAGACCAAAATAATATTTAAATAACTAATAAAAATATATTAAAAAATAAATTAAACAATCTTCATTAGTTTTTAATATGTATAACATTATATTATTATACTTTTTTTTTTCCTTATTAGTTTCTTCTTCCTCTTTTTAGGGTCAATATTGTCTATCTGTTCGGTAGAAATAGTAGCCAAACGGCTAAAATAGTTGACTCTGATTTTAGCCAAAATATAGTTTTAAGCTAAGTTTGGGGTGAGAATTATGGAAAAAATATTTAAAAAATTCATACTTTCCTAGTTTTTGAGTTAGATCCCCCTTGGGTAAGTTTTTTGCCTATAATTCCAAAAATTTTGGCCAAAATTCAAAATTGACCAAAAAGTTATTAATTATTGCTTTTATAGCAACTTTTGTTCAATAAATTTTTTCGAAATATTTTTCTGTTGTGAAATATTCACAAAAATCTTAAAATCGACACGAGTAAACTCCCATTTTTAGTCAACCGATTTTTACCAAAAGTTGATCAACTCCTGCCATTGATGGCAAAAGCTTAAATATGAAGTTTCATAAAAATAATTTTAGCCGAATTTGCTCTGCACGTGTACACAGACAGACGGAGAGGCGGACAGACAGACGGACAGACAGACGGACAGACAGACACACGGACGGACAGATAGACCGACAGACATCATGCTAAAAATAGTCAAAACGTTATGTAGGGACCTCAATTCGTGGAGATCCATCGAAATCTCGGAATGTCAAAATCGGTATGATCACAATACCTCCCTTATAATGGGTGTTTTTTTTAGAGGTATAGAACTTTAAATTGCAATAAAACAACGATGGATTATTCGATTGACATGAATTTTTTTTTATTCCAAAGATAATCTTGTGGCATTACATTTTAAATATGATTTCTGGCATATGACCGCCACGGCTGGCTCGGATGTAGTCCAATCTGGACGTCATTTGTGGCCGTATATCGGCAATAACACGGCGAATGTTGTCTTCCAAATGGTCAAGCGTTTGTGGCTTATCCGCATAGACCAATGACTTTACATAGCCCCACAGAAAGTAGTCCAGCGGTGTTAAATCACAAGATCTTGGAGGCCAATTCACAGGTCCAAAACGTGAAATTAGGCGGTCACCAAACGTGTCTTTCAATAAATCGATTGTGGCACGAGCTGTGTGACATGTTGCGCCGTCTTGTTGGTATGATTTAATGTAATGCCACAAGATTATCTTTCGAATAAAAAAAAATTCATGTCAATCGAATAATCCATCGTTGTTTTATTGCAATTTAAAGTTCTATACCTCTAAAAAAAACACCCGTTATATGTTGGCGGTCGGTAAAAATTAGTAGAGAACTTTCTTCATTGTTTTGTTTCAGCATTTCAGTTACACCCTGTATAATAAATTCCCGTGTTACTGTTTGTAACAATTTCTTTATTTAATGGCATATTTTACCTTGAAAATAAATTTTTCTTGTGGTTTTACAGAAGGACTTCATTTTGAACCGATGTATATATAACCTTTCCCCTATTCAAACGGGTAACTTATACAGTTTCCTCGTAACATATTACATATGCGAACCGGTAAATTGAACCTTTACCGGTTAATTTCGCAGGGAATGAACGCAAATGTTAACTTGACGCTTGGCAATTTTTGGTTTCGAGTTTTGTTGCGATTTATTGTAGTTATCAGTGGAAAGGAAGTTTTCGAACGATTCCAGTTAAATTATGGAGGAAATAAAGCTGATAAATGCACCATTAAAACGGGAGTGATTCCCTCTAACAGGCGCCAGAACTTTTTTACGAAATACAACAGAAGGGTCCAACACCTGACGCTAAGTTAAATAAAACGTCAGATTTATTTTTTTGCATTTGTTTCTTTGGACAGAAACATAAATTGCTAACATTTCTGTGCATAATTAAACATCTGGCTTGTTCTGAAATGAAGAGAACAAAAAAGATTTGATTTTTAGGGTTTCATAGGTTGGGTTAAAGTAGAATAATTAACTAGCTGGAGTACCCGTACTTGCTACGGTTTTTGTAAGATACATGTTTGCTGTAACGTAAATAATTTAGTTTATTGTCGCCTCTTTCGTATATATTTTGTGAAACTTGTGAAATAAAAAAGCACAACTTAAAAACAGTTAGAGATAGCGACCTGCGGTTCAAATTTTTGTATTCTCTGTAGTTTATTTAGTCTAGAAAAAATTTAGGGTTTTAATCGTTTAACGTATTTTGAGACTACGACAATTTTCATAATCATCACCCTCAAATTAGCTTAGAGCTATATTTTGGCTAAAATCTCAGTCAAAAATTTTTTGATCTAAATTTCAAAATTTTACGGATTTAGAAGGAAAAAAAATATAGATAATTTGTAAACTTACACTTTTTAGTCTTAGATCACAAATATGTACAGTCTGTTCCAAACGGTTAGGCGGAACTAAATGGGAATTTCGTTCTTTTAGGTTGTCACGAGAAGGGACCTTGCTTGGGTTATTTCATTTTTCACGTTGGAATGTCAAAATTTAAAATTCCAACAATGAAACCATGGAAACGAATGACATAATAAATAAATGGGAAATTTGTATTAAGAATGACACAAAAAATCAAAATATCAAGAAAATGACATTTTAAAATGATATTAACCTTAACCAAATTTTTTTTATTGTAAGTATGGTTTACAAAGCTTAAACAAAACGGCCGAAAAGCACGATTTAAACGATGAAAGTAACTAGATTGTAAAATCTAGTTCCGCCTAACCGTTTGGAACAGACTTTAGTCACTTTTGGGTTATGGTCTAAAATTTTGACATTTGCGGCAAAAAAAAAACAGTCCTCAAAAAGATACAGATCCAATGAAATGATAACCTGCCCCCTTTTTACCGACATCCAACATATATAAGGGAGGTATTGTGATCATACCGATTTTGACATTTCGAGATTTCGATGGATCTCCACGAATTGAGGTCCCTACATAACGTTTGGACTATTTTTACATTGATGTATGTCGGTCTGTTTGTCTGTCTGTCTGTCTGTCGGTCTGTCTGTCGGTCCATGTATACGTGCAGAGCAAATTCGGCCAAAAGGATTTTTATGAAACTTCATATTTAAGTTTTTGACATCAGTGGTACGAGTTGATCAACTTTTGTTAAAAATCGGTTAACCAGGAATCGAATATAGGCTATAAGGCATCTCAAAATTTATATTCTAGGGGGATGTTTCGGAGTTATAACTGTTTATTAAAAACTTAAAATATCTCCCTTAGTATTGACAACAGAAAAATGTACCTATATAATAAAAATTGTTTATAATATGAAGACAAATCTTTTTTGTTCAATGCATTTTTTCAATTAGATGAGTATTTGGGGATTTACGGGGAGGGTGGAGGATATAAATAAATAAATTAATAAATAAATAAAAAGAAATCTATACCTATGTTTGTTATCTACAAAATTTTAAAAACAGTAAATTATTATGTCAAAGGGTTAGTTTAGAATTATTATTACCTTAGGATTAGTTTATCTGTAGCTATTTCTAGGCTGACCTAACCATACCCGTCCGTAATTGAACTATATAAGACAAGGCGTCTGCCTTATTTCACAACTAATTCAATTCAGAATCCATTTTCCTTATTTGCGATTAATCTAAGGGTACGCCATAACTTTAAATGCGAGGTAACTGAACCCCTTTAGGAGGTTAATTTTTAATATAATTACGCAGTTTTGATTAAAAGTTGCGATTTACGACGCTTATAAGCTACACGTATATATAACGTTGAGAATATTTCAAGTTTATCACAAAATCTGGGTTAGTTCATTTCTTAAATTTAACATTTTAATAAAGTCAGTCTACTTGAAGATTTATATTTTTTGGTAATTCGATTTTTTTAATTTCGTATGGCATAATGCTCAAGTGTTAGAGATTTTCAGGTCGCAACTAGCGCTCTCTAGCTTACTACTTTTACAGCCATTCAAAAGCTACGAAAAACGAGTGAGATTTTTTTTACATTCCATATAAATATAATTTGTAAACGTCAGAATTTCAATTCCTTTCTGAATTTTGTTTATAGTAAAAATAAAATATTTAAAATGACAATTTATAATTAAACTATTATTATTTTTATACCATGATACCGAGCTGATACATGGTAGAAAAATAAAGTAACGATCAAAGTATTTGAACTACAGATACAAGATACTTAAATTTAAATATCTAGATACAGATACAGACACATATTTCAAAAAGTATCTAATTTATGTCTAGATACTTTAAAAAGTATCTAGTTACTATATCTAAATACTTGTAACTAGATACATTACAACAATGACTACAGATCGCCAGGGTTTGGGATACAGCCGTGTATTTTTAGTTCCACTAGTCTCTAGTATGACGTGGCTCAAAGGGTTACTGAAATTTGTTACTGGAAGCTAGTCAAGACCTGACAAACCCAAATATTAATAACAAATAAATAAAATATATTTATATGAATATAAATTTCAAAATTGAACGTATTTCTATTATATTTTCATGCTTAGATCTTCGATGACTTGATGATCTTAGATGACTTCGCAGCCCCCGGTTGAAAAACGCTGGACTATTATACGGTGTATCTTATTATTTCTCTTCTTAAATCTTTCCTGATAGCCCTCTCGATGTTCCTTTGGTAGAATGAATTTTGAATTCACACTATTTGGTTAGTTTCCACTTTAGAGCACCGTCTGGTAATTAAAATTGCTGGATCCATAACTGTTTTCATTATATAGTTGAATAGCTTTAAAATTACAACTAATTGAAGTTAAAAATATTTTCTTTAATATAGCAATTATTTTTATCTTATCGAACTCCATATATTTAATTTAAATAATATTTAAATATTATTTTAAACATAAACTAATAATTATTTAGTTTTTATTTATTTATTTTTTTGCGTTATATCATTAACTGCCAGTACAACACGTTTCTCAGAACTCATTATCATACAAGTTATACGTATATATACAGAGATTGAACAAATATTTTCAGTTGTGTTTAAGAACTGTACAAAGAATATTCAAAATGAATTTGTTAAATATCACAGGTATAAAACTATCAATAACTCTATAATACTACACGCTCGATTATGTGAACTAATAGTTACTATATATTTTTGGTACACAGCAATAATGGCTCTTGCTTCAAAAAAAGTTCACCGATGTTTAAGATCGGTATGCTTTCACACTTGATGTTTAAATCTCCGGTGCTGTCATCAGCTACAGTAATTTTGTCCTTAAGTTAACGTCATGAAATTACCAGTTTTGAACTGTCTGCGCAGACGCACATTTTGAATTATTATAAACAAATATGGATATTTCATTTCATTCTACAATAAAGACACTACAATAAAGAATATATTACACCTGTATTAACATGCAAGTCGATACATTTTATCTCAATTATTGTAGCTCTGTATTTTATTAAACACATTATTAAAATAAATAATTTTATTATAACAATAAGTATAAACTTCTTATAACGTCGATATAATACAGTATTCTTGTTTATGATAATATAAAATGTTGACAGCAATTCAAGGAGTATTTTTTTATAATATAAATTAAGTTGGCAATGCGGACGATGTTTAAGACGCAGATCTCTGTCTTAAACATCGCTTGTATTTAGACGAGGCCATACGGTTTCACATTAGCGTTTAAAGATACATTCACTTTAACATCCGATCTTAAAGTTCTAGTGTGAAAAGGGTATAAGCGACTATTCCAAAGTGGTAGGTTCTTCAGAAGTATGAAAAATAGCCGCGAGAGGCGTTGTATTGGGGTTAGTAAATATTCAACAAATCATGGTTCGGACAAAAGTTAGCTTCTGCGTCGATTAAAAAAATGTGCTATATACTCGTGAATAAAAGTGTGCATCTACATGATTCGGTCAAAATATTTCGCGGACCGGCAGGAATTTTTCACGGACCGTCACCAATTTGCGAACCACGGTTGAAGAACATTGATCTAGATCAATTTGATTTTCAAAAAGGTGAATTCAGAATGAAAATTCTTTATAGTACCTCATGTTGAATTTTGAGTGTTCACTATTAGTGGATGGTTCATTTAACGACGTGGAGTATTCACATAACCGAGCTATTTTACTATTTTCTTACATTAATTTGTTACAAAATTTAAATTTTTGATTCTTTATAGGTCCTATTTTATTTATTGTTCTTCTCTCTATAACCTGGAGTGACTGCCAACCTAGCGAACATAAAACCAGTTCTACCACGACATCAACAACTGGTGCCCCAAGCTATAAACCTTGTGAAGACTGTCCTTGCAATCAGGAAGGGAAAAAAGTGCCCTGGTACATGTTTACATATCTGGAATGCATTGATGGAATTTGGAAATTTAGAGCATGTCCATATGGCTATAATTTGATAAATGGTAAATGTAAACCTTCTCCAAATTTTGTAACACCAGGCAAATTATAAAAGGAACAAATTGACTTTGCACAGCATGAGATTTTAGATATGACTCTTCGAAACTTTAAAAATCACATAACAAAAATATAGTTCATCTTACACACCAGATATTTTAAACTTGCAAGGAAAAGTATATATATTTAACTTATTAACGACGAAATGAAGATTAAGAAGACCGGAAATTCCTTCAATGATATCACCAATTTTTCAAATTCATCGTTAATAGAAATAGAGATGTTATAATAGTTAATTGTTTTATTCATGTATCCACTTTTATTTGTTTTTACCCCCTTATTGTTAATATAGATAAAAACAAATGTAAATTGTAAGAATATGTAGCTTTGAAAATGTACAGCGAAACTACAAGCATGACGAATAAAAGTATTTGTGAAATTTCATCAAGTGCTTCATTTAATATTTATTTATGTATTTAGGGAGTAAGGAGATGGGTTAATCCCGAGACTGTAAGTAATGCCCGAGTCCGCGGAAGGGAGTCAACGGTATTTTCATTGGAGGGATTAATGCGCATTACTCAGATACATACAAAACTTTTCTCACGACGATCAGTTACAATTTATTTAATCAATTTGAAAATTTATTTCATATAATTAAAGAGAAATCAATAGACCTAGGTTACTGTAATGTTGCTACGGAGACAGTTTGTTTATATTATGAAAAATATAATTTATTTATGTCAGGTTGAATGTGCCAGTATTGAATAAGTGTATATATATTGTGAAGTTTTATTAAAATAGAGATATTGCGTCAGTTGCAATGGAGGCAACTGCCGAATTATTGCCTGCAAAATTAAAGAGATTGTATGAAAAAGCGTATACAGATTTAAGAAAATGGTGTGATAAGAAGAGTGTAGGTCAGTGGTTCAAATTCCTTCAATGATAAATATGTAATAAATATTTAGTTTTTATTTATTTATTTTTTTCCGTTATATCATTAACTGCCAGTTTCTCAGAACTCGTTATCATACAAGTTATATGTACATATATATACAGAGATTGAAAAAATATTTTCAGTTGTGTTTAAGAACTGTACAAAGAATCTTCAAAATGAATTTGTTAAATATAACAGGTATAAAACTTTCAATAATTCTATAATACAGTACACGCTCGATTATGTGAACTAATAGTTCGTTACTTTATATTTTTGGTACACAGCAATAATGGCTCTTTCTTCAAAAACATGGAATCACTTATTAAAAAATGAATTTAGAATGAAAAATCTTTATAGTACCTTATGTTGAATTTTGACTGTTCACTATAGTGGATGGTTCATTTAACGGAGTATTCACATAACCGAGCTATTTTATTATTTTCTTACATTAATTTGTTACAAAATTTAAATTTTTGATTCTTTATAGGACCTATTTTATTTATTGTTCTACTCTCTATAACCTGGAGTGACTGCCAACCTAGTGAACATAAAACCAGTTCTACCACGACATCAACAACTGGTGCCCCAAGCTATAATCCTTGTGAAGACGGTCCTTGCAATCATGAAAGGGAAAAAGTGCGCTGTTCCATCTTGAGAGGATGTGCATATGGCTAAAATTTAAGTGGTGTAAATGGTACCTGTAAACCTTATCTAAATTTTGTAACACCAAGCAAATTATAAAAGGAACAAATTGGGCATCAATCAGATTTTTACATTTAAACATGATACTTTGGATATTTGTACTCTTCGAAACTTGAAAAATCATATAACAAAAATATAGTTCATCTTACACACCAAATACTTTAAACTTGCAAGGAAAAGTATTTAGATTTAACTTATTAACGACGAAATGAAGATTAAGAAGACCGGAAGTTCCTTCAATTATATCACCAATTTTTCAAATTCATCGTTAATAGAAATAGAGATAATGTTATAATAGTCGATTGTCTTATTCATGTATCCATTTTTATTTGTTTTTATTATAATACTAATTTGGGGTGCATTCGAGTTGTACAGAGTAGAGCGAGCGCTGAGCGAACAGTTGATGGTGACGTCATGAATAGAGAACTAACGGAGCGAGCGTTCTTGTGACGTAATGTTTATAAAATCTAACCCTACAATTTTAGGTGGCGTTTTTACTGTCAGATTAGTTCACGTCAGTCATGAATCAAAATTATATACCTCGGTTTTTCCTTGATTTTTTTTTTCAATGATGAAGAAATAAAATTAATTAAAAATTAAATAATAATTAATGAATTAATTTAATGAATTTTTTCCATTTTAATTTTATGCACGGTGTATTTTAATAATTTTTTTGCTGTTTACAGAACCTCACAAATACATAAAATGGCCATACTCTGTAGCTATAGACAAATAACAATATTATTTGTCTATTGTTATTTGTCTAAGGCTATTATTTTTATTTTATTTATAATTTAATTTTAAACTTTCATTTCTTTCCCGCCGTTCCCCCACTTTTTTATGTCGTACTCCATATGCTCGGTCTTAACACCCCGAACACATAGAGCGCACTCTAAATGCTCGCTCGATCGCAAAACGAATGCAATTGAGTGTACTCCGAGCGTCAACTCGAACACGTTTGAGCGTACAGAACGTGCTCGGAACGCTCGGAGCATCAAATCGAATGTACCCATAGTAATCTTAATGGTAATTTTATATTATTTAACATAAAAATAACATACTGTCATACACATTTTTTTTTTCACTTTTTTAAGTTGAAATACATACACATTTTTTTATAACAGTAATATAGCAATCCTAATATTAATTTTACACTAACATTACAATATAATAATCCTAATAATAGTTTTATTAATAAATAAATTATAATTATATTTGCCAATACGGTAATTCCAGGGATTTGAGGAATAACAACTGGGAAAGTGTCAACAAGACTCAAAAAGCAATAAGTTTGTTGGCTTCGTTCGTCGTTGGGATTGTTTGCAAAAATTATAAATTTGTTCTTATTTTTTTCTAATTCTGCTAACTGCTAAGAAGAATAAGAACTAAAACTATTAGTATTGTTATATCACAATAGATGGCGCTTATATTTTGTGTACTAATATTAATAAAAATTAAAATTTTAAGATTTCAGCGCTCTAGCAGTAGTGTCTGAATTTTTAACATCGACATCGGTAGTAGACATCGATGTTTTATCGATACTATCGCCATCTGACCATCCATGGTAAAAATATCGATGTTTTTAAAACAAACATCGATGTTTTCGATACATCGATCCTTTTTCCCATCCCTAGGTCTCACCCTTAGTGCGCGCCTGAAGTAACACAACAAAGAAAAAATTGATGTGAAGTGTGAATATTCACACATTTCAGGGTTTCGCAGGTATATAATAAGTGAAGGCGGTATGCTGAGTGTGTAGGACAAATTTTACTTTGTAGTAATCACGGCAAAATGAACGATATTTTTAAAATAATTTATCGTCTGTTAATCATATAATAAGACTGGTTATTAAATTTACGCTCTTAAAAATTAAATACAACATTTGTCAAAATATAACTAGAATTTTGACAAAATAATTTCTACATAATAAAAATGCAAAAAAAAACAGAAAAAATAAAATTCACTCCGTACTCGAACTCGAAACCCTTCGTTTCCAGCGCATTCTAGCTTACGACACCAGTGCGCTAACCCATTACGCTATCGCACACCTTGTATGTGAGTGTCTTACATTGGTATAACTTTTGTACTTTGTGAACCAAAAACCACAAAAAATGCGTTATTTTCCGAAAACATAATCTGATCAAAAATTCCTGTTGTACTATTTCGGTTCACACCAATATACATTACTTAGAATTTTTTTAGATTTTTAGTTTAAACCATCTGGGCTACAGGGTGTGGGACAAAATTTTTTTTGCACAATTTTGGCAAAAATCTCATCAAAATAATTTATTTTGCAAAAATAAAAATTTGATCGTTAATCCACGTACTAAGGGCTTTCATTTGATACCCTACTCAAAATTTAAAAAAAAAAAAATTGTTTTTGATGAGCACATATTTGTTTATATTTTTAGGGGGGTATGTTTTTTAGATGTTTTAGTATTTTTCCTATGTGCGGGTCAAAGAGTTGTATAAGCATGCCAAATTTCAACTCTCTAGGTTTAGCCGTTTGGCTACAATTTTTACCGAACAGACAGACAGACGACAAAATGACGGTATAAGGGTTTTTTGGTCATACCTACAAAACCCTAAAAAAAACAAAACACAACGTAAGTATTTAAAATAAGGAAACCTGAAAGGTTACGAAACCCTGAAAAGCACTTAGTTTAAATCGTGATGGGAATAAAACCAAAGGAGTTAAATCTTTCTTGGAAAGATGATGCTCTGCGAATATAGGTTAAGGATAAAAACTATGTAAACTATATATTGTAAATACTTTATTTTAAAATTATAAAAATATTATAATCAGTAATTGATGTATTTTTAAACAACCATGCATAAAATGGATCAATTTCACAAGTTTTATTTGGTCCAGTCAAATTATAACTATAAGGACAACCTTAGAATCTCCATATTCCATTAATGCATTTTAAATAAGTAAACATATACCATCGGACTCTGTCTCCTTCATGTTCGCAAGGACAGCCTATGCAAACTCTATAACCTGTAGTGGTACGAGTAGTTGTGGTACCAGTAGTTCCAGTTCCAGTAGTTCCAGTTCCAGTTGTGGTTGGAGTTGTGGTTCCAGTTGTCGTTCCAGTTGTGGTTCTGTGCCTGAATTTTATGTGTATCCAACATGATTCAGTACCACTCCACATTGAAAGAAAAATTAAAAATAAAACAAAACCTGAAAAAATTACTCGTAAGTTAATTTGACAAAAGAAAAATAAACAAATGTACAATTTGCACCTATTTACCAACATAAGTTGTCATTTTGGACACAAAATGCAATTTTCTAAACATATTTGTTAGGATTACACCGTTGAAAAGAGAAAAATAGTTCTATAATAATATTTAAAATAATATGTGTAGTGTAATTTGAAGGAAAGTTATTTTTTCTTCAAGCGGATTATAATGCTAACATTACATTGTTCAATACATTCGGTAGAAATGATACATTTTTCTACTAGTAATAAAATGTGAACATTTTTATGCTAGTAAACAGTTCATATAATTATCAACAGATGGCACTGATGGCAGCAGTCGCCATAAACAAAACATCTGTCAATTTAATATGTTTGCAGCGTGGTTTGTAGTGAATTCAGAAATTAGTTACGTTATTAGTGAGTTACTTTATTATTATTCTGTGATCATTCTGTGATTAGTTACAAAATACACAATATAAAGATCAAAAATTAAAAAATGTCTCAACCAATTTAATGTACACCGCCGGAATTAGCAGCAATAGCATCTGAAACTATAAAGTCATAAGTATTTATGGTTACAAATTTTTAATACATACGCTTGAAGAAAAAATAGTATATGTCACTCGGAGTAGAACGCCTTTTTTGTGCTTCGCTCAATATGCAAGCCTCGGTTACGCCTCGGCAGCAACATTTGAGCTCAGCACAAAAAAGAGCGCGTTCTACTCCTAGTAACATAATATACTATTTATCTATTACCTGACATATTTCTTCAGTATTTTTTCTGCTGACTTCTTAGCTGTACAAATGTTTCTAGATACTGTCTGTTTGTAAATATTTAGCTCTGAATTTATAACCATCCGTCTAATTTCAATAGGTTTATATTTAGCTAAAATAATATATAAATACAATCCTTTTAAAAGTAATTTAGATACGTCTAAATATGTTTTTCAAAAATAAAACGTAAACTAATTTGCACATATTACATCTAATAATGAAATTTAATTTATTAATTTGCCGAACGATTACAGTGCATAAGTATACGTGAGGATGAAAGAGGACAAAATGGTTATGCCGTATACTTTTAAAATCCAAATATTTTTTAAGTATGGAAGATGAGGGTTCTAGTTTTACAAAGTATTAGCATTCCGAAAAAATCGACAAACTAATCAGACAGTTTAAGGATATTTTTTAATCTAAATATTACAGCAAATTGTTGGATCTAGAGAGGTGAAATTTGGCATGCATATACGCATCATGACCGAGATACAGGAAAAATACTGAGACATTGAAAGAAACACTTGAAATCTAAATCTAAATTTTTCGCCGGAATAAAAAAATGTTTTTTTGCAAATATCTCCATTGCATTGCAAAATTCGAAAAAAATATATCTTTATTAAATTAAATAGAAATAAATTATCTACAATTTAATTTTCATAAGTTTTTTTTATGGGATGAACGGTTTCGTTGCTAAAACGCCGCAAAATTGGTAAATTTTTCGAATTCATGTTCTTTCCGCATCAATTAACTCAAAAATATTATTACTATTTTAATTATGCTAATTTACCAAAGTATATGTTTATTTTTAACTTTTTTTTTGTTGCGTAAACTTGCGAAAAGTAAACTGGAGCTGAACTAATTCACACACCTAATAACCCATCTTTGATTTTTTTTCGTCCCCATTTCTGTGGATTTCGGACCTGATGGTATGTCCGGAATAAATGCTCACGTACTGCTGCCTCAGTCGGTGGTAGAAAAGCGATGTTAAAACTGCTTTTGAAGGCTGATTTTACATTAGGCTGACCATTTTCTTGAGAAGGCAATGCGGGACGGTCCAGTGTGAGAACCTTTTTTTTTTTTTGCTCGTCACTTGGATTTTGGGAGGTGAGAACCTTGTTTTTATTTGCTAAGGGCGCCAAAACACGGCTCTGCGTACATGAGAGGAAAGGAGTACAAAAGATAACAAAAACGTATTAAACGATTTAACAATTGTGGCTAGTATTATTTAATTACCGCGACAAAAAAATTAACAATTGAATAAAAAATATCACAAAAAAATAAATTACACTAATAACTACATATGCCACCAGCTCAAAAAGAAATAACATAAGGGTTGGCTATGGAAAAATAAAATAATGTCTACTACAGGCTTTATATAACAATATAAACTTATGACAACAACAAAAGTCATGACAGTTAATTAATTCTAAAGCTTACTGATGACATTACTTTTATTTTCCATAGCCAACCCTTATGTAATTTCTTTCAGAACTCATGGTATAATGTAAATATACACATTTTAATATCAAAATTAAAAAATTATCATTATCAAACTATTGGGCTCAACAGCGCTATGAAGTGACGCCAAGCGGACTATAACTGAACTAAGCGAAACGAGTAATAGTTTATTGTTTACATCTGGTTTACATGTGTTTTCTCGTGTAGTTTGTATTGCTTTTAAAAGTTAGTGTTGCAGTTTGTTTGTTATATTAACTTTTGATAGCAATTATTATTCTTTTTTATATTACTTTATGTTATAATGAGTTATTATAACACAAATTGGTGTGTGTTTGGCTGTCACTCTAGAAAAGGAAGTAACAAAAATATTTACTTCCACTATTTTCCAAATGAGAAACAATTTGTGAACTGTTAATAAATTTGGTGCTGTGGAAGTGATAATAACAAACTAGTATTTATTAAACAAATTAAATAAAAAACAAACACTAAATTATAAAAATCCTTCTCGAACATAATTAAATATCTACCCGGGTAATTTTAATGCAGAATTAGGGCAAGCGGTCTCAAATTCTGTACGCAGCTTTTCTAATACATTTTCACTGAACTTTCAGTGCCTGCTTTTGTTTTTAATCAATTTATTTAGGCAAGGAGTTTCTAACAGAGGTTTCGGTTCATACTGTTGTAGGACAGGTTTCTTAAAAGTAGACCACAGGCATTTTAAATCTGTGCTGGTTAATATTTCCATACTCAATATATTGTTTCTGGAACAAAAAGTAAAACCAACAGAAACCACACAAAAAAAAGATAAATCAAATATTTCACAATCAATCAATGCCCTGATCTTGGCTTCTTTCATTTTGGTTTGTTAACCACCTGGCACAAAATAATAGGATAGCTGAAATGTGTTTGCATGTAGTTCCTGCTTTACATGTGCAGGACATATTTAAAACTTCAACATCATTACTAAATTTTAATTTCCCAGTGACTTCGTGAGGTGGTGTTCTCAAACTGCTTGTTTGTAAACATAACCCACATATGTCGACATGCTCATCATTTTTGTCCAAAATTCCGCACAACATAAGATTTCCGGCGTTTAACAACTCTTCTCCTTCAACTACACACCTAGAAGAAGGTGTTGCACTTAAAAAAATTAAATAATTTAATAAGGATAGCTGTTTATTATCCATTGCAAATCGATGATTTAACATGTAAACAAATATGGACAACTTTCACATTACTCGTTTCAATCAGCTGTTCACAGCGCTCGTAGCGCCGCCATCGGGCATTGTTGTATCCAATAGGAAAAGTAGAGCACTGACAGTTAAATGGATGTAAAGTTAGTTAGAATTAAAAATGCGGGACATTTTGCGGGACAAATATCAAAATGCGGGACAAATATCAAAATGCGGGACATTTTGCGGGACAAATATCAAAATGCGGGACATTTTGCGGGCAAGTAACAATGCGGGACGCAGAGTCAAAATGCGGGACGAATGGTCACCCTATTTTACATAGCACCGATGTCTATAATTGTTAAGGGTATTACCCTGGTAGAAATACAATAATTATGTTAGAATTCCGCAAGTTTATTGCACAAAAAAAAGTTAAAAATAATCGTATATTTTGTAAAATTAGCAGATTTGAAGTTATAAAAGTACAATTTTGATCAATTCGAAAAATTGTTCCAACTTTGCGGCGCTCTAGAGGCGAAACCGTTCATCCTACAAAAAAAATTATAAAAGCTAAATTATAGAAAATTTATTATTCTTTAATTCATTATAAATATATTTTTGTCGAATTTTGCAAAATAATGGAGATATTTGCAAAAACATATATTTTTGCACGTTTTTCGAGTGTTTTCCAAAGTTTCTGCAAAAAACAGCACCTCAAGACCTCTTCATTCCACTAATTTCTGAAACTCTCGCAAAATCTTCTCCAAAACAGTTTTGAACACCAATTTCCTGGACTAAAACTGTTGATTTTGTTACATTATTTAATGTTTTCCCACACTTCATACCTACGTAATCCTAAAATCTGTACTAATCCACACTTCCCATCAATTATTCAATTATTTCAGCGAAGCCAAGCAATAACTATCAATTTGTATTGTTCAAAGTGCATCGTCAATAGCGCGTAGAAAGACTTGAAGGCCAAAGCAATGAAATAAATTCATCAATAATATTTTAAACAATGTCGCTATCAACATAAATTATCTAAACAAGCATTGACAATCAACTCGTATGTTTGTATGTGTGTTAATACATGAGTAATTAATTATTTACATTATCGATTCAACAAATTTCGTTCATGTTAAACAATTTTCAGGGGAACCATAAATTATCTCATTATTACTTACATGCTTTTCAATTTGCTGCTAATCTCTTGGGGCTTGGAAATTTCGAATTAAGATATACGGATAATATCTCGCATTCTGGGACTGCTTAAGACGCAGAGCTATAACAAACTATTAATTTGATGCATAATAACATTAGTCTAAAGGTCGATACACACGTAACAATAAATCGTAACTATAGGCTAGTCGGTCAATCAATGCAGTTGCGTCACTTAAAGCGTCACATTTTTATGACGTCATAATAGATACATTTACATGGCATTCAAAATAAAAATAAGTTGAATTTAACCTAAAAAGCTGTTCACTACAGATAATGTTTAAAATAGAAATCTATAAGATATCTATAAAAAAATACTACTCTTAAATCTTAATATCTTGATATCTTAAAAAAACCAGCGCTAGTAATTTTTTTTTAAATCTTTTTTTCATAAGATGGCAGCACTGTCCCTAATTACTGTGTCAAACATGAGCGCCATCTGTCAACCAGTTTGATTACATCGGCTGTTTTATTTAACACACTTAGTAGTGCGTCGCGATTTTTACAATGAACAAAACTACTGAACAAAAAGTTTGCCTTAAATTTTACGAATGGAATTACGAGTGCCGACTCGTTAAAAATGTTGGAAAAGTGTTATGGTGAAACAGCTTTATCAAAAACACGGCCGTACGAGTGGTACAAAGCGTTTAAAAACGGTCGAGAGATCGTCGAAGACAAACCACGTTCCGGACAACCTTCGACCGCTTCAACCAACGAAAATATCAAAAAAGAAAAGGAAATTGTGCTCGATAATTGGCTTAAGAGAGATTTCACGTGATTTGGAAAAATATTTCGTGGATTTTACATGATGATAATGCACCATCACATAGAGCAGCAATTGTGACTGAATTTAAGGCCAAAAACGGGACAAATACCATCGAGCAACCACAGTATTCACCAGATTTGGCCCTGTGTGACTTCTTTTTATTTCCGAAATTAAAATTGCCGTTACGTGGAACCCGTTTTGAGTCGATCGCGGCCATAAAGGAAAATTTGTGGAATGAGCTGAAGGCTATACCGGAAAGCGCCTATATAAGGTGTTTCGAAAATTGGAAAAAACGCTGGAAAATGTGTGTAGCATCAAATGGGGCCTACTTTGAAGATGACAAATTAAATTTTGATGATTAAATGAAAATTGTGTTCTTTATTTACCAATTCCCGCTACTTTGCTGACAGAATGTATGTACCTAAACACAAAACTGCTAAATACGAGGTGTGTAAATTAAATAACCGAACATAACGTTTGATCTAGCAACATTTGGGACGCGGGACTTGGAGAGGCGGCAGGTGAACATATAACACGCCTTCAGTACGATTTTGAACTCGCTAGAGTAATTTTGCTGTCCGTAGCGATTTTTTTTCGTGAAAGAGTTTTTTCTAGTGTTTTCTAAAAATGAGTGACATTCATTTTGAACAACGGTGTGCTATCAGGTTTTGCTTCAGACTTGGGCACAGTGCAACGGAAACTTTTGCAAAACTTCAGCAGGTCTACGGAGACAGTGTTTTGTGAAGAACCCAGGTTTTTTAGTAGTTTAAGGCATTTTCAGAAAGAAGAGAGTTGATTGAAGATGAATCACGCAGCAGGCCTTCATCTTCAAGAACCGATGAAAATGTCGACAGAATCCGGAATCTTGTGCGTTCAGATCATCAGTTGACAGCCAGAATGATCGGGGAAGAGTTGAATTTGACTCACACTACCGTTCATCAGATTTTGACCAATGATGAGAAAAATCTGCGCAAAAATGGAAAAAACCTTTCACAGAACGAGTTTTGGCCAGTAAAACATTCCTGTGGCTCCTCAGCCTCCTTATTCGTCTGATTTGAGTCCTTGTGACTTTTTCCTCTTCCCAAGATTGAAAAATCACCTCAAGGGACGTCATTTTGGGACACTTGAAAACATTCAAACGTCCGTAACCGTCCAGCTATTCCAGTATCCGAGTTCCAGCACTGCTATGAGGATTGAAAGAACCGTCTCCAGCGCTGTGTAGCTTCCCAAGGAAGTTATTTTGAGGGAGACAATATTGAATTGTAATTCTATTCAATAAAAAATAAATAATAATAATAAATCAGTCCGACTACTTAATTTTCACACCTCGTACAACAAATTAAATAAAAGTAATAATAATAATATGATAATATAATAAGTTTATTTAATAACAACAATGTTGTTTCATAGAAACAATTACAATATAGTAAACATTGCAACAATTACAACAATAATTGAAATTATAGAAAATTTAAACATAATAGTAACACATTAGTGTTAAATATAATTTTCTAATACAAATTTATTATGTTTAAATCGCGCGGAATTTTAGTAGCAATATTAATTGCGAAAACTCATACATATTTTATCATATTTTTTACAGTTTAGCCACGGTAACAACTACGCATGGCAATAAAATGAATTAGTGAAAAGTCTTTATAAAAATGTAGTGCACCTGCCGTGAATTTCAATACACCATCACAGGCCGGGGATGAAACCCCCAGCTTCACATTAGAACACCACTCTTTTACAAAGATCTTATCTTAAAGTAGCAAGATATTTGAGCACTTGTGTTTTCAGTCGTATTTTGAAGATATAATATATTATTTGCTTTGCCATGGTGGAATATTCTATTTTCTATGATTTAGCTTGAGGTCATATACGATGTTCCGAACATAAATTCAAATTGTTTGACTATGTATATGTTAACTGATCCGTATGATGTCCTTACATAAATTTGACATACATATGGGTTTGTGGCCGGATTATTTAGATCACATGCGGGAGTTATTAGCAAACTGTAGGGTCCAATAAAACAGAAATGAACCAAATACAACATAAAAGATTAAAAAACACACACAAAACTACAATAAAAATAAAATTTCACCATGGACATAATCAAATTTTTAAAGTTTCCTAACTTACCGATATTTATTATTGCCATCTGTTATTTGTAAGAAAAAGCTTAATCTGGTTTTTGTCTAAGATTAACATTTTCAATTTAAAGTTTTATTTTACTTTCAAACAAAAACTATTAACGTAAGATTTTACTTTCCTTTGAAAGGAAGTACTAAAGAAAGAGGATTTGAGGGCATTCTTCAGCTTAAATGTCCCCATAAACCCGAGCTTAGCTTTCTGTTAGTTCTTTGCTAACAACTAAAGAAAAGGCCACTTCATTTTTAATTCATCAACTATACGAATTTGGTGCTAGTGTAAATTTCACAAGAAATATAAGGTTGGTGTTTTATAAAGATTATATTTCACCCTTCGGGATTGGAAAATAAAAATGGCAAATATGAAATTTTAATATATCATAATAACCTCCAGTGACGTGAAATAAATTAATACGTAGCACATCGCTCATGCAAAAAAAGAAATAAACTCGTATCTGAGTTTGTTCAAACAGCGAATTCGATTAAACGATGTCGATTCATCAATGTCCAGGTTATGTGTGGTTATACGTGCGGACAATACTCAAAATAACCTCAACTAACCTCAAAATCCACACTCAGTACTCGCTTAAAAGGATGCACAACAGTATATTAAGTTTCTTGTAAAACTGACCATATGAAATAAAATTTGCAACAACCAATACATCAAAATTTGAAATGAATTTTATATATTTTTTAACATCTTGGTTTTACTTACTTCATCCTGAAGCCTTTCTACCTTGCGGTGTAAGGCTATAGTCGAGTTACTTATTTTCTGGTGTTGTTCTCCATACTTCTTTCCATCGTGTTCTGTCCTTTGTATATTTTCTTATCTCCTCCCACTTTACGCCTCTTTTAGTTGCAGCTTCTTTTGTTTCTTGGTACCAGGTTTTCCTTGGTCTTCCTGGCCTAACTTTCTTCACTGTTCTTGCTTCAAAAACTCTTTTTACTATTTTGTCTTCAGTCATTCTGTGTATCTTAGCTGTCCTTCTTCTGTTATGGTCTCCAGTGACTTTGTGTCTAGTTTTTTTTGTAAATTCTTCATTTCTTTTTCTGTCCAATTTTGTTTTACCTTCAATTTTCCTTTAAAATATCATTTCAGAGCTTTTTATTTAGGAACTTCCTATTTTTTTTTATCTCTTATGTTTGTTTAACGTCCAATCCAGCTTCTGATGTGTCATTACCAAAGTATGGTCACCCTTCATGCCGAACGGAAGAAGCCTTGAAACAGAAGCCAGTGTCCAAGGACAATTTTGCAACAAAAGCTAAAATTTAAAATGTACGAAGTGTGTAAATTAAGTAACCGGAGTGGCAACATAGCGTTCGATCTGGCAATATTTGGGACGTGGGAGGGGCGGCAGATGAACATGTGATACGCGTTCAGTACGAGTTTGAACTCGCTAGAGTAATTTTGTTCTCCACAGCGATTGTTTTCGTGAAACAGTTTTTTCTAGTGAGTTCTAAAAATGAGTAACATTCATTTCGAGCAACGGTGTGCTATCAAGTTTTGCTTCAGACTTGGTCACAGTGCAACGGAAACTTTTTAAAAACTTCAGCAGGCCTACGGAGACAGTGTTTTGTCAAGGACCCAGTTTTTCTGGTGGTTTTAGGCATTTTAAGAAGGAAGAGAGTTGATTGAAGATGAATCACGCAGAGGAAGGCATTCATCTTCAAGAACCGATGAAAATGACGACAGAATCCGAGATCTTGTTCGTTTAGATCGTCGGTTGACAGTCAGAATGATCGAGGAAGGGTTGAATTTGACTCACACTACCGTTCATCAGATTTTGACCAATGAATTGGGTATTCAGTGAGACACAGTAAAACATTCCTGTGGCCCCTCAGCCTCCTTATTCGCTTGATTTGAGTCCTTGTGACTTTTTCCTCTTCCCAAGATTGAAAAATCACCTCAAGAGACGTTATTTTGGGACACTTGAAAACATTCAAACGTCTGTAACCGACCAGCTGAAAGTTATTCCAGTATCCGAGTTCCAGCACTGCTATGAGGATTGGAAGAACCGTCTCCAGCGCTGTGTGACTTACCAAATAAGTTATTTTGAGGGAGACAATACTGAATTGTAATTCTATTCGAATAAAAAAATATTTAAAAATTAGTCCGGTTACTTAATTTACACACCTCGTATAAGTAATATTTTTGCAAAAATGTGTGTTTATAATGTTTGTGTCTTAAGTAATTTTATGTAATAGCGGCACAATATGTTCTAAATTTGTTCTAATTTAGTTGTGAAAACAAATTAAACTATGCAATTAGTGTTATAATTCCTGGTGTTGAATTCATCTCACATAATCCTGGTGTAAGTTGCAGAGGACCTCTAAAAGGAGTCCCTGACAGCAGGCATGAAATGCAAATCCATCTCCGTAGGTCCCAGCCATTATCCTGTGTCCTTTCCCGTATACTATTTGTCATGTGCGGGCCGGAAGTGAACCCGGATCTTTCCTGTAGTATTCTACGTGTCTCCTTCATGATGCTGTATAATCTACGGTATTATAACTCAATGTTAAACCTCAACTTTGATGAATTAATTTAAAGATGACTGTTTCTGGTGATGTATGAATTATTAAACTACTTTATAGGTATTGTTGGGGAAGTATTGTTATTGACTGATGTCTTCATTGGCTCACAATACATCAGCACCCCCAAAATTTAATTCGATTCTCTCTCTCTCTCTCTCTCTCTCTCTTTAAATTTACTAATTTTGTCGTGCGTCAATCTCCTTAACGACCTGATATGTATAGAGCTGCTAATTACTAAATAATTTCTTTTTGTTTTAGGTGAGTGTCTTCTATTGCATTATCTACCACGTTGCAAGCTACCTATGTAAGTGAGTAAGTGATTTTAAAAATTAATTTAATATAAGTATCTGAGAATCTATGGATTTTAGGATCATGAAAATTTACTTAATTAAATTATAAACTATTTTACTTTTATTGTAAAAATAATATTTTGGTTTATCATCATTTTGTTTTTCCGAATATTTTACCAGCACGGTTTGTAATCATCCGAGTGAAATATAGCCATTATATGCGAGTCAAATACAATATTTTATCTAAAACTATTTATTCCTTTCTAAATCTATTAGATTGATAAATTGTACCGTTAACAAATCTGATTCTAGTTTACAAACTAGCAATCAATCTTCAAGATTTAGATCTCTAATTTTAAAAGTATTAAGTTTTTAAAAAGCTATTCAACTAGTGTTATTATTGCTAAATTTGATCTGATTTTATTGAAGTCAGTTTTTGTGTAGTTTGAGCAAGCTGAGTGAATTGAAATAGTTAACTATATAACTATGTCTCGTCTGGAAGTTAATGTAACACGCACAGCAGTTAGTGTGTTAGTTTAATCTTGAATAGCTCTTACAATTCTAATCTAGTTTATAAAGTTTGATGAATTAACTAAGGTATTACAATATATTACGTCTTCTACTTATCAAATATGGATAAAAAAATATTGAAACTAACTTATAACTTTATATAACTTCACAAGCGCCAACAACATTGGGGCGATGAGGGCGATTGCCAATTTAATTACGTAAAGTGTCTCTCTAATTCTTAAAACTAAATCAAAAACTCTGATATAGCTGCAAAAGCCGCCTCTCAAACACCTATTGATGTGAGTTTCATATTTCCAGATGACGCAAAGTGTCATCTGAAACATCTGGTTTTAGCCAAATGGCAACATCATTGGGACAGCATACAAAATTAGAAGTTAAGACAAATAAAGGGAGACGTTAAACCATGGGTTTTTTTTTGCGAGATTAACCGTAGGAAGGAAACCGCCAACACACTTCTCCATATAGGCCAGTGGTTCTTAAACTTTTCAGAATTCCGAAACACTTACAACTTTAGAAAAATTTAGTGGAACACAGTAAAATAAAACAGTATACATATTTTTATATTGCATAATATTTAAAAAATCCTATACAGAACAGTTTTTGGAGAACTTTGCGACAAAAATTCTTTCATATACTTGAAACCCTAGACATTTCTGTATGTTATTTTGTCCGCAGATTCTTAGAGAATAAATCTGCAAAATATTGTTCATATCGGTCAAAGGATATAGGAGTCTCTTGTTTATGACTACGAAACCATAGACATTTATGTTAGTAATTATATTTGTAGATTCTTAGAGAATAAATCTGCAAAATATTGTTCATATCGGTCAAAGAATATAGGAGTGTCTTGAGTTTTTTATTTATGTCTACAAAATCCTAGACATTTCTGTATGTTATTTTATTCGCAGATTCTTAAAGAATAAATCTGCAAAATATTGTTCATATCGGTCAAAGGATATAGGAGTGTCTTGAGTTTTTTATTTATGTCTACGAAATCCTAGACATTTCTGTGTGTTATTTTGTCCGTAGATTCTTAAAGAATAAATCTGCAAAATATTATTCATATCGGTTCAAAGGATATAGAGGTCTCTTGTTTATGCCTACGAAATCCTAGACATTTATGTATGTAATTATATTCGTAGATTCTTAGAGAATAAATCTGCAAAATATTGTTCATATCGGTCAAAGGATATAGAATTGTCTGCCAATGATGAGAACCTTAGGAAAAATTGACGTCACATTGTTATCGACACTATATACAGACAGTGCTAATTATAAATGTCAGATTATTTACTGTACAATAAAATGATGATGATGATTAAATTAAAATTATTCTATTTAAATTTTTTTCGCAAAACAATTTTTATCCCATCTTTTATTCAGTTTTATTCGCATCAATATTCGCAAATCGACTTTTCCAGTAGATACTGATTGGTTTCGCGCTGAGATCGGATTAACTTGAGTATAATCCAAAGGATTTAGAGTCAATTCCTTCTCCCCCTATAACCTACAGTAATAATCATAAAAAATACAGAACAAGTTGGAAGCTGGAAGTCGAAAATTCAATGTGTGAAAAACAAAATTGTACCCAGATGAAATGAAAGAAAATTACTTTCTTTTCGAAAATAAATTTTAATGTTTTTCCATTTTTATTTTGATTAAAAAAAAAGAAACTATTTTTCATATTTCAGATGGAATATTGAATATTTTTCACATGATATTTAATTTTTTCCAGTTTTATTACTTTTTTATGTACAAGGAAAGTTTACGCAAACAAATTATTTTGATAAAAAATATCTTTTTGCACGAAACTACGTAGTAAAGATTATAAGGTAGATATGCACATCGCTACCCTTCAAAACTGCGCCAAAAAGATCGTAAAAAATCCATTTCCTTCCTTTTTACAAGTATCTTTTTACTACCTAGATATCAAAAATTCGATATTTAACACTACCAAAATTATAAACTTTAAAAAACATTAAAATGGCTACATGTGTGTATTTATCGCACCCTTTATCCTAAAGGGGTTAAACTAAAAGTCTGATAAAATTCTAAATAATGTAGGTACATTGATTTGAAACGAAAACGTACGAAAGAAATTTTTGATTAGATTGCGTTTTTGTAAATATTTCTGTTTTTGTGGATTTTTGTGGAAAAAAAATCTATTTATTAATATAATGCCCGGTCTTAAAACTATGGTCTATTTCATATTTAAAAAAAGTAGATAGCATGCCGAATTTCAACTTTTTAAGTTCATCAGACCATAATTTCTACTGTACAGACAGACACATGAGTAGCGTTATAAGGTTTTTTTATTCATACCTACAAACCCTAAAAACGAAAAACTTATAATAATTTTTTATCCATTTAATGACAACTTATGGTCTATTTCAAATTAAAAAAAAGTAGATAGCGCTGCGAACCGAGTACGATTTACACTGGACAAATACAGTATAGCGGAAAATTTAAAATAAGATACAACTAGGGCATAGGCGTAGTAACTGGGTTAGCAAGTGATTTTTTTTTTAAATTTAAAGAAGGTTAATAAGATATTGAAATAAACAAGGCAGATGATACACTTACGTTATTTATACGACATAAATTCAGTTTAATGGGGAAAAAGTTAAAAAAATATTAATTTTAAAAATTATGTACTATATATAAAAAGAGATTTGGCTAAAAGAGTTTAAATAAAGCAATAAAACAAACAATATATCTTCAGAGCTAAAGTTTCTTATTTAAATAATTATTGTAAATAAAAATTAAAAATATATGTATAGATGAAGGTCTAAAAATTATATCAATAACTTCTTCTTTGGGCACAATCAACTGGGCTGTCTTTTGGCCTCACATTAGTCCTCTATCTTGATCTGTTAATTGTCAAGTGTCAAAAAATATTTATATGTCAAATAACCTAAAATATATATAACTGCGTAAAAACAAATTACATGGAGAATTTTCTCCATAAAATCTACGCCAAGAATATAAATAAAAGTCTAAATATGTAAATAATAACAAAATATATGAAAAAAATAAATAATATAATCTGTCTCATTTTGTAGTACGGAACTAACAGTGAAAGTTCATTTTTTATGTTGTATATTGACAATACATTTATAATATTGTCATAGTATTGGTTCACACGGATACGCCAAAGTCTGTTTACGCCACAACAGTCACCAAAGTAACCAGATCTAGTTTCGTATTACAAATTGAGACGGGTTATATAAATAATATATATTTCCAATGTACGACACTGAACATCTGTCAACTTGGACTAAAAACAATATTTTAACAATGTAATAGGGATGACGATCTAAACCAATCCGAAGCAAGGACAAACAGCTCCTATCTTCTTACACACATTTTTCTACTTTGCAATAGACCATAGATAGGGTGACCATCCGTCCCGGTTTTCGGTCAATTGTCCCGGTGTCCCGAAGACTGTCTTCGGGACGCCCGATTGTCCCGTTTTTTTTTTAAATCTCTTTGTTCGTCACTTTGAATTTGGGTAGGTGAGGACCTTTGCTCTTCACTTGGATCTGGGAGGAAACAAAGACCTTCTTTTTTTTCCTGTGTCCCGGTTTCCCTTCACTGAAATCTGGTCACCCTACCATAGATGTAAGCTAAAAGTCATCAAAAACTCATTAATAATTCATTAAAACGCATTGCGTTGCTAGGCAAGTTCGTGGTTTAGTTTACATCTAGTTCTGAGACTTTTTTGCAACCGAGCATTATTAATTTAATGAAGACTTAGATAGGAAGCAAATGCGGAAAAAATCGTCGGGTTTTTTAATTTAAATTTTATTGTCACGGAATTTTCGCAAACTATTTTTAATTTGACTAATTTAGTTTAAAAATAATAAATGAAAGCACTTAGTACTCAACGAATAAAAATGATTATAAAAAACTGATTTTGATGTGATTATAGTAATATTATTTTACACATGCAGCATTCTGTTGATTTTCTATATCTATTAAACACCTACAAAACCCTAAATGGGTGAAAATCACACTTCACAAGTTTTTGAAACGCTTTTGTTTCGCAATTTGAATTATACTTACCAGTCATACACATCTGTATTGTGGGTTGCATAATTTAAAAACTAAATCCAGCAATTTTACTAGCATTAATGTTGAAAAAAAGCAGCTGTTTATACATCACTGTCTACAACAGGTAGACCGCATCCGGGTTCTCTATGTCATTCTGTTTTGACATGATGAATTATTCCAGGTTATTCCTTTTAATATATGAACGTGAAAATGCAGAAACTGTGAATTAATGACAGCTGTGCTAACAAGTAGGCTTCCAATGATGTCATTTATCAGGATTTGATGATGTAGGGTTACAAGAGAAAGGGGGAATCAAGTACTTTGATTTAGATTAAGCGAAGGGGTGAAGCTAGAATGCTTCTGACAACGTGGACTGTTTCAAAAATACTTTCATAAAATATTTATAAGTATTTACTTTCATAAGTATTGTTTGCAAATTATTGTCATGAATGATTAAAATTAGTCTAATTAACCTTACAAATATGAGGTGGGATCAAAAAAATCCTGCAATTTTAGAAGTTCCCGCGCTACTAATGTCGGATTAATAAACTTTTTTGTTGTCATGTTGATTAATCTGTCTTTAACGACTGTCTCAATTGGCATTCATATTGGATGTGTATTTGAGATTTTACAACTAATTAAAGAAGTTGTGTCTTTCTATATTCGGCGATTTTTTATTTTTCATAATGAGGGATCAAAGAATATGCATTAAATTTTGCGTGAAAAACAAATGAAGTTCTGTAAAGTAATGGAAATGTTGCAGAAGTAGTTTGGTGAGTTGACTATTGAATATGAATGAACGAGTAACTTACAAATGGTACAACCGGTTTCAAGATGGCCGTGAATCAGTTGAAGATGATGATAGAGTTGGGAGACCCAGTACTTCAATCACTGGAAAAAACGTAGAAGTTAAAATAAATTGACGTGAATTGTGAATTTTAACACATTTCAGAGTTTTGTAGGTATTTAGTCAGTGAATGATGATTATTAGAAGGCCAAACGATGAATGCCTGTCACTACATAACACAATTACAAGTGTTGATTTTAAATCCTTTAAATCGTAGGCATGACAAGAAGGTTGCAGTTAGATTTTTTCTACCGTGTATCATATATCTCTAATAATACCATAATATATATTTTAACGATTTTTTTTTTTTTTTTTTTGCATAATTGAAAAAATATCATTCAAATCCAGACCACTGCGGGCGATCTTTTGTCACGCAAGAGCATAACGCCTACAGAGACATTGTTTATATTGCGACTATATAAAAAACTAACAGATTCTCTACTAGAAATGGAATCCCAGCAATCGGTCAGTTATTTATTTATTTTCCTAGTCGATATTTGCAAAATAAATTTACGTACGTCTTCTCTACCCATAACAAAATATATCCATGTATATACATTTTTTTTTAAATTTTAGCTAAGATATTAAACAAAAATCTTAATACTTGGCAAAATTTAGTCAAAATGAAATGTATTTCAAAAATCAATTACCGTTCCTTAATTTGCACTTAAAGGTAGGGTGACCATTTTCTTAAGAAGGCAATGCGGGACGGAGCAAAAAGAAAAGGTCCTCACCTCCCAAATCCAAGTGAAGAGCAAAAAATGTCTTCACCTCCCAAATCCAAGTGAAGAGCAAAAAAAAAGGTCCTCACCTCCCAAATCCAAAATTTTAAAATGCGGGACAATGCGGGACTTTTGCGGGACGCATCTTAATGCGGGACAAAATGTTAAAATGCGGGACGAATGGTCACCCTACTTAAAGAGCTTCCATTTAATATCCCCACAATACAATTTAATATAAAATTTATTTATTATTATTATTATTTATTTTTTTTCATTAACACAAGTACACAAAACATGTTTTATTGTGTCACAAGAGTTTTCTAGAGCTTTCTGTAGATGGTCCTGGATCTTACACTGTTGTCTCTGAGCACTGTATAGAATAAACTGTAAGAGGATGAGTTCCAGTGTAATTGGCACGTTACACTGATCGCAGACTTGTTGATTTATTCTTTCGAATAAGTATTTATGGGTTAAGCGGGTGTGTCCGATCCGTAGGCGAGTGATGACGATCTGGTCTTTTCTATTTCCGAAGTGTTTCCAGTTTGATGTTTCTTGTTTAATTGTTCTTAATTTGTTATTTGTTGTAAGTCGCCAATCTGTGTTCCATTTTGTAGCGAAGGCGGATTTAATATGGCTCTGGATATCGTAGTGAGGAATCTTTACTGTTAGTAGTAAGTCGGCTTCTCGTGCTTCTTGGTCAGCTTTTTCATTCCCCATTATACCAACATGCGAGGAAATCCACAATAAAATGACTATTTTTTCTTTAAAGATATTATGGATTTTGATCTGGATTTCTTGAATGAGAAGGTCGGAACTGAATGGTGTTGAAATTTTCTGTCCAGATTTTCTGTCTAAAAATAACACCATATTGATCCCGCAATCACCCTATTCACCAGATGGCCCCATGTTACTTTTTAATAAAAGTAGTTAATATGCAGAAAATATATTACAGTTTTATTATGTTTTCCAAACCCATTATAACCAAAAATATATTCTAAAATTTAATGCCACATTTACTGAATAAACCAGTTAAGATAAGAATTTTGATAAAGACTAAATATTTTAAGTTTATTATCGTTATCAGGTTTTTCGGTAAATCCTCTTTTTCAAGTACATTCAGCCCATTCATTCGGAGAAGAATGGAGTGCGAAACTGCTAATAAACTTAAAACCACGTGAACAGGGCAAAGTTAAATTATAATAAACAGAAACGTGTGGAGAATGGAACGAAAACTCAAGATCAACAGTACGTTTTAGACGCACAAGAAGCAAACGAACACAGAGATGGACTAAGAAATTATTCACCTAACAGTAAAATTAATAATAATAATACATTTATTGACTTAGCTGCATGGATTATGTTTTAAGTCAGTCAAGACATACATGTAAATACACAATTATTATTTCAAGTTTAACATTACATTTTTAAAATTTATATTTGAATAATTCTTCTGTGGAGTAAAAAGGATGTTCAGTAAAGAACTGTTTCATCCTTTTCTTGAATTCGTTAAAACCCAAACTTCTGAGTTCTATTGGTAATTTATTCAGTAATTTGGCTGCGTAGAAGTTCTCACAGGTACGAGATTTAGTAAGTCTCAGAAAATCTGGGTATAAATTCGACTTACCTCTTGTGTCGTTATTGGTGAATTTCCGCATGAGTTTGAAAACTGCTTATTTTTTTATGTGTCAATATTAGGGAATGGTATATGACCGCAGATGGAAAGGTCATTATATTTAAAAAAATAAAATTATTCCGACAATCAGCTCTGTAGGATGAGCGTGTCAGTACTCTAATTGCGCGTCGTTGTAGGCTAAAAATTCTGTTAGCTGCTGCCGAATGACCCAATGCTATAATGTGATAAGTCATCTGGGAGTGGAACAATGCATAGTATGCAATTCTCAGGACGTCAGTACTTACAATTGGTGTCAGGTTTCTTAGCAAATAGATTGCAGAAAACAATTTGTTTACCAGTGCACCAACATGCTGATCCCAAATGAGTTTCGGATCAATAAGTACCCCCAGTAGGTTCACAGATAGCGGGTTGTCAAAATTATTTGCTCTTAGCGTTAGAAGAATTTGTTGGGTCTTATTGAGGTTTAGGGAGAGTCGATTGGTGTCGAACCAGTACTTAGCTCTCTGCATTGCGGTGTTATTAATGCTGATAACATCAACAAGTGATGAAGATCTTGCAATTAATGTTGTGTCATCGGCGTATAAGATACTGATTCCACCAATATACGAAGGGAAGTCATTGACGTAAATCAAAAAGAGGAGAGGGCTGAGGAACAGTTGAGGTATTTTTTTTTTTTTTTTTTTAATTTTATGGCCTTTGCTGCTTTGGCAATTAGCCAGGACAGTTTATATTTGAGAAAATTTCCATGCCTGAACGGGATTCGAACCCGAGACCTTCGCAACGCAGAGCAGATGTGTTACCACTACGCTACGCCGGTCGGCGTTGAGGTATTTGACGAAACATTTTTAAATGAAACAATCTGTGCTCTGTTTTTTTAAGTAGGAGGTCATCAAGTTAAACTAAATAATATATAATAATATACAATAAAATTAAAATATTAACCAATAATATTTAACTGGTTTTGATTTAAAGAAGGAGTTAAATATTTTAACTCGACTTATTTATAATTCAAGTGAAAACATATCATTTTAAGTTAAGTTAGGATTAACTCAATATATTTCATACGTATCATTTTTCATTCTGCTCTGATAGGAGATCACATGAAAATATTTTAATAGACACGGAATGCATAGAAATTTAGAACAAAACAGTTAAATAAGGAATTTATTTAATTATTTTGCCTGTTTTAAATTTTCTCAATACATCTCTGTAATAAGCATAAAGGGCTTTGGAAATAAGAAGTATAAATGTCGGCAGGAAGGGAGACAAGCTAAGTTACGATAATACCATACACCAAGCGATTTTCTTTGCGAATGAAAATTTTGATAATATTATCATTTGTATTATATTTAGCATAATTTTGCTAAAGGAACGCAATTAAAAGATTAAATAACAAGATATTAAAACAAATTATATTATATATATTATAATATATATATATATATATATCGGAAAAATCTAGGGATATTGAAAAAAATATGAAAATACAGGGTGTCTGTTTGAAACGGGGCACCCCGAAAATCTCCATTATTTGTAAAGATACAAAAAATCTTCAGAACAAAAGTTAAATTAGACAAAAAGGCCCATCTAAAGGTTACTATAAGAATTCTGAGGCACTTCCGGTTTCTCCGGAAATGATGTCAACTTTTGATCTAGCATAGGGAATCGATAATTTTATATTTTTTTCCTAAAAGTACATTAAATTAGCTTTACAATGATACCAAAAAGTCATATTTTCTCATTTAGGTGCTGTGCACTTCTTATAGATATTTAAAATGAAAATGCTGATATTTGAATATTATTTTTATTATGCATGCCATCATTCAAGAAAAATATTTGATTAAAAAGTATATACGTGATCAAAATACGATGTCTAGGATAATATTGTCAGTTTTATTTATTTTATCAGATATACATAAATTCATGACTAGATATTCTGTACACAAGATGTTACTGCACAATATGTTGCACAACAGTGCCTCTTAAAATGTTTTATAAACTTATACCCGACCTCGATAACGCACAAGTAGTATCTTTACTGTGCTAAAATGCATCTGGGGAAATTTCTTAGCTGTAAGTTGGTAGCCATAACATGACGTCATAACATGGCGACTCACTTATTTCCAATGAAGTTATATAAAGTCTGTTCAATATTATACTTTTCTCCTTTGCACTACGAATTTTTTGCGTAGTATTGATGTAAGAAGTGTAATGTAAAAGGAACCTCGAGGAAAAACTGGAAATAAAACAACTGGAAAGATTGCTACCGGATTTGGAAATTTCAAAAACTGAGAATGTTTCTGCCTCTGCTTCTAAAACACGGACAAGAAAATTTAATAGAAATATTTAAGTTGCATTCAGAGCTCATAAATTAATAAACTATAGTCTATAGCGAAAGGGTAAAGAAGGCAAGAATAGTCATGGGGAAGCTGTGGAGTATAAGAGAGAGGAAGTTGAATGACGATATTATATGTTGATGAAGGGGGGAGACGTGGGCGAGGGAATTAGAGGCAAGAAAGATTGAGATTGGGGAAGGATAACAGGAAGGGGTAAAGGAAGGAAGGAAGAGACCCGGTGGGAAGCAGAAGGGGAGAAATGGAAGGAAGGAAGGGGGATGAGGTTACCTGGAAATGGGGAGGAAGGAAGGGAGAAAGATGGGCGAGAGAACTGGAAGCAAGAAGGAAGGAGATCGGAGAGGGAAACCAGAATGAGAATAGGAAGAAGGAGAGGGACATTGGAGCAAGAAGAAAGAAATGAGAAAAAATATTGTAAATGGTATTTTTGGATTGATTTTTCTATTTTTTGTAATGGTTAATACCCTGAACGCCGCAAGGCCTAGGGAATAAAGAATTTATATATGGTAAGGCGAGCAACCGTTTAGACCTCTAAATTTAATAAGTTGTGCGTTGTCGATTGTGGATAATTTTCTAAACTTATAGCTAGTGAGTTGTTTTAATGAGACAGACAAATAAACACATTGGCTATCACAGTCTATCGGAGAGACCGTACATACTGTATGCCTTTACATAACCTAACAAAATGTTATCATTAACAAATCTCGCTCTAAATTACAAAGACGAACAGTAAATATGATCAATTTAGGCAATTAGTTTTAGTTAGTAAAAATCTACGACAGAAGAATTATAAAAACGATAAAAGATAATAAACATTATACGAAGCCACCGTAGTTGGTTTAAAAACACACAGATGTCGACTATTCGTAACTCACTAATTTCCAAGAGCTGTAAAACGCTACGTCGAACGTTAAAACAATGTATTAAACATATCTACAACGTATAGTCCACAAACTATTAATTTAAAGTGCTCTGTATTCGATTTACAAGACAACCTGCTACCTGAGATTTTGGAAAGTCACTTCCGTTTAATTTAAATATCCACATTTAGGTATATAAGTACCCGCGATAAGTACTTGATGCATTTTTCATTTTTAAATGACTTCTCAATTTGTCTACATTAAAATTTTTGTGTCGGTGTTTGTTTAATTGGCAATAAACGAGGTAATAATTTATTGCAAGCTGAGCTGATTCAAAACTTTTGGTAAAATGGGGGAGGGGAGTAGGGGATTGACCCGAGATTGGCGCAACCACTCAATATTGTCACGAGCCATTGGTCAGAGATTGTAATAAGTTATCTTATCTGTCTTTAAACGCAGCGTATTTTCTATGTCACTGTGTTTAATCCATGATGAGAAACTGACGTTTGAAAAACGATCTATGTCAAATCGTTCAGGGAGTTAACCACCCGTATAATCATGCGAGAAATACAGGTCCTTTGTCTTTTAAACAGAAGGACCATCTATCGGGATTTTCATGAATTAATGATTTAATTCAACATATGCCAAGAATAGAAAATAGAAAAAGAATTAATAGAATAGAATATATATCACAATAATTAATCCCAGACAAATCCATAGTATATGGAGAAGCCGCAAGAATAAAGATATATGAGCACTGTACTAGAAGACGAGTATCACATGAATTGAGAAATAGATAGTCGATAAGTCACGTGGTGTAGATGATAAAGGCATAGCAAAGACTTGAACAATAAGAGCAATGGAATATTCAACCAATGAAAAAGGCAATAGATGGATAGAACAGCTAGAAATTCTAGACAGAATTATTTTAAATGATATTTGGAAACATCTTGCAAAGGGAAAGCAACTGACGATTAAAAAAATTTACGTGAAGTGTGAATTTTCACACATTTCAGAGTTTTGTAGGTATTTAGTGAATGATGGTTATTAGAAGGCCAAACGATGAATGCCTGTCACTACATAATACAATTACAAGTGTTGGTTTTAAATCTTTTAAATCAATAAGCACGACAAGAAGGTTGCAGTTAGATTTTTCTACCGTGTATCATTTATCTCTAATACCCTTTTCACACTAGATCTTTAAGATCGGATGTTAAAGTGAATGTATCTTTAAACGCTAATGTGAAACCGTACGGCCTCGTCTAAACACGACCGATGTTTAAGACAGAGATCTGCGTCTTAAACTTCGCCCGCATTACCAACTTAATTTCTATTATAAAAAAATACTCCTTGAATTTGTGCTGTCAACATTTTATATTATCATAAACAAGAATACTGTATTATATCGACGTTATAAGAAGTTTATACTTATTGTTATAGTAAAATTATTTATTTTAATAATGTGTTTAATAAAATACAGAGCTACAATAATTGAGATAAAATGTATCGACTTACATGTTAATACAGGTGTAATATATTCTTTATTGTAGTGCCTTTATTGTAGAATGAAATGAAATATCCTTAATTGTTTATAATAATTCAAAATGTGCGTCTGCGCAGACAGTTCAAAACTGGTAATTTCATGACGGTAACTTAAGGACAAAATTACTGTAGCTGATGACAGCACCAGAGATTTAAACATCAAGTGTGAAAACATACCGATCTTAAACATCGGTGAACTTTAAGTTCACTCGTCTTAAAGATCTAGTGTGAAAAGGGTATAATAATACCATAATATATACTTTAGCGCATTTTTTTTTTTTTTATTTGTATAATTGCAATAATATCATTCAAATCCATACCTGGCAATCCTGCGGACGATCTTTTGTCACGCAAGAGCATAACGCCTACAGAGTCATTGTTTATATTGCGACTGTATGAAAAACTAACAGATTTTCTACTAGAAATGGAATCCCAGCTATCTCCACTTAAAGTTCTTCCATTTAATGTCCCCTCAATAAAAATTTAAATTCAAAAAAAGATTTTTTTTTTTAATAACACAAAAACTGTAATATTTTCCAAAAACGAAATCGGATAAAAAATTCCTCTCGTACGTTTACGGTTCATAGCAATATACATTGCTTGGAATTTTTTCAGATTTTTAATTTAACCCGTTAGGGTTAAAAGGCGCGTGACACTTTTAGTACTTTTTTGGAAAAAATCGTATTAAATTAAAAAAAATAAATAAACAACTACTTCCCGTTCCTTTGTCTACATCTTGAGAGTTTTCTTTTGATATCACACAATAATTTTTTTTAAATATTTTTTTTTCGATGACAATAATATCAATATTATTCGAAAAACCAATCTGATCAAAATTTCCTGTTGAACTATTCCGGTTCCCATTAATGTCAACATTTTTTCAGATTTTTAGTTCAACCCCTCTGAGAGATAGGGTGGGGGACAAAAGTTTTTGCCATTATATTGACAAACACCCCATAAAAAATATATATATTTTTTGTGAAAATTTCATGAAAAATAAAAATTTGTTTGTGCATCCACGCATTAAGAGGTTTCATTTTATACTCCACTCAAAATTTAAAAAAATATATTTATTTCTCCATTAAATACATATTTATTTATATATATACCGCGCTGCATTTTTTTGAACTCTCTATAGTTTTCCTAAATGTGGACCAAAAAGTTGTACAAGTACAGGCTATTCCAAACGATTAGGCGGAACTAACTGGAATTTTCATTTTTGTAAGTTGTCATTAGCTATTTTTTTTAAGTATTGAAGTTGGCTTTTCCTGAACAAAATGATCGAAAGCTTCAATCAATCTGTAAACATTAATACTAATTTTTCGTAAAATCTGTCTAGTAAAATCTAGATTTGAAAATCTATTTCCGCCTAATGGTTTGGAATAGACTTTATGCCAAATTTCAACTTTCTATGTTCTACCGTTTGGCTACAATTTCTACCGTACAAACAGACACATGAGTGACGTTTTAAGGGTTTTTTAGTGGTCATACCTACAAAACCCTAAAAAAAATATTCCTTCATTAGGTGGACTGTAGGAATGATGATGTAAATTGCATTTATATTATATTTAATTAAACTGTTTTCAAAATTGTTCATATAAGACGTATTTACAACTTTGTCCAATTTTCATAACAATTTCATTATTAGTTCCCGTCACGTGGCGCTCTCTATTAACGTAATTGTGAAGCGTGGCAGAACCACGTGCGTTTGATTAATAAACATACATTGAAATAAAACGATCTACCTACCCTTACAAATTACATATAATTAAAATTTGCAGCTTCATTTGTTTTAAAAGGGGAGTGCAAACAGAGTTATGCAACCATCAAATCTCTGCAAATATAATGGTTCTAACACAGCGAAGTACTCTGTACTCTGTCACCCATCCTTTTTAACATCATCCTAGATGATATATTGAGAAAGAGTATCGGAACTGGAGACGGAATTCGCTGGAATTTAACTTCCCACCTGGCAGATCTGGAGTATGCAGATGACATTTGCTTTCCGTCTCACACCTTCGACAACATGAGTACAATACTAGATTCTGTCGTAAAGGAAGCGCAATCGGTAGACCTCGCAATCAACATTAAAAAGACGAAATCCAGGCGATTAGGCTCCACTCAACAAGACAAGTTCCACATTAACGATCACCTTATTGAAGACATCGAAATTTTTACTTATCTAGGAAGTATTGTCTCATGCAAATCTGGAGGCACCGAAGAGGATGTTAAAATGAGGATTAATAAAGCTAGGCATGCTTTCAGTATGCTGAAAAATTTTTGGAACACCTCGCAATAAGTCCACAAACATTAGAATATTCAATTCTAATATCATGCCGGTTCTACTATACAACTTGGAAAACTTCTAGAACCATTATCCATCTTCTTCAAGTGTTCGTCAATTCTTGCTTGCATAGAATATTACGCATATTTTGGCCTGACGTTATTACCAACGCTCGCCTTTGGGAGAGAACCTACCAAGGCCCCATAGACCTGATAAAACAGCGGAAGTGGAGGTGGATAGGCCATACCTTAAGGAACAACCCTTTGTCCATCAGTAGAACGGCTCTTGATTGGAACCCACAAGGGAGCCGTAGATGTGACAGACCAACGAACACATGGCGTAGACTAACCATGAAGGAAGCCAGCAATTGCGGCAAAACAAGGAGGGAGTTAAAACATCTAGCGCAAGACAGATCTAAATGGCGGAAGTTTATTGAGGCCCACTGCTTCACATAGGAGCGATAGGAACTTTATATATTAAATATAGCACAGCGAAAACAAGAACCGGTATAGCTACCCTATTAATTTAAAAAACTACTATTCTTTCCTTGACTATAACCCGTTTCTTTGGTTTAAGCGAAACTTCATTTGACAACTAGTAATTTTTATCGGTTAATTGAAGCTCTTGATCATTTTGTTTAACAAAAACCAATTTCAAACATAAAAAAATAGCTCGTGACAACTTAAGAAAATTAAAATTCCAATTGGTTCTGCCTAAAGGTTTGGAATAGGCTATAGATCTGAAGAACTTTCTTTTGAAACTACACAATAAATTTTAAATTGTAACGACACAAAAATATCGAAATTTTTCGAAGAACTAATCTGATCCAAAATTCCTGTTGAACTATTCCAGTTCCCATTAATATACGTTATTGAGAATTTTATCAGATTTTTAGATCAACCCATCTGGTAAATAGGGTGTGGAACAAAAGATTTTTGACACAGCGAAAATCCCACAAAAAATTATATAAATAAAAAACACTAATTTCTATGCAAAATATCACTTTATTATTACTAATAACACGAATACTTTCGCCATACAATGGCATTATCAAGTGATTGAAATAGTAATGAATGGAGAACATTCAATGTACAGCTCTTATATGTTAACAGTACAGAAAAACCCTAATTAACAAATACCTGGAAAATTGGGGAATAAACCAAATCTGTTTGTTCATTGAGGACCGATGCGCCCTGCCTCAGATGTTTAAAGATTTCAAGGGATTCAAGCAGATTTAGTTTATAACCCTTATTAACATAATGCAATGGTTTTAAACAATTTATGTCAACAGAACTGCAGGGCGCACCGGTTTGTCTTCCTCAGACAGACAGAGTGACGTAATAACTTTTTGGTCATACCCACAAAACCCTAAAAATGGTAATATCTGCATCATCAAGTTCTCTCGGAAACACAAACGAAGCACCACGTTTTTTCCTTCAAGATGACAATTTTCTGACCCATATACGTTTAATGTGGCTGAAAGATGATGATTTTGACTTCGGACTTCCTTACATGTTAGGTAGTTTCAGGATATTCGAAATAAAAAGATAATTCAAAAACTTTTATTATTTCAAATTTTGTTTTACTATTCATCGAATGAAATATTTTCTTAGGATCTGATTTCTCAATCGTAAGAAAAATAAATCGAAACCTATAACATAATATTTATTATGAAGAGTGCAGGATTGATATTTACTTATCTTATTCAAATATTAAATAAATTTTAACATGTGATTTTAAAATTAGCATTTTATTTTAACAGAGATATGTCCGATTTAGTATGGTTAATTCACTTCTTGCAAGTCTGTATTTTAGAATAGGGGAAATAAAACAAAAAGATACAACTTTATTAAACAATTTCCATTGAAACTGAATTAAAAGGCATGTGCAAATCATGGGCATCTTTTTAGCTGATTATCTAACTATTTTTCAATTAAATTATAATTACAGATATATTTTAAATGATCTAGTAGATAGTTGAGATTTTATTAATGAATTTATTATTTTTGTTATTGTACTTGGGCAAAACAGGTCTTACTGAAAAATATTTAAAAAAATGTATTTAGTTATTAATATATCTACGTCACAATAATCTTCGAATATAGCTAAATAACTACCAATTATAAAAAACACTACACGAAGTTAGTGAGGTGGGAACTAGTAAGGAACTAGCTAGTATTATAATGTTGTTGTCTGTAGGGTATTTTTCGTGAAACAGTTTTTTCTAGTGCGTTCTAAAAATGAGTGACATTCATTTCGAGCAGCGGTGTGCTACCAGCATCTGCTTCAGACTTGGGCACAGTGCAACGGAAACTTTTGAAAAACTTCAGCAGGCCTACAGAGACAGTGTTTTGTCAAGGACCCAGGTTTTTTGGTGGTTTAAAGCATTTTCAGAAGGAAGAGAGTTGATTGAAGATGAATCACGCAGCGGAAGGCCTTCATCTTCAAGAACCGATGAAAATGTCGACAGAATCCGGGATCTTGTGCGTTCAGATAGTCGGTTGACAGTCAGAATGATCGGGGAAGAGTTGAATTTGACTCACACTACCGTTCATCAGATTTTGACCGAATTGGGAATGAGAAAAATTTGCGCAAAAATTGTTCCAAAAAATCTTTTACAGGACCAGTAAAAACATTCCTGTGGCTCCTCAGCCTCCTGATTCGCCTGAATTGAGTTCTTTTGACTTTTTCCTCTTCCCAAGATTGAAAAATCACCTCAAGGGACGTCATTTTGGGACACTCGAAAACTTTCAAACGTCCGTAACCGACGAGCTGAAAACTATTCCAGTATCCGAGTTCCAGCACTGTTATGAGGATTGGAAAAACCGTCTCCAGCGCTGTGTGGCTTTCATAGTGGCTTAAATAGTGTTCTTGAAAGGTTATTTAATAAATTATAGTGCGTATAACGGCCGTAACTAACCAGCTAAAAGCTGTTCCAGTATCCGAGTTCCAGCACTGCTATGAGGATTGAAAGAACCGTCTCTAGCGCTGTGTGGTTTCCCAAAGAAGTTATTTTGAGGGAGACAATATTGAATTGTAATTCTATGCGAATATATATATATTTTTTTAATCAGTCCGGTTACTTAATTTACACACCTCGTAAACTGGTTAATGGCCATCAGTAGTTAAAACCAAAAATTAAAAAAGAAAAAGAACACACATCTGACTGTAAAGAATATAGAACGAATTGCGGTTATTTTACCGTACAGACAGAACAACCGGTCATGGCATACTCATTGTATACCTACAGGGAGTTCTACTCAATGCGGTTAAAAACCGCGACCGTAACCGCTTACTAGTAATCGGCGGTTATCTAAAATCTAAAGAGTCGGGAGACAGAAAACAAAAATAGGAGAAAAATCTAGATAAAAATCTGAGAGGCAATCTAAAGTGTTGTTTTCATATCATATTGATCATCCTGTGACATTTTATCCTCATCAGATGTCCTATCCACTACAATGCTCCCTATTGTCGTCTGATAATTGATGTGATATACGTTTTAAAAAATCTATAATATATTTAAACTATTCTTTTAAAGCCAATTTTATTCAGTATTCATTGGTTCACCACAATGCTTCAGAAAATTGTCTTTAAATAGCAGTGAAGTGTTAAAATTGCCTTAAAAAGACTGCCACCTTTTTAGCTCATTGTAAAAATTACCACTTTATTTACGACCGTAGAGAAAGAAAATTAGACTGTAAGTATACCCAAAGGATACATTAAGAGATATTTTCTGAATTTTTTAAAGATATTCTCCCTAAAAAAAAATATATGCACATTTTTTTTTCCATAGGTTATTTGAAGTTACAATGTTTTTCCAGGATCTTTCTTTTTCGAGTAGGATCCATTGCAGCACTTTCATAAGTAAACAATAAACTCCAGCCCTTTGAAAATTTTTAACATTTGTCTGTTCTGGATTCTTTTTATTATATTTGATATTATGTCATTAATTATATGAAATATGTTATTAATATCTTTGAATTTATTTTGCAATGGTCCTATATTAATGCGGGCACCGTTATTTTGGACGTTTGCTGATAGTACTAAGCTAGAATAGTACAATAAGTATTAGTATCAAATAGATATAATACTTCATAAGTTAAAATATTTTCGGACGTTTCGGAAGCTGCTCAACGATCGGTTTCCGTCTTCAACGATTACGAGAAGTGATAAAATTACAATTTACTTCGAGTTTTTATACCGGGTATTGTAAGAGTGGGACCAGGTTATATGTGTGTTGCTATTGGTTGGGTGGTTGGGATCAGTTATAGGTAGGGACGGGACTACCTGTGGAGGATTAACTACCTGAATAAGGTTGGTTGTCACATTATTGTGAGGTAATGAGTTGTTTGTTACCACATTAGTGACCTGAGGTTTAGGAAGATTGTTTTGAATAATAGAAAGCCAGAGCTGAGGAAATTCTATGCTAGCTTGGCTGACAGCATCTCCAGAGTTTTCGATCAAAGCAGACTCTTTCAATTTTCTTTTGAACTGGTTTTCCTCATACATTAAGGGTTTAGCATCTTTCCATTAGAAATGGTGTTCATTTTCCCAAGCATGTTCGGCCAGTTTGGAGCTGTAAATTTCGCCCTGCTGAACTTTTTTGTTATGCTCGTTGACCCTCATATGCAACATTCTGCAAGTCTCACCAATGTATTGTTTCCCGCACTGGCAGGGAATAAAGTAGGCACAGTTTTTGTTAAGGACAGTTTTGGGTTTCGTACATGATAGAATAGATCTTAAAGTCGAACTCGATTTGAAGGCTACTTGAATATTATGCTTCTTTAGTATCTTACCAATTTTCTCACATAATCCTTTATAATAGGGCATAGAGACATATCTTATTTCGTCAGTTCTAGGTGCGTCATTTTTGTGGATAGGTGCGGATGATTAACGACCTGATTAAAGTTGTTTGTCACATTATTGTGTGGTAATGAGTTGTTTGTTACCGGATTAGTGACCTGAGGATTCGAAACGTTGTTTTGAATAATAGAAAGCCAAAGTTGAGGAAATTCTATGCTAGCTTGGCTGACAGTGTCTCCAGAGTTTTTGATCAAAGCAAACTCTTTCAAGAAAACAAGTTCAAAAGTGATCCTGTATCTTCTAAAACTTCTTCTCGTGTTCATCCTCTGGGTTGGACTTCGTCACAATTTTGGAGTAAGTGCTCGATGGTTTCTTTTTCACTGCGACACATCTCTCCAGCTACCGCCCGTTTCTTATCTCTTTTTCCATTAGGCACTTCGGTATTTATGTTGTCCAAATTTTGGCATACATATTGTGGTATCTGGATTCTTTAATTCTTCCCTGTTTTTCTTAGTCTTGTATATCTTTCATTCTATGTGCTACTTCATCAATGACGCTTTGTTGTCTAGCTCTCTTCTAACCTACTTCCTTTAGCGAAAGGCTGCAATATTGGTACCTGCTTTTCCTTTTCTCTTCCCTTCTCAAGAGAGTACTGCATTCTTCCCCTTTACTTTCCAGTTCCATCTAGCACTGGAAAAAAATGTAATATTAAATCGCTATCAGTGCTTCAATAAATTTAATTAACATATTCGGGAGAATCAATTACTGTTTCTCGTAGGTTGAATATACGCTTCATATTGTAGATTGAATTTTTTGCTAGATTTTTATTATTTTCCGTATTGTAGTTATGAGCAGTTTTGCAGTTGTCTACAAAATTTAATTTAGATATTTGTATTGTCTACAGAATATTGATTTCAAACCCATTAAAGTTCGTTTCAGCGCAGTGATAGCTCCTCTTTAAGTACTGTTCACCCCGGAATTCCACTGGTGGTTTACCATTTAAGGTAAAAATCAGATGTGCCCAGCACATAAACAACTAATAAAATTAAGATTTTTTTTTTTTTTTTGAAATGAATATACAGTGAATTTATTCTTTTACGCAACATGTACTAGTCATTACCATGGATATAGTTTTTGACAGCAATATAAATCGTGTTCATTTTCATTTGCAACATAGAAAAAACCATATTTACTAGCAAAATCAAAATATTTTATTGATAATACAAATTAAAAAAATAATAATAATAATAATAAATAAATAACTAATAAAAACTTATAATAAATGTTCAAAAGTTTCTCCGTTTACTTGCATACAAAATGTTAAGCGATCATAAAAATGATTCAAAACATTCAGCAATTGCTCTTGAGATATATTGTTGGATGCTTAAACAATTATGTCTTGCAGTTCAGCAACATCCCTAAGTTCTCCATTATATACTTTGGCCTTTAAATATCCCCAATAAAAAAAAATCATTGGGTGCCAAATACGGAGATCTCGCTGGCCACTTCATCAACCCTCCTCTTCCAATCCAGATTTTTGGGAAAGTTCTATGTAAATATTCTTTAACTATTCTAGAATAATGGACTTATGCGCCACCATGTTGAAACCATACATGTCCATTAATATTCAGGTTTCGCAACGCAGGTAATATTTGGTTTTGCAAAAGGGCTAGATATTTTGCGGCATTAAGGTTACCGTCAATAAAAAAGGCCCTTTAATATTGGTTCCTATTATCCCTGCCCAAACATTTAATTTTTGCGGATTTTGAGTTCGGGAGGAATGAAAAAAATGTAAATTTTCTCGACTCCACTACCTAAAATTTTGTCTGTGCACTTCACCATTTAGAATAAACGTTGCTTCGTCTGTAAATAAAATTCTTTGAAGCATTGTTGGGTCGGAATTAATTTTTTCAAAAATTTCAAAACAAAAATACATACGTACTGCTGCGTCTCTAACAATTCTTGATGATTTTGAAATTTGTATGATCGAAATTTTTCTTTTTCTAAGAAGTTAAAAACAGATCCAATACTGACACCAACGGTTTGTGCAATTGATCTTTAAGTATTTTGATTGTTTTCTTCTAATTGTAATAATATTTCGAACTGCTTCTCGTCTGTAAGCACGTGGGATGTTGTTCTTTTTTTTATTATGTTTTGACTTAAGACATCCTTCGCGATGAAATTTATTAACTAGTCTTGAAATTGTAGAGGGATTTGGTTTTGGCCGATCTGGATAAGTTGCACTATATACAGCAAAAACTTCTCTTAAACTCATTTGGGAGTTATACCAAGTTACCATCATTATTTTTTCTTCATCTGTATACATGTTGATTAATTTTTAAATTAGCAATGAGCGAAAGTATACACACTAATTGTCTATGTTGCAAATGAAAATGAACACGATTTATATTGCTGTCAAAAACTGTATCCATGGTAATGACATAGTACATGTTGCATAAAAGAATAAATTCACAGTATATGGGAAAAGTTTAGAAATTTAGTGGGAAGGATGCTATTTAAGATATAATTATTGTCCGGGATATTACTATTTAAATTTTTATTCGAAACTTAAGTTTTTCATTAAAAAGGCTACTTCCCTCGGAATTAAATACCTGTACGTCAATCATCTGCTATAAACATAACTTCACGAAGTTGAGAACTTATAGCTTACCCTCCAGGTGTCTATGCGTCATTTATGATGCGTAAATTATTAAACAGCTGTACACAATATGTTTATTCATAGACTTGTTACCACATTACAGTATTTTGGAACTGATTTGAATTAAATAAGGATACTATTAATAATTGTGTTATAAAAGCTTGCTATCAAGGTTATTTATATTGTAACTTAGTAACTTTGTATCTGAACGCTCCCTTAACCTAAGGTTCACTATGTGACACCTTTCAATTTACGTCTTTTGTATGTTATATACAAAGGACTGTGTTTTGTAAGGATCGATTTAAATTTATGTGTGTAGGGTCCTGTTTGATAAACATCTGGGAGATGTGAGAATTCCGAATATCAGGAATGAATCTTGTACGTGATAACACCTTTTGTCAACATTTAAATGAGAAATTATACCACAAAACCATTTTAAACACAACTTTAAATATACAGATGTTCATTTTAATTTGTTCGCTGTTGCTAAAGTCTATTCCAAATAATTAGATGTAACTAAACGAAATTTTCATGAGCTCACTTTTTATATAGATGTATCTAAAAGCCTTCTACCATATATGGTGTAGGGCAGGGGTTCTTAAACTTATGTAGTCCGAGGACCCCCTCTTGAACAACATTTGTTTTTGCGGACCCCATCCCAACACTCGGCATTTTACGTCGTTCTTATGACTTAATTTTTGGTTCAATAATCTCATAGGCACTACGTTGTAATAAATATTGATAAAAATGTATCCCTGGTTATTTTAATAAATGGTCTTGTGCATTTATTGAGGAATATTTTTACTAGTATATAGAAGAAAAAACATAAAATTAATAAAAATAGTAAAAAGAATAAAAAGGTTACAAATTATAATACTTTAAACTCATACAAACATTTCTTGGTCAAATATTAGAGAATTATTGCAACCTCTGTTCTACTGATCTTTTAATAAAGTTTTCCTTTATTTGACATGTGCGCCTGCGCAGTTGATATATCCTTAATTTCTTTCTTTTATTAAAATACAGGCAACCTATATTTAATTTAAATAACGGCAAAGCATTTTTTATTTAAAGCACCTTAATTTTGACAGGTCTTCTGTCAATGTAAACTCAAAATTATCAACGGAGTAAATTCGAACAAAAAATTGGTGACTTTTCTTGTGAGTAATGATGCAAGCTAAAGATAAAAAACGTTGACGATTTATATACGAGGACGATGTTATTCTTCTCCGAGAAATTGTGTCACGAAACCCTTTTGCGAATGGTTGTGCCGTATGCAAGTATGCCGTATGGGAAAAAAAATAGTCTGTTGCAGTTAACTCATATAAGAGTTGCAGTTAACTTCTATATTCATTACGATTTCGATCTATCAATTTGGCATATTTGTCAAAATAAAGTATGAAGCAAGAGCACCGTTGCAATAACACTCTTTAAAACATCACGAAAATTTTTAATACAGGATACTTTATTAGAGGTTTCTTTTAATAAAGTCAGCTTTTTTTCACTTTGAAATATCTCTCTATTGGTCAAAATAGATCTTATTATAATATGTTTTCTGTAAATAATTTGCAGTTGAATAAAAATAGTTAAATTTTTACTAATTATCGTTTAGTTATGTCAATAACTAGTTAGGTAACAACAAATACAAAAAGTCTTGACCATGTAGGATTTTTATTAAATGAGTTATTGGAATAAAAACGAAAAGTTGGGCGATGTAAAGTTAATGTCAAAATTGTTTCGCGGACCACAGTTTAAGAACCTCTGGTGTACGCTGCATTTCTTTCTTTTTTATTTTCTTTGTTTTATAGAGTTACAGATTTATAAACGAATTTAGACCATTTTTTTTATTCCTTGCCATTTTTTTGGTTTCCTTAATCGTTTTTACCAATCGCCAACATATATAAGGGAGGTATTGTGATCATACCGATTTTTACATTTCGAGATTTTGATGGATCTCCACGAATTGAGGTCCCTATATAACGTTTTGACTATTTTTAGCATGATGTCTGTCTGTCTGTCTGTCTGTCTGTCTGTCTGTGTGTCTGTCTATCTGTCTGTCTGTGTACACATGCAGAGCAAATTCGCCTGAAAGAATTTTTCTTGTAGTTCGTTTCTTCCTCTTGCTATTTTTCATAAATTCTTCATCCGTTTTTCCATTTTCGAAAAAACATTGTGCCTTGATATTTAAATATATTTTACATTTGTCCGTATTATCGACTTTTTGAAATATTCATAAATATAATATTTTAGAAATACCTCTTATAATTTTAAATTAAAATTAAGATAATTATTCAGAGAAGATTTGAATATGATAATTTTGTTCCTAAAAGGAATATCATTTTCTTTTTGTAGCTCTCAAAGTATTTTTAATGGGCAGTGTTTTCTGTTTTTTTATAAAATGAATTCATGACAAATGTCCATCTGACGTAAAAACCAATATCTCAAATGTCAGACTTATTTTCCTCGTGGTTTCGGCTCTTAATTTTCCAATTCACTGACGAAATTTCAGTTACATCGATAAAATACTATTTTTTTAAAATTTAGCTACAGAACTGACTGTTTTTATCTGGAGAAATAGATTGGTAGGCATATTAACAAGATAGTTTCTATATTCCAGTATTCATACCGAGGGCAGCTTTTATTTAAGGGCAAATGGGCAATGTCCCCCCAAGAAAAGTAAATCTTTTTATATTTTTAAATGTTAACATTTTAAAATTTGATTTCTAATATTTAATATTTTAGAAAAAAACGATATACGAAATCAGCTTGCTTCATCATTTAGAGCCTCGATTGTACAGTATAATGAAGGCTACTTGCGCCTACATAGCCCAATAAATGTCACATGGTTGATCGGAACAATCTTCAATATGAAAACAATTCACAAGAGATGTAAATCCAAATACCAGAAGTGTTGCCCGATTTTGAGTATGGCTTCCTGCACTGTAAGTGGCAAAATATTCGTAACCACCAATGGATTCATGCTTCAATGGATCATACCTAAATTAAAATAAAGAGAAAATGATATAGAAAAACATCAAAGAAGAGGGAAATATATCCGACTATATAATGTGTACCGATTCACTCAGTTTACTGCAAAACCTATAAGATCCTTTTAATAAAAACATGCAGATAAAAGAAATACAAGAAATGCTACACCACATCAAACAAGAGATGGGAAAAAGAATAAAATTTATCTGGATACCGTCTCATTCAGGAATAGAAGGAAATAAAGAAGCCGACAAAGCAGCCAAACAAGCCACAGAAAAGTTGAATCTTACAAACATGAAGATTTCCCCGGAAGACCTAAAAAGTCACTTACAAAGAATATTAGAACAAGCGTCACAAGAAGAATGCAGAAACACTACCCAAAATCACCTGCGAAACATAAAAGAAGAAACAAGAAGATGGACAACACAAGAAAATAGAAGACAACAAATAGGACTTACTAGGCTCAAAATAGGACACACAAATCTCACTCACAAATATATACTAGAAAAAACCGAACCTGCAAAATGTAACACATGTAATACCCAGTTAAACGTACAACTGACCGTGTACAAATGACCTAACGGTCGAAGTGCCTTGATTTAAATTTAAAAAAAAACATAAGGTGAATTTAGAAGGACCATGTTAGAGCGGAATCTGAAATTTTACCAACTGGCAAGAAAAAACACGATTAAAATTAATGTCAAATTTATTTGAATATTAAAAGGGTAGACGTAATATAAAGGGAAATTTCTTTGTCTGGAGTGTACATCCCTTTTATAAACTAGTTTAAGACAATTTAAACTATAGTTAATAGCTAATCTAAACGGTAATTTAGCTTGCAAACATGCTTTTACCGGTAATAGAAAATTATCTATTATATATACGTCCATCTTACTAAATATGTTACATATTGTTTAGCCCTTCTTTAGAAATAAATATAGGTCAATAATAATAGGTCCCCGAACCGGGCAGTTGGTAAAAGAATAAATATGACATTCAAATAAGTAAACTTGGATAGAGTGGTTGTTTTTTTCTTCAGTGTTGTATCCAGTAACAAAGTTAAAGTTACATTTAGTCATGTTTCTACTCTGGATATTTGTGTTGAAAGTATTTGTTGAAATATTTGCTTAGTGAGGTACAGTTTAGTATGCAGCGCATAACTATGCATTTCTGAAATGCTCTGGAAGTCTGATGGCTGGTATTCTGCACTATCAGCACATATGTAAATTTGACCACTCTTAAGTAATTAATGAATTACTAAAATGCTGTGTTTTCAAAATTACTATATGCAATATTTGTTCAATTTGTGAAAATAGAATAGATATCATTTAGATTTCATCTAAATTTAATTTTAATATATTAAATAGTTCAGTAGTGGACGGGCAAAAATTTCTGGTCCTGAAAATTTGGAATAAATCGGCCCCATAAGGTCAAGAGCCGGCCTTATTGGATCAAAATCCAGCCCCATTGATCCAAGAGCCGGCCCTACTGGGACCGGCCCAGCGGGAAATTGCCCAGGGTTATATTATTTAACAACTTGTACAGAAATGTCATATCTAATAAAGTTTTTTCAAGTGATATTAATTCTGACTGCAGTTTCGGTGTTAAGGACGTTAAGAACCATTTAGTCATCCAAATTAAACACTAATTGGTTTTATTTTTTTAGATATAAATTATTTAACTTACGAGATGTTCCTTGGGAAGCCACACAGTGCTGGAGACGGTTCTTCCAATCCTCATAGCAGTGCTGGAACTCGGATACTGGAATAGCTTTCAGCTGGTCGGTTTCGGGCGTTTGAATGTTTTCGAGTATCCTAAAATGACGTCCCTTGAGGTGATTTTTCAATCTTAGGAAGCGGAAAAAGTCACAAGGACTCAAATCAGGCGAATAAGAAGGCTGAGGAGCCACAGGAATGTTTTTACTAGCCAAAAACTCGTTTATTGAAATTGCAGATTTTTCTGATGAACGGTAGTCTGAGTCAAATTCAATTATTCCCCGATCATTCTGACTGTCAATCGACGATATGAACGCACAAGATCCCGGATTCTGTCGATATTTTCATCGGTTCTTGAAGATGAAGGCCTTCCTCTTCGTGATTCATCTTGAAAATGCGTGAAAATGCCTTATGCAAAAAACCTGGGTCCTTGACAAAACTCTGTCTCCGTAGACCTGCTGAAGTTTTGCAAAAGTTTCCGTTGCTCAAGTCTGAAGCAAAACCTGATAGCACACCGTTGCTCGAAATGAATGTCACTCATTTTTAGAACGCACTAGAAAAATCTGTTTCACGAAAAAAATCGCTACGGGCAACAAAATTACTCTAGCGAATTTAAACTACGAGGCGTATCACTTGTTCATCTGCCGCCCCTCCAAGTTCCTGCTCCCAAATGTTGCCAGATCAAACGTTATTTTGCCAGGCCGGTTACTTAATTTACACACCTCGTTGGTCGTTGAGTTATCCTATTCTTTAATAAATAGCTATGAGACAATTTACACTTTGTTTCACAGAAGATGAGTTGTTGAGATATTTATTATTTATAGGACGACAATTAATAATTTAAAGGTCATATAACGTGATCGTAAAAATGAAGTTCAGAGAAACGAATTGAAAGTTTATTATTGGCGAACTCGTCCACTGATTAAAATCTCATATCTTTCTCGTTAACGCTAAATTACTTTCCTAAACTAATATGAGCAGATTTTAATCTATACTACCATCCACTGGCAGGGTGACTCTAGATGAGGAGAAAACTGACTAATTTCCCCTCTTAACATACCAATAACTTTTATAAACAAATATTTACATGTCAAAAAATTATGAATTATGTTATTGGCTTATCTTTATTAAAATAAACAAAATTAAAAGAGAAAGACAAAGCGAAACATCAATAATATATTGTCAAAAATGTGTCAGTATTCGGCATAGGTCAGGAATGCTCTAGCCCCAAGAAAATTTATTTTTTTCATATTTTTAAATTTTATATATACAGTGGAACCTCGATATAACGGACCAATGCGGGTGAGGGGGTGTCCGATATAGCCGAATGTCTATTATATAAAAATAAATTTTCTAAATAAGCTACTCGACGTTAATTCGTTCTGAAAAAGCGTCGAGTAGCGATTACGTCGAATGGCGAGTCGAATTTCTCCATAAGAAATAAAGGGAATCATATGTACATATATACATATACATATCAGGAAATACATATATGTATTTGTTTTCCTTTTAGCTATGTTTGCATTTCTATCCTTTGGACCCATAATTATAAATATAAATCACTTATTTTAGCAAAAAACAAAAAGTTCATAGCTACACTAAATCTGAGTTGTTGTCGTCAAGATATCTAGGCGCGAACTGCTGGCCATGCGTTCATTTTGCTTTGTTTACCAAAATATGTATCACGTGATCGGTACTCGATCATGCGTCGGATAGCGATGCTTCCGTCGACTCTCACTCTCGACATTTACGTCGAGTGGCGAAAACGTCGAGCTAAGAGGCAGTCGAGTAACGGGGTATTACTGTACACTTTAAAATTGCACTTTATTCGTCTTCAGATGATATGTCAGTATACGCCCGTTGAGGAGAGTCGTCAATGTTTGTTTTTGAAATCCCTTTTAAAGCTTCAATCAATCGATAAAAGTAACTATAATTGAAAATCTAGTTCCGCCTAAACGAAAAGAACAGACTTTACCTTACATGATATGAAAAAAATAGTTTTTAAAAATACATAAAAATATGTACGGAAAAAATTCTGGCGTACTTTTTAGGGTTTTGTAAGTATGACCACCAAAAATTTTTTGTCAATAACACACGTAGAACAAATTTGAAAAGAATCTTTGAAAAGGCTAAGACCGAAAAAGGTATTTTTATCTAAACAAAATTAACAAATTTAAATTTCGCGCTAAATCATCGCCTCTATCGGTAACATTTGAAATGAATATAAATGAACTTAATTACTTCATAATGACAAAATTCATTAATCATGCACGCTATCTACTGTATGCTGTTTATAAATAAAAGTTGTAAGACACTTTTATGAAGTTCTGCTAAACATATTCTCAGTTTATTTTTTAAAAATGTGAAAATATAAAGAATTTTTTAGGTAACGAATATTGAATTTGATTTATAGTCACTATCTGTTTCCGAACGGATGCAGACAAACCTATGAGAAGAGAAAAATGGTTTAGGAAAACGGTGATATATATAAAAGAAATAATAGACATAGTTTTTCACGCGTTGCTGTAAAAATAATAGAACTACAAAAAATTGTACTGAAATAAAATGGGAATAAAAAAATTAAATTAAAAGGGTATGTTTCGACCAAAGAATTTAGACCAAATAGTCTGATCGAAGTGAATTTGTTTTTTTTTTCTGTTTTTTTAGAGTTTTGTAAGTCTGTCTGTTTGTCAGTACGGTAGAAATTGTAGCCAAACGGCTTAACATAGAAAGTTTTAAAAAAATTGAAGTGATGTGGGAATTTTCACACATTTCAGGGTTTTGCAGGTATTTAATAGGTGTAAGAAGCCAGCATAATACTGGATGTCTAGGTATATTTATCACATCGTTTTTTTGATAATCACTTATATTCGTTATTTGAGAACTAAGAGCTTCCATTTACTTTTTTTAAACAAAATTTAAATAATTTGTCAAATATCCCAACGTTTTTTTCTGCATTTTTTCGTATCAAGTCTTAATTAGATTAATAAGAAATATTTTCCAGTGTAGAGTGTAGGGTGGTGTGGTGTGAGTAACTCAGTTCGCAACTATTATTATTAAGGATTATTATTAAGGATTATTATTAAAAAAATATATTATTTTTTTAAATATTTTTAATTGCAAAAAAATGCACGCACTATCTTAGCTATAAATACAAAAAATCCATAACATTATTAGCCATAATTTGCCCATGAATTAAAAATCTAATAATTTTTTTCAAAAACGCAAAAACTGCCATATGTATAAAACACAATCTGATCAAAAATTCCTCTCGTACGTTTCCGGCTCAGATTAATATACATTACCTATAATTTTTTCAGATATTTTGTTTAACCCTATTTGGTAAAAGGTTGCGTGACAAGAACTTTTGCACATTTTTGGTTAAATTCGTGTTAAAAGAAACGAATTTAAAAAAAAAAAACTATCTATCGTTCCGTAATCTACGTCTTAAGAGCTTTTTTTGATGCCACTCAAAATTTTAAAAAAATATTTATTTTTTTACTAAATACATATTTGTTTATATTTATCCTGTGCTGTATTTTTCTCTGTAGTTTTCCTATATGTGGGTCAAAAAGTTGTACAAGTATGCCAAATTTCAATTTTCTATCTTCAGCTGTTTGGCTGCAATTTCTACCGTACAGACAGACAGACAAACAGACAGACAGACAGACACATGAGTAACGTTATAAGGGTTTTTTGGTGGTTCAATATATTTCTTATTAATCTAATGAAGAATTGAAAACCAAGCAAATGCAGATAAAAATGCTGAGATTTTTGACAATTTATTCAATTTTTTTGGATTAAATTTCATGGAAGCTCTTAGTATTCAAATAACGAATAAAAATGATTATAATTTTTTTTTAATTAATCACCTCAAATGTTTTTGATGTGATAATAGAACAAATATTGCTAGACATCCAGTATTATGTTGGCTTCTTGCACTTATTAAATACCTACAAGACCCTGAAATGTGTGATGATTCACACTTCACATCTCTTTTTTTTTTTAGAGGGCCCCGCTGTCTTTGCATCGGGCTAGGCCCACCCTGGTCGAGGTCGTCGAATCTAGAAGTTAAATTTCATATGATACTTTGGAGACTTTACTTTATTTGAATTTTTTATAAATTTCAAAATGTTTCCGTAAATTATTTGAAATATTTTTAGTTAATTTATATAAAATGACAAAATTTCTTATCTCAAACCCTAAAAATTACTTCCTACTCAAAGGTATGAAGATTAATTACACTGTTGAAAAATTATGAACGACAGTTTGAAAATGTAAACGCAATAAATCATTTCTAATCAGTTAAAAGTTTTAGAAGTTCTGGTGTTTATAGTCTATAAGTGAATTAAGGACACACATAATCCGTTAATAATAAATCCTTTTCGGATCTAGCTCTTAATAAAATCCATCATTTCCGTAACGCTTGAAGAGGTTAGACGAAAATCTCTGCTCCTTCGTCCCTGTTTGTGAATTTATGGAGGGATTCTAAACATGCTTGAACTGGGGTGTGAAAGGTTAATGTCTCGTAAAGTCTAAACTGTTTAGAAGCAAGGGCTTAACACACATAAAAAATATATAATTAAGTTTTTTGGAAATTATTTATGACTGGAAGTGTGTTGTATATTTATTAAAGTTACGTGGGAACATATTTGACCTTTTATACTGCAACAGTAACAACAAAAAGTTAATGAAACACATTTTATTTTTCAAAATCATGCCCTTGCTTTAATACAATATTCGGGCAACTTGCAGTATATTTAAGGGGGGGGTATGGTCAGAGCAGCACATTTTATACCCATTTTCAAGATTTTTTTTTAGAAAACTGTTAATAGTAACTTGATTGAGATAATACCTACAGTAAAGAACAACCTTTGAAGAGTATCAAAAAAAAATTTATTGAAAAATATCGAAAATTAAGCTCGTGACATGAATTTGAAATTTTCGTTCAGGACAAAGAGTTGATTTGCGGTGAGACACATAACTAATGAATGGATCATCTAAAACAAAAAAACCAAGAATATTTCGTTAGTTTATGAGTTTCTTGAGGTAACGCTGTCGAGTTTTTTCAAATATCTAGATTATTTAATTTTTGGTATAAGTTTGAAGTCAAAAAAACGAAAAAAACGGAATTTTTTTTTTCGAAATTTCTGTTTTCAGTTGTAAAAAATTCCATAAAAAAAATAAAAAGCAAGAAAAAAAATATCTCGACAGCGTTACCTCAAGAAACTCATAAACTAACGAAATATTTTTGTTTTTTTTGTTTTAGATGATCCAGTCATGAGTTATGTGTCTCACCGCAAATCAACTCTTTGTCCTGAACGAAAATTTCAAATTCATGTCACGAGCTTAATTTTCGATATTTTTCAATAAAAATTTTTTTGGAAATTCCATTTAACTGACGAAAAATTGATATTAAAAAATTGGGGCGACACACACCAAATTTAAATATTTCGGAAAGTGCAAAAAACAAAAATTATAATTATAAAAGGCAATAGGGGATAGGCATAATTTTTTAAATTTTTTTTATTATATTCCTCTTGTTGCATATAAACATAAAAAACAGTTTTTAATTTTTTTTTTTAATTTGAAGGCTTAAAAAAATCATAAATGTATGTAGCGCGCGAAAACGACGTGTGACGTCTAACTGACGCATGACACTACTAGCTTACCCAGCGTACATAGTCTGTTGTGAACTTATTTGTTTGTATAACTTTTATAGGTTATGTAAAGTTAGAGTGATTTTAATTAAAATAAAGTTTAATTCTATAAAAACAATTTATACATGTTTACCGAATTAAATTTTATATTAAAATATATAAAATATGGAAGATCGAGGGCCCCAGTACTTCGAAACATTATCGAAAATATTGTTCAGTACCGATGTGCACAATTAGTTCAACTAGAAATCCAAAAAAGCAATTTATATCATTACCTAATGGCGAAAAACAACAGAAAAGACGAAATTTGTGGCTGAAAGCTATGAGGCGAAATAAAACCGATATTTCAGAAAAAATTAAACTTTATGTTGTGTGCATAAATGCATCAATGTTGGGTAAATTATCACTCTGAGCCCAAACAAAATCTTTATCTGCCATTTTAATAATAAATGCATGAAAAATTGTTTAAAAACAAATACAAAACTCTGGAACAATACAATATACACACTTGTAAAGATTATGTTGTAGCTGTATGTGTGACGTGAAACCCCCTATCGTTTGACGTCATACTCAGTCGTTTTTACTCGGCAACCTTCGCGGCGTGGTCGGCTTATTTCAAATTTACAATATTTTAATTAAAAAATTTGGCTATAATATTAATTAAAATGTGATTTTTGTTTTGTTAGGTGACATAACTAACATTAACATATCAAAATAATGTAGTTTTAAGGAAATACAAATTTTATGCGTATCCCCTATTCAACAGAGTCTTATATGATAAAACGTCGTGGTTAAACACCTAAACCTATCCTTGTATGATAATTTGCAGCTCTGAGTCCCAAAAAGTCACGAGTCGCCACTGGATTCTTTAGCTTCAATTTTGAAACATTATCTTCGATTAAGTCAGTTTATCCTTTCTTTTAAATATTTCGTGAATTATTTGTAATATTGTCAATTATATCCATTTTAGTTTGGCAATAAACTAGTTTTGTTATCTTTTGTGAGTGACATTATCATCTCGCACCGGGTATGTTCTTATCAGAAGACCGTTTTAGGCCTAACTGTCCAATAAAGTTGGGTTGAATGACATATATAGGATTTTGCACTATCATAATGTGCAGATAACGGCAGAACTGTAACAGGAAATTTTTGACACATATAAGGCAGCGTTTCCCAACCTTTTTACATGGCGGACCGGCAAGCAACTTAAAAAAAGTTTAGAAAGTAATATGTATCGCAAAAGTTTTATATTTTTTATTGCACTGATTACAAACACAAATAAAAAATCAAATATAATTCGTGAAAAAAGAAACAAATTATTACTTAAGCAATTAACAGATTAAGGACCGAGATTTTCATCTCAAAATTAAGTGGGTTATAATTTATTAGACGAATAGTTGCATAGTAAAATGAATTTTTTTTAGTTAATACATTTAATGCAAGTTGGACATCTTGGCCCTATGACCAAAAAAATCTCGCGGACCGGTAAAAAAAATCTCGCAGACCGGCGGTTGGGAAACACTGCTCTAAGAAATTATGTATTCAGTGCAGAAATTTACAGGATAAAAGTGGAATTAAAAAACAAAAAACTAATTAAAACTTCTGCAGTCAAAAATCGATTTTGCTGAAACCTGTTCCAAAAAATCGGGATAGGTGTGTTCAGGTGTCCCTCCGTAACTACCCTAATATTCATCAAACAGAAAAAATGCATAAATAAGATTTGTTTTCTTATAAATAATTTTTATTGTATAGTTTTTTCTGTTAAGATAGTTCTGTTTATAAATGAAATATTTTAAGTTTTTAAGTACCAGTTTTAACCCAGAAACACCCCCTAAGAAAGAAAATTTTGAGATACCATGCCTATATTTGATCCTGGTTCTACTCTATTGTACCAAATTTCGTTAAAATACGTCCAGCTGTTTTTAAAAACTCATATAACCTCCAATTTTATTAATAGGGGATACGCATAAAATTTCCTTAAAACTAAATTTTTTCGATATGTTAATATTAGTTATGTCACCTAACAAAACAAAAATCACATTTTAATTAATATTATAGCCAAATTTTTTAATTCTAATATTGTAAATTTGAAATAAGCCGACCACGGCGCGAAGGTTGCTGAGTAAATACGACTGAGTATGACGTCAAATGACTGGGATTTGACGTCACAGATACAGCTACAACATAATCTTTACGTGTGTATATTGTATTGTTCGAGAGTTTTGTATTTGTTTTTAAACAATTTTTTACGCATTTATTATTAAAATAGCAGATTTTGTTAGGGCTCAGAGTGATAATTTACCCAACATTGATGCATTTATGCACACAACATAAAGTTTACTTTTTTCTGAAATATCGGTTTTATTTCGCCTCATAGCTTTCAGCCACAAATTTCGCCTTTTCTGTTTTTTTCGCCATCAGGTAATGATATAAATTGTTTTTTTGGATTTCTATTTGAACTATTTGTGCACATCGGTACTAAACAATAATTTCGACTATGTTTCGAAGTACTGGGGCCTGGATCTTCCATATTTTATATACTTTAATATAAAATTTAATTCGGTAAACATGTATAAATTGTTTTTGTAGAATTAAACTGTATTTTAATTAAAATCACTCTAACTTTACATAACCTATAAAAGTTATACAAGCAAATAAGTTCACAACAGACTATGTAGGCTGCACGCTGTACACTGGGTAGGCTGTACGCAGTACACTGGGTAGGCTAGTAGTGTACTGCATCACTTAGAAGGAGTATGACGTCACACGTCGTTTTCGCGCGCTACATACATTTATGATTTTTTTAAGCCTTCATTTAAAAAAAAAAAAAAATCAAAACTGTTTTTATGTTTATATGCAACAAGAGGAATATAATAAAAAATTAAAATAAAATCATGCCTATCCCCTATTACTATATTATTATAACAATTTGTTTTTCTATTTTTATTTAAATATTCCTAAAATTATATTTGTATTCGATTTTATTGTTATTTATTAACTATAATACAAATACCCATCACCTTAAATTTTATATAAATCAGTATAAAATTTCCTTAGGTTTTTATTTATAATTTATTCAGTAGAACTGTATTGAAATAAATATCTTTTATGAATATAGCCAATAAATTTTTTTGAAAACATGCAACATCTGTATTAATTTTGTATTCTAGTTTGAACTACGCATACATGTGACGTATTCCCTCTCACGCTCTGATTAGTCAGAAGTTACGAGACAACCTTTAATTTAATAATCTTGGACTTAGTTTGCATTATTTGACTACCAACGAGAGAAAAAAAAATAATGTAAAATATAGAAGTTAAAAAGTTATTGAATATTTGAATCCGTTTGTGACTTATGGTTCACCTTGTATTTGATCTGTATTTCAATTCGTATTGTTCCGGAATGGTTCGGTTTCTGGTTATCGAAAGCTCGTTGCCAATAATCGAAGATCGGAAATTATAATGATTAACAGAGTCAGTATTTCACGGAAGCATTCAACAATGAAAGCAGATAAATTCATTGGCAAAATAAAGCTCATACACTTCACTATTCACTTCACTTCCTGTTTCCTTTATAATGAAACAAAACAGAGAGCATATTTCAATACAATTCCAAATTCATTTATTTATCATTAAATATTAATAAAAGTTACAAAATTAATCTGATGACAAAGACGTACTGAGGCTATTGCGAATGTGATCCCAGTCATAGGTGATTTATATAAATCAGTTTTATTATATCAGTTTTATCAGAGTTAGAGGGGGGGATAAATTTGAGAACAAAAAAGCATAAGGATTTAGAATAAAACACTTATTGCGGACGCCAGTGGATAGGAGTAAGAGACATCTATTGCTAATAGCGCTTAATATATCCATTTTAGTTTAAACGTCTTATTGGTGGTTCGATTTGTCTTAAAAACCTTTTAAAGATGCACTGAGATAAAGCAGCAAAAACTAACATAGAAAGAAGTTAAAACACAAGGCGAGGAAAGCTAAGGAGCAAAAAGGCTCACGAATTTGCCTGTGGAAGAAAAAAGTACATTAAAGAGGAATACAAGCATGTTGAATGTAAATATGTTTGTAAGACGTGCTTCGAGAACTACCCGTGTTGAACCGGCTTAAAATTCTTCCTGCGTCTCTATGATGTCTGTTTATTTCAGACTCAAAAACATATATCAAATATTACAACGAAAACTCTGAAAAACGAGGGAAAGGAATATATAAAATAAAACACAGCCATGTCACTTGTGCTTGACAACATCTTGATTTAAATAAAATTTCTTTCAAAAAATTCCAGTCACCTAATAAATTTGTTTAGAAAAATTGTATAGGAACAAAACAAAAATAAAGAAAAACATTGTATATGCACGACAAATTACGAGTTTTTTTTTTATTTAAAAATTTTAAGACGCTTCAGCTACTGTGGCTATTAGCGTCTGTGTTTACATCGATTTTTACAATATATGATTTACTAGGGGCCTCAGCCCGGCTACGCCGGTCTTCTCCCCTACATTGTTAAAACTCGTCGCTTCGCGACTCGTTTTAATATAATTTTGTCGCACTTGTCGATTATAAAACTCGTCGCTCATCTTTTTTTAACACTATTTTATGGAAATTCCCCCTGCAAATGTCTTAAGTTTTATCGTTAATTCACCTTAAATACTTAATTAGTTTTCTTCTATCGAGAAATACGTACAAAATGTGAAATCTCGTCCCATTTTAAAATGCAAAAAATTTGACAGCTGTCACCTTCTGAAATCTTGTAAGCATATTTCCAATAATGGGCCAGATTCTTTGAAAAATGTTTTCTGATGCCTCAAAATATTATCTCGCACGTCAAATAAGCTATCTTGAACCATTATCACCACTTAACACTTTGATTAACCCTGAAATTTTTAATATCTATAAATCTTTTTTAACACTATTTTATGGAAATTCGCACTGCAAATGTCTTAAACTTTATCGTTAATTCACCTTAAATCCTTAATTAGTATTCTTCTGTCAAGAAACACGTTCAAAATGTGAAATCTCCTCCCATTTTAAAATGCAAAAAATTTGACAGCTGTCACCTTCTGAAATCTTGTAAGCATATTTCCAATAATGGCCCAGATTCTTTGAAAAATGTTTTCTGATACCTCAAAATATTATCTCGCACGTTCAAAAAGCTATCCTGAACCATTATTACCATTTAACACTTTGATTCTCGCCGTAAATATTCTGGACCGGCCGTCTTGTATTAAGAATATTTTTGAATTATCGTCTGATAAAACCTGTCCGTGCCGATCATTGGTGACTTTGATTCGACACGGATTCGAGGAAAAAATGCATGATTTTTATCAATAAAAATTAGTCAGTACCCCCTGTCGAAATAAAATTAAGCCTAAGCACTAAAAAAATATCACCCGGATGAGAGGGCGGTTCATTTTCCTCTCTTCGCGTTACTGGAAAAATGAAGATACACCAAACGTTGAATAGAACATACATACCACACTTGTACAATATAATAGTAGATATTTAGATTTTATTATATAGATTTAGTTGTGTGATGAAGTTGAGTATATTTGTCATTGTATTTGTATCGTTCGCGAGGGCTTGTTTCATCGTGTTTGGGATGTTGTTTCTCAGTTTTTCTTGTTGGTATTTTGTGCAGTGTAGCATGATGTGTTGGACGATGAGTGGTGTGTCGCATATCGGTTGTTGTGTTTTTTACCGACCGTCAACATATATAAGGGAGGTATTGTGATCATACCGATATTAACATTTCGAGATTTCGATGGATCTCCACGAATTGAGGTTCCTACATAACGTTTTGACTATTTTTAGCATGATGTCTGTCGGTCTGTCTGTCCGTCCGTCTGTCCGCCCGTCCGTCTGTCCGCCCGTCCGTCTATCCGTCCGTCCGTCTGTCTGTCTGTGTACACGTGCAGAGCAAATTCGTCTAAAAGGATTTTTATGAAACTTCATATTTAAGCTTCTGCCATCTATGGCACGAGTTGATCAACTTTTGGTAAAAACCAGTTTGACCAGAAATAGGAGTTTACTCGTGTAGATTTTTGCGAATATTTAGCAACAGAAAAATATTTCTTTATTTAACAAAAGTTACTGTAAATGCAATAACTATGGTCTATTTCAAAGTAGAAAAATGTGTGTAAGAAGATAGGAGCTGTTTGTCCTTGCTTTGGATTGGTTTAGATCGTCATCCCTATTACACTGTAAAAATATTATTTTTAGTCCAAGTTGACAGATGTTCAGTGTCGTACATTGGAAATATACATTATTTATATTATTTAATTTTTCTCATATATTTTGTTATTATTTACATATTTAGACTTTTATTTATATTCTTGGCGTAGATTTTATGGAGAAAATTCTCCATGTAATTTGTTTTTACGCAGTTATATATTTTTAGGTTATCTGACATATAAATATTTTTTGACACTTGACATTTAAGAGATCAAGAGAGAGGACTAATGTGAGGCCAAAAGACAACCCAGCTGATTGTGCCCAAAGAAGAAGTTATTGATATAATTTTTAGACCTTCATCTATACATATATTTTTAATTTTTATTTACAATAATTATTTAAATAAGAAACTTTAGCTCTGAAGATATATTGTTTGTTTTATTGCTTTATTTAAACTCTTTTAGCCAAATCTCTTTTTATATATAGTACATAATTTTTAAAATTAATATTTTTTTAACTTTTTCAAATTTCCCATTAAACTGAATTTATGTCGTATAAATAACGTGAGTGTATTATCTGCCTTGTTTATTTCAAAATCTTATTAACCTTCTTTATATTAAAAAAAAATCACTTGCTAACCCAGTTGCTACGCCCATGCCCTAGTTGTAACTTATTTTAAATTTCCCGCTATACTGTATTTGATCAGTGTAAATCGTACTCGGTTCGCAGCGCTATGTACTTTTTTCTACTTTGAAATAGACCATAATAACCTTTTATTTGAGACGTTTTTTGATAAAACAAAAAAAATTTCATACTTATATGTAACGTTTCCATGGTCATGATAAATAATATCTCTGTTAGAAAATATTAGGTCAAGTTATTTCTACTCTGCTGCTAGAATGTATTTTATGCAAGTACTTTATGATGGCGGTCGGTCTTGTGGTGGCCACAGCTGATTTTTTTAAATAAGCTTTACCACTGTTAATTGTATTTTAATTTAACATCCTGTTTACAAATACTGAATCATTATTATAGAATATTTAAATTATTTAAAAAAATTTACATTAACATATTGGAAATACATTTTCATTTAATCCATGCATATTAATGATAATTGTTTAAAATATTCACAAATTTAGCTATTCAAATATCAAAAAAGTCTATGAAATATGTATTATAAATTTATTTAAAATATTTTTAACTAATATGTCGTCGATGGCTTATGAAAATTTCAAAAACAAATTTTTGTTGAAATATTTTTACTATGTACATATATAATGGGTGCTATTGAGAACTCTATTATTAAAATGCAGCACTCACACACTTTACTGCAAAATATTGACAAAAAAGGAAATAAATAATTAAATAAATAAATTTACATGAAACAATCCACGTACTCCTATGATTTAAATAGCTCGTCAAATTTTTAATTGTTTTTAGCCTTTATACTAGATATGGGCAGTGCCATAACCGGGAGGGGGGGGCGGAGGGTTGCGGAGCATATGACTTAAAACAACCAATGGAAGCCATAGACGCAATTTTCAAAATCTTAATGAACCTTGCTATATAAAAAAAATATTTCACATATTTAGAAACCTAAATAATGGTATTGGGTATTCGAATTGAAATTAACAAAAAAATATTTTAACATTAAATTTATTTTAAAAGCTCTTAGATTAATAGGCGATAAATTATTTTAAAAATATTGTTCATTTAGTTCATATGAAATTTCATAAAAATCCTTTTAACATGTTTTTTAGGGTTTTGTAGGTATGACCAAAAAACCCTTATACCGTCATTTTGTCATCTGTCTGTCTGTCTGTCTGTCTGTCTGTCTGTCTGTCTGTCTGTTCGGTAAAAATTGTAGCCAAACGGCTAAACCTAGAGAGTTGAAATTTGGCATGCTTATACAACTCTTTGACCCGCACATAGGAAAAATACTAAAAAATCTCAAAAACATATCCCCCTAAAAATATAAACAAATATGTGCTCATCGAAAAAAAAAATATTTTTTTATAATTATGAGTAGGGTATCAAATGAAAGATCTTGGTACGTGGATTAACGATCAAATTTTTATTTTTGCAAAATAAATTATTTTGAAGCGATTTTTGCCAAAATTGTGCAAAAATTTTTTTGTCCCACACCCTGTAGCCCAGATGGTTTAAACTAAAAATCTGAAAAATTCTAAGTAATGTACATTGGTTTGAACCGGAATAGTTCAACAGGAATTTTTAATTAGATTAGGTTTTTGGAAAAAAACGCATTTTTTGTGATTTTTGGCTAATAATGTACACAAGTTATAGCTTTGTAACACGCCACACTGGAACGTGTGTGCTGGTCTAGTGGTATTTCACGCTGATTTTTCATCCAAGTAACCCGATCCGAAAGGGATCGAACCCTGTGAGAAGAGACTAAATTATTTTTTGTTTTTTTTTTTTTTTAATTTTTATATTATTTAAATTATTTTTTCAAAATTCTAGTTATATTTTGGCAAATGTTACATTTAATTTTTATATTGGTTAAATTATTTTTTCAAAATTCTAGTTATATTTTGGCAAATGTTACATTTAATTTTTAAAAGCGTAAATTTAATAGCCAGTGGAAATTGTTTAAATTATAATTTAATTCCGTTTCAATGTACACGAAATCAGAGGGGCGGAACTTATAACAACCAATGGAAGCCATAGGCGCAATTTTTAAAATTCTTAATGAACCTTGGTATATAAAAAAAATACTGCACATATTTAGAAACCTAAATAATGGTATTAAGCGTTCGAATTAAAATTAACAAAAAAAATATTTTAATCTAAAATTTGTTTTCGCATCCAAAATAATCATCATTCACTTACTAAATACCTGCAAAACCCTGAAATGTGTGAAAATTCACACTTCACATCAATTTTTTTTTTAATTGTCTTAGCTACGATGACCATTAACCAGGATATCTTTATTTTTATTATGGATACATTAGAAATTTTATAACAAATACAAACAGCCATTCCATCACCGGGATTCGAACCCGAGCCCCTATGGTTAGCAGTCAAATGAGCTGACCACTACGCCATAGCGACCGGCAGATAAAAAATGATTTGTACGTCAATTTTATAATCTCTGTTGTTTCAATTGCCTTTAAGCTTGCCTGTGTAACAGTTTTTTAAAACGTTTTATATTTTCTGTAAATTTTTATGAATCGCTATAGCGTTAAAAAGCAACAATAAAAATTTTAAGATATTCCTTTACACATTAGCGGAGTTGGAGGTTTTAATTATTCAAATACCTCTTTATTCGTACGCCTCTGAGTGAAGAGAGTTCAGGGGGTGTTAACGGAGCTCTCAGGGGCACTACCGCATTTAAATCTGGTTAAAATTTCATGGGTACAGTTCACAAACTTTCGAGTAGCAAATTTTTGATTCCAAGTTTAATTGAAGTAAGATATAGAGAGTATATTCGAGAAGTAAACTGTTTTGAACAGTTTAACAGTCAGGAGTGGATTAATAACATTTATTATTGATATATTTTATCACTCTCTCTTTTAGGGAACTGTCAGTCTGGTTGACTTTTAACCTCACTCACATTAGTAGGATAAATTTTAAAATAATAAAAATTCGTGTGTATTTTTAAATAAAAATTTATATTTTCCTCTTCAAGTGCCATATCTGCAACACTTCAGCTAACAGTATGGTAATTTTAATTTTAAACACAATACTTCGGAATAGAATAACAGTTTTTTCATAATTTTTTTTTGAGTTTGCAGGAAATATTTCGGCAGTTGCCTCCATTGCAACTGTCGTCCAACTGTCATCTGGTGGTGTCCCTATAAAGTTCTCGTCGGCATCGTCACTGTTTATTTCCATTTTTAAAAGATTAACAGTGATATTTGAATACATTTTAACAAATCTTCACAATATATAAGGTCGTCAAGGAAGAAATTTGTAGTTAATAATATTGCCAACTTTAACAGCTTATTATTTGACATTGGCTTAATATTTTCCGTTCTGTTTTTTTTTTTTTTTTGTTGGAAAGGTACTCATCTCGCCTATTTAAAGAAATCATTGTTTGCTCTAAAAAATATCAAAAACTTTTTTTTTAAATTAATTTTGTTGAAAATGGATCGGTCGGAAACTCTATTATGAAGTATGAGTCCTTACGTGGAACTACGGCATCGCAGACCGCGCGAAAAATTAATAGTGTATTTGGCTCTACTGTTACTGCAGACATCAAATTGGTTCGCCAAATTTCGTAGAGGTAACTTTAAAAAAAATTTTGGCTCATCGATCACAGCAGAAATATACTGCAACCAACTGGACGAAATGATGCAAAAACTTACAGAAAAACAGCCTAGATTGGTCAACAGATCGACTCCTATCTTATTGCATGATAACGCACTGCACAAATGACTGTGGCAAAACTACAGGAATTGGAGTTGGAACTTCTTAATCATCCTCCATACTCGCCAGACCTAGCCCCCACTGACTACCACTTCTTCCGCAATTTGAACAACTTTTGAATAGGAAAACAGTTTAATTCCGACAATGCTGTAAAACTGGCTTTCCAGGAATTCATTGATTCTCGTCCGCCAAGGTTTTATGCCACCGGCCTGAACAACCTGTCGCTTAAATGGCAAAAGTGTATAGGGAAAACTTCCTAAGCGCCCTGACATCTGGTGGCTATTTGTGAAAGATATGAAAGCCACATTGTTTTGTTTTGTTCAATGGAGAAATACGTGTTTTTTTGTTGTTTGTGTTTTATTTTTGTGTATCATGGAAAAAAAAAACAATCAATTTTGTTGTGTGCCGTAATGTAAATCGTGAATAATGAAGAATCCTTCTTAAACATTCCATAATTTACCTAAATCGAAAAAAATATCAATTGAAACGACGTTTGGAGGCAGAGAGAAAGTGGATCGTAGGTTTTTATGGATTCAAAAACTAAAAATGGGCAAAAATCCAAGCCCATGCAGGCATGTTTGATCGTTGCATTTTATGGAAAGTGATTTTTTACGTCCAAAAAAAGACTGAAAAAAAGCATTTATCGCACCCAAAATTTGCCTAAATCATCAGTTGATATATTAAAAGGCTCTTCTACTTTTTCAGGCAGAGATATTAATTTTTACTCATATATTTACCATATTTTAGTTGTTATTATATTGACAGACAGTCAAAAAGAATTAAAAATACAATGAAAAACTAAAAATATCCTTGAAATTTCTTTAGAATAGTATATTATTACATATCTTGTAAATCGTAGATTACCTTTAAATTAAAAAAAAGCTCGGAAAACAGGAAAAATACAACTCGGGTTCATTTTCACCATGTAAACAAATACACGAGTAACAGTTTAATGTGGCTTTCGAGTGTTCCAGCTTTGCCGCATACGGCGCTGCGATCTTAAAAAGTTTCCCCTATAGACAATATGGGTGCATACTTTGATGAATAAAATAATTCCTTATATTTGAATGTTATCAACAAAAAAAAAAAAAAAAAAAATGCGTTAAAAACATTTTTAACGCATTTTTTTAAAAAGTTTATCTACAAATTTCATCCTTGACGACCTAATATTCAACATATTCTAAAATAATTTCTTATTAAATAAAATTTTATGCCACCTATTTGAAAATTTTTATACGTTTTCTTTATTAGCAGAATTTGTTGAATTATTAGTGAAATCATAAAGTTTAAATCCGTAAAGTGAAATCCGTAACGGAGTTAACGATTATTTTCGTTGAAATGATATTCCGTTCCAAAGAACACAGCCGCAGATTGTAACATTTTGTGATAAGGGCATACCCCGGGGGACCCTATACATGTTAGTTACAGGTAGCAACTCATATTGGATGTCAAAGATACCGGATTATTTTATCATAGTTCCCTTTGTAATATGCTTAATATTAGGGACTGATTTCCCTCGGTGGATATACTTAAGGGTAATATTAAGAGATATTATTCCGAATTAGAGGGATGGAACTATGTTATATCTTACATTTTACCCTTCCACACAAACAGTAAATCTAAAGATATCTTCGGAAAATATTTGAAGCATAGCAAATATCTCATATTCAGTCAGGGTTAAAATTAAATGGACAGGATCTAGCTTTTCAAACAAATAATAAGATCTTCTTAAATTTCCCTCTAAATCTTCTTTAATTTTAATTTTTACCGACCGCCAACATATATAAGGGAGGTATTGTGATCATACCGATTTTGACATTTCGAGATTTCGATGGATCTCCACGAATTGAGGTCCCTACATAACGTTTTGACTATTTTTAGCATGATGTATATTAGGTGGCCAAATTATTAGGGACAGCACACAAGTTTAAATGCATTTTTTGAGAAAATAAATTGTTTTTAAATCATTTTTCTTCTATATTCTTGTTGCTAATATCATTATTATTTTAAAAAGCGGGAGATCGCCAAAGAAATCATCACCACCAAGCGGCAATTTATAGAAACCCTTATCAGAGAGTGGCATCACAACCCCAATCTCCGACACAACGCAAAAGTCTGCATAGAAAGCATGCCCAAACGCCTGGAAGCCGCAATCGCAGCAAAGGGTGGCATTACAAAATATTAAGATTTTACTTAATTTGTTAAATTAACACTTTTTATACAAAAATATATGATTATGGATAAGCAATTATGTCGTTTTATATTCTAAATAAAGCACTCTAATGAATAAAAATAAATACGAGGCCCAAAGCCACTTATTTCCTCATTAAATTCATTTGAAAATTACAGAAAATCTGCACTGTCCCTAATAATTTGGCCACCCACTGTATGTCTGTCTGTCTATCGGTCCGTGTACACGTGCAGAGCAAATTTGGCTAAAAGGATTTTTATGAAACTTCATATTTAAGCTTTTGACATCAATGGCACGAGTTGATCCACTTTTGGTAAAATCGGTTAACTAGAAATGGGAGTTTACTCGTGTCGATTTTAGGATTTTTGAGAATATTTCACAACAGAAAATTATTTAGAAAAAATTTATTTAACAAAAGTTGCTATAAAAGTAATAACTAACAACTTTTATTTGAGGCATTTTGATAAAGGAGCATAAATTAAACAAGTACTTTGTGATGGCGGTCGGTCCTGTGCTGGCCACAGCTAATTTTTAATTTATGTATCTTGATGAATATTCTTTTAATAAATAAATATGAAAAATTCAAAACTTGTTTCAAAACTGATAAAATATCAATTATAGGTCAGTCGTTTAACCAACGCAGTTGGTCATTTTGCGTCATAACTTCAATGACAAACTTAGTGGCGAAAAAATAACTAAATTAATTTTTTTTAAATGTGTATTATAGACTAATATTGCTCTTCTCTTTTTTATTTTACTAAAACATACCTTTTGAAGTCATATTTAGTTTAGTTTTACATAGTTAGTTTTTACATTTGACATTTTGTAAATACGCCCTGATGTGTTTTGATACTTTTGTTCACATATCTAACTTATACTAATTTCTAAAAACTTTTTTATTTAGTTTGTTGTTTATTTAGCAGTTTTGTGTTTAGTTATATATTTTGTTATAGATATCTTATAGATTTCCATTTGATATTGTGTGTAGTGCATAGATTAAATTCAACGTATTTCTATTTTCTTTTCTTCTATGGTGGTCAAATGAGTATATGTGGGTCAAAGAGTTGTATAAGCATACCAAATTTCAACTTTCTATGTTAAGCCGTTTGGCTACAATTTCTACCGTACAGACAGACAGACACACACATGATTGACGTTATAAGGGTTTTTTGCTGGTCATAACTACAAAATCCTAAAAAAGGGTATTTTTTCGTGTGAGCATTTTTCAGTGTCAGCAGTTTTCGTGTGAGCATTTATCACTGCGTTATTTTTGATGTGGGCACTTTTCTGTGGGAAATTTTCGCGTGAGCATTCTTCATGTGCGGATATGTCACCTAACCAAGCTTAAAGTATGGAATTTTATATTGTTTTATGCACCTGTTCTGTAACGTGTATAAAATCCGTAAGTTACTAATTGGTCTAATTTAAGTAATGTGGTAGTATGTGCTGTAGCTCGTTTGTGGTGGTTAAATTGTTGATGAGGTTGCTTCCGTTTCATTTAATATAACGCTTAACCGCGTTCCTGCCCCAAACTTCACCGCATACTGCAATTAATGTAGCCTCTTATCAATGGATTGAACTTTGCGACCCTTCTAACGTTGCAACGATGCACAAATAAAATCTCTATCTTTAAATCTTTAAATAAATCAGTTAAAATTCGAATTCAGTTAATTTAAAACAATTGATAAGGAGATAGAATCATTATTATCTACTAGCCAAGGGATAGGGTTTGATTTTTTTTATAATGGAAGGAATCTTTTCACTTCGGAAATGGGTAACAAGGTTTCATATTTACTCCCCCATTTTTGCTTATGTACAAAAATTGAAACGTATGGATAATAAATAACACTGATAAACACACTACAGTGGAACCTCTATATTAGTCATTAATCTGTTCCTGGGGGTGTAACGAATATAGAATATGACGAATATAGAAACAATTTTTCCCATAAGAAATAACTGAAATTCAATTAATCTGTTTTCAACTCCCAAAAGTGGTACAAAATTTTAAAAAATTTTTGTTTAAACTTTAACTTTATTGTACTAAATAGATAAGCATAGTGGTAGAAGTGGCAAAGGAGGAAGGTTAATGTTGAAAACAAGAGTTGCTATCAATTAAAACAAAACAGCCAATAGTAATTCCAATTCTGATCATGAGGTCTGTTTTGTCGATGATTTCGCTAGGGTGACCATTTTCTTAAGAAGGCAATGCTTCAAAAGGTCCTCACCTCCTGAAGCCAAGTGGAGTTTCCGGCCAAACTTTTTGAGTTCTAAGTAATTCACTATACAGAAGGATTGGCCATTACATCAGGCACTAACTCTTGGACTAAAAACGTTAGAAGTAAACCACTGGTCGATCCCAAAAACGTATTTTTCCCACCTTTACTTATTAAATTGGGCTAAATGAAGAATTTCGTTAAAGTAATGGATTAAAACGAAAGAGGGTTTTTGTATCTAAAACAAAAATTTCCGAGAATTAGTGAAGCAAAAATTAAAGAGGGGCCTATAATATGTAGGCCTACAAATAAGAGAAATAATGAAAGATGATGTATTTGACAGTATGCTAAATGAAGCTGAAGTAAGAGCTTGGAGAACTTTTAAAACAGTTGTTTCAAATTTTCTTGAAAATGTGAGAGCTGAAAATTACAAAGATATCGTGAATGAATTAGGTACTTGATGCCTACAAAGAAATGTAGGATGTCTTTAAAAATTCACTTTCTGGACTCTCATCTAGATTTCGTCCCAGATCTGGGTGTAGTAAGTGATGAACATGGGGAACGGTTCCACCAAGACATTTCCGCCATGAAAAAGCGATATCAAGGTAAATTGAGTCCAAATTTGCTTGCTGATTACTGCTGGACATTAATAATGGATGCCTCAGAAACAAAATATCGACGTAAAACATCAAAAACAAAATTTTGAGGTAAATTAAAATTAATAATAATACGTCTATCGCTATATTTCATTAGAAACCAACAATACCTCATAGCAAAACAATGATAAGTGATAAGAAAAGTTATTTTCGGCGTTTAGGCCAAATTTTACGTGGGATACACTATGTTTTGTCCATGTCACAAAAAATAAGTTCATTTTTGTTTACGAGTATTATCGCTAATAATGTTATGCTTTTTGTTTGTATTTATATAAGTACTAAGGTAGTGTACTAGATACGTGTACTAGATACGTACGAAACCACAAAGTGTGTGGAAATTCAGATTTAATTTTTTTACAAACTGTATAAACCAAAGTGAAACCATTTAAAAATGTTCATTAGCTATCGAAGGCAATAAAACAAACTGTAAGTTCCATTCATTAATTCCCCAATATTTCAGTTTCTCTTTGTGTTCGAGTCAGAGGAAAAGAGCAAAGAAAATACGTAATGAGAATTACTCCTTTCCTCCTGAACGAGGATCAAAGAAACCTTCAAAACATTCAGCATTCAGATTACTCTAAAAATTAATTGAAAAAAGTTTCACAAACCGTGAATGTCATTGAATTGAAAACAAGATAAGGCAATCGACTGGAAAACTTATAAAACAAATCATATTTTAAAAGTAAAATGGGAAATTACTTTCAATATTTCTCTATGAAATATTAAGTTGAAAATATAACTGGACACTATAAAACTTGAAGACTTTAAATAATATTTTTACACCGTTCAGTTTAGTCATTCATAGCCACAGATGTTGTGCGCCAGAAATTCTAATTAACTAACACAATGCGGCTCGAAGAAGAAGTCGAAGATTTAGGACAAAAAATATAGTCATCATGGTCATCTTTCAGACGAATCCATTGCTGGATATAGGCCTCTCTAAAACACTGCTGGTCGGATTTTGATGAAATATTGTATATATGGCTGGATCACTGCGTGGTTTCAAGATCTTTTGCGAATAGCATCTCGAACGTGAAGATTGATTATCTGTGTCCCTACTCAGATCATCTACCCTTATACTTCGAGGTGGATGCTTCGGTACGAGAATCTGCGAATCATCATCATGCCTCGACAGACTGCAATAAGGTGCCGTGGAGTGATAGTAAGAGTGAGTGTTATAGCAGAGTAATTGTGAACGAGTTAGAGAAAATTGAGATTCCGCGTGAACTAGTTATGTGTGACAGAACAAACTGTGTGAATGTGCGCCATCTAACATTAATTGATGACTTTTACGGTCGAATAGTCAGTACCATCACTAGTGCTGCTACGTCGGTGTGTAGAAGAAACAAGAAACGTGTTGGACAGCGCAGAATAAGAGGATGGAATGAGAACGGAGAATTATTATCAGCGAAAAGAGCGGCCAAGTTAGCATTACGTAACTGGTTTGACGCCGGTAGACCGAGGGAAGGTAGTATCAACCAGGAGAGAATTGTCACTCGTGCCCGCTTTAAGCTAAGTCTCAAAAATCATCTGCGATCCCAAGAACAAGTCAAGGCTGATGAGCTTGCCTATAGGTATCAGTCAAGAGATTTTTCAAAATTTTGGCAACATACCAATACGAAAATTAGGGCTGGGAAGCCAGCTCATATTGATGGGATTACAGAAGATCAAGAGATCGTTGAACATTGGAGACAGACATTTCTAAATGGCTCGGTAGGGGGTGTCAGCAATGCCTTTGCTGATGACTCCGACTTAGTTCCTACGGAAGATTGTCTTATCACATGTGTGAACGTGCAGGAAGCTGTGAATATGCTGAAACATGGTAAATCCGCGGGTCCAGACGGTTTGAAGGGGGAACACATCATACATGCCCCTCCTCAGTTACACATTCTACTCGCGGTTTGCTTCACATTCATGATGGTTCATCGTCATCTACCGCCAAAACTGATCGAGACGGATGTTGTTCCAGTTCCGAAGGGCAAAAGCGGCACAGTGACATCAAGTGCGAATTACCGCCCCGTAGCCATTGCCACAGTACTGTCAAAAATCTTAGAACAAATTTTAATGTCAAAATGTGCTCATAGATTAAACTGTGCTGATAATCAGTATGGCTTTAAAAAGGCACATGGTACTGATATGGCAATATTCACTCTGAAGTCAACCATTAGTCAGTATATTAGGAAAGAGACGCCTGTATATGCATGCTTGCTCGACCTTAGCCGTGCTTTTGAAAGAGTAGATCGTGGAAGGCTGTTAAATATACTGGAAAGAAGAGAAGTCAAGCCTCGAATTATCTCAGTACTATCCGAATGGTTTGACAAAGAACAAAAAAGAGTGCGCTGGGGGTCGGTGAAATCCAGTACGTATATGCAGGACACTGGACTAAGGCAGGGTGGGCTTCTATCTCCACTTTTGTTCAACGTATACATGGATGATCTTAGTACACTGCTGAACAAAGAACGCGTCGGCTGTGTGGTTGGATCTACACTTATAAATCACATAAGCTACGCGGACGACATGGTAGTTCTTGCCCCATCAGTATCCGGTTTGAGAAAACTATTGGGAATCTGTGAATCCTATGCTATGGAACATGGTATGGTGTACAACGTCAAAAAAACCGAGTACATCGTATTCCAGCCCAGATCTAAGAGACATGAAGTGCCTGGTATTAAGCTCAACCGTGAAAATGTGAAAAAAGTGTCCCATGTGTGTTACCTTGGTCATGTAATTAGTGATAATCTCTCTGATTGTTTAGATGTCGATCGACAATGTCGCTCTTTGTGTGTCAGAGCAAATATGTTAAACCGGCGATTCTCTAAATGCAGTAAAGATATACGTAGATACTTGTTTAATACATTTTGCGGAAGTTTTTATACGTCTGCACTATGGATTAATACAACCCGATCTAGCGTACGTAAATTAACAACATGTTACAATAATGCATTTAGACTTATCAATGGGTTACATAAATATTGTAGCGCTAGTGAAATGTTTGTAATGAATGATGTATGTACTTGTATGACTGTCCTCAGGAAATACGTTTTTAACCTGCGTGACAGATTAATGAAGTCTGTGAACAAGCTTGTTCATAACTGCTTTACTTGTGATAACACTTTTAACCTGAAATGGTCAGCTGTTCATAGACAAATTTAGTCTGTCACAACATTATTTTACTATAATGTATTAAAACGTTATTTCTTATAATGTAATAATTGTATAATAGTATTATTGAGGACAATTTCAAACTTTATATGTTCTTTATTTTTGTTCATTATTTATTTATTCTTTTTTTTTTTTGTATAGTTTATCTTGTTTGTTTAATTTTTATGTATTTGTCTTTTTATTGGCCGCAAGGCTGTTAATAAATATATATTATTATATCAGGGCTACCTTTTAAGGGCTACCAAACAGTGCATTGTTGTTTAGTTTGCGGTTTATATGAATAAATCCAATTTTCGTCACCTGTAACGATGTTGTATACGGATTTTGCAGTGCCTAGATTGAATTTTTTTAGCATTCCCTTACACCAATCAACACGGCCTTTTTTTGAGTTTCGGTCAAATTATACGGAATCCATCAGGAACAGTTCTTTTTCACAGCTAAATGTTCATGCAAAATCTATGTATTGCAGTCTGCGATATGCCAAAGGATGTCTCTATCTCACGACTAGTCACATGTCGATTTTCTTCAATCATTTTGCGCACAGCATCGATGTTTTTTTGAATCACAACTGATTTTGGTCGACCTTCACGAGATTCATCACTGACGGATGCACGACCATGACGAAACTCTGCAAACCAATTGTAAACAGTCTTTTCTGATGGTGCTTCATTGTCAAAAGTTGAACGAAGCGAATCTATGCATTATTATTCAGTTAGGTTTTTACTAAAATCGTAAAATCATTAACTAATTCCCTATCAAGTCCTGATCACATCTTAACATGAATGATCTTCTTCTAATTCGACGCTAATACGACTCTTTTTTTATTAAAATCGTAGATTTCTTGTAAAATTAAGCTTAAGCATCAGTATAATATGTAGCTAACTATAAACTATAACTTGTAAGCTAATTTGCAAAGCTTGATCTTCGGTATTACTGTGTTTTATATGACTTGAAATTTGCTGAACACGTACAATAACTTACTGAAATTACTCTCAGACATACTTGGCTTAAATTAACGAGCAAATCTCGCAAGAAACCATTATTTAATCTACGGATTAAGCAAAATTATACACAAAGAAATATGTTTTAAACAATGTGGTTAATTCTTAAATTTTGTTTTGAAAGAGCAAAACTTGAATGATACATTGAAACTTTCCTTCAAAATATACCAATATATATAATAATTGAAGACTCTGAATCTTGGGCGTCCGCTGTGGGGAAAAGGAGGCACTTGCTCCCTCCGGGTCAAAATTGGGACTGTCTTAATGTTGTATTTTAAAGGCTGATAAAAAATAATTTAACTGTTCTATTAGGAAAAAAATTTTTTTTTAAGTAATGGGATGCATTACAATGTTTGCATAAACAAATATTTTTTGTTGCTATATAAACAAACTGTAACAATAAATAATGCCCGTTTGAACGAAGACTATATAACATATTAAATACGTAAGTTTTAACACAAATAACTCATTGTTAAAATAAAATTTTGTCATTTATTACCCATCTTGTTATGTAGTTAAAATGTATGTTAAAAAAATATGAGATTTCCAAACTCCTACAAGTCTTTTTTTTGTGCAATAAAATTAAAATGTGGCCGGAAGACGTTGTACGAGCTGCGCCATTATATGAAGATGGTCACAGTATTGGAATATCGCTGGTGTTTTGAATGTAGCTAAAAACTATATTAATTATGCGATAAGGCATATGCTAACAGCATCCACGAAAGCGCACGAAACGAATGATTTCTTACCCTAATTGTTCTACGCAATCGTAGTTGGTCCTTAACGTTACTCGTACATCATTTCGAAGAAGATCAAAATTTGGCAATTTCATGACGAACTGCCCAAAGACGACTGAAGAACAGGGCTTGTAAGACCTGTAACTTGCCAGGATTTTCTCGCAAATTATCGAGTTGGAAGATTGTGTTTTGCTCGTGAGAATTTGAACTGACTACTGACGCAAACTATAGCAGTATTTTGTGCAGAAATGAGTAGCGGTAGAGTTTAATTCTCCAGATGGGCTAGAACGAGTGTTCTGAAGGGCTAGCAATCTTTGGACTTTATTGAAAAGAGCAAAGTCATCTACTGACCAGTGTTTCAACAATACAACTAAGTAATTTCTTGAAAATAAAATAAAGTTATCGATAAATTATAAATTAAGCGATTAATTATTAATGAATCGAAACCAAAAGTATCATATGTGTAATCGATTAACTGAAACAAAATAATCGATAATTTCAATCATTCGATTAATCGTTGCCACATCTAGTTTCATTACTATCTACAAACGACACTGAAGTATTTTATGTTTCGGACAACACTGCTTGATTTTAGTTTTGTTTATTTTGTAGACAAATAGGTCAGTGAAAATCCAAAGAAAGAAATTGGTTTAGCGACTGTAAAGTGCAATAATTGCTAATGCAACTGGATAAATGCTATTGGATCACGGGTTTAGTTTTCCAGTTGATCAGTTACGTTAATTCTTCACAAATTTGACATGGCTTAAACTCGCTTAAATACAGTTTTTAACTGATAGTTTATCAAATAATTGTCAGTTAGTAATTACAGTCAACTATTAATAAATAATAACTCACTTATAAAAATTTGTTGTGCAAATTAGTGATAAAAATTAGTGATAAAAATTAGTAATATATAATTTTTTTATGAAACCAAGAATTACGTTTAAATGTTAATTTCGTACTTAGAATGTTTCACACGTTCTTTGCCTTCTGTACGTGTTGTCTAGGAGAAAGTTTTGATTACATTTTGGATTTTAGAGTTTATCCCGAGTTACAAACTTTGTTTTGGCACAAATTCAATGAAAGAAACCTTCGAATTACTGACCTTAAAAAAGTTTTAGTTTTTAGAAATTTGTTACATTACTTACAAGTTAGTAAATGTATCGGTAGAGGCGCCATGGACACAATTAAGCAAACCTGGTGTTAAAAATCCATGCATACTAGCCCCCCCCCCGGTTACATTAAAAATTAAAACATTTCGAAAAAAAACACGACAAAGGGAAGAACGCTGCGCAGGCTTGTGAAAAAATTTGTGCTGTATACGGTGAAGGTACTTTATCAAACTTTGCTGCGCGGAAATGGTACGCTCGCTTTCGTTCTGGTAATTTTAATATGAAAGATGACTCACGCTCTGGTCGTCCAATCAGTGAAAAATCTGATGAAATTCTTGAACAAGTCCAGCAAGATAAGCATATCAGCAGTGTGGATATTGGTACGGAGCTAGGCATTGACCACAAAACTGTTTTGAACCATTTACGGAAAGCTGGCTACAAAAAGAAGCTCGGTATATGGGTTCCTCATGAGTTGAGCGCGAAGAACATGATAGACTGAATTAACATCTGCGATGCGCTGCTAAAACGCAATGAAATCGAATCATTTCTGAAACGTGTCATAACCGGTGAAAAATGTCTCACGTATGACAATCGGAAGCGTAAAAGATCGTGGACAAGGGATGGTGAGCCGTCACAAGCGTTCGCGAAGCAAGGATTGACGCCGAACAAGGTGATGCTGTGTGTGTGGTGGGACTGGAAGGGAATCGTCCACCGTGAGCAACTTCCAGTTGGTCAGACGATTGATTCACAACTCTACTGTGGACAACTAGAGAGATTGCGCCATTGAAAGAGAACGGCCCGAATTGAATAATAGGAAAGGTGTTGTCTTTCATCATGACAACGCAAGATCACACACTTCTTTGATAACTCGTCAAAAATTGCGAGAGCTTGGTTGGGAAATTTTGTTGCATCCACCGTATAGTTCAGACATAGCACCCTCTGAATATCACCTATTCCGATCTCTGCAGAATACTCTCAATGGAATTAAGCTGGTTTCAAAAGAAACCTGTGAAAACCACTTGATTCAGTTTTTCAACCAGAAACCACAGAAGTTCTTCACTGATGGCATCATGGCTCTACCCGAAAAATGGCGAAACGTTGTCGATAATAATGGAGCATATTTGGTTTAGATAAATTCATTTTGACACTATAACAAAACCAGTTGAATTTTAGTTAAAAAACGCCACGAACTTTTTCCCAGACAGATATATACTTTTTTGATTAGATGAATATTTGGGGAGTTACGGTGGGACACCCTAAAACTAAAATCGTGAAATATCTCACTTATTATTTACTATATGTACTTCAAAAATGTATACGAGGATTTTTGTTTTTTGCTGAACAAAATGATCAAACACCTCATTTAACCGATAAAAATTACTAGTTGTCAAAATTTAGTTCCACTTAAGCCAAAGATACAGGCGAGATTTATTACATTGTCCGGTTTTTATTCAGAGGTACAAAAACGAAAACATTTGATAGAGTGAAGTTTTTAGTTGCATTTTCAATAGCTGTTAGAGCGAACGTTACCTCATCTAATTATATAGAAATTTGCATTAATTTTAAATTTATTGTTAAGTCAATTGAAATTGTACCCAGCTAAACAAATACTCCAACTACTTTCCTAATTAGTATTTCAATTAACTCGCACCAAATATATGGGGCTGTCGTCGCAATGAATACAGCCACGACTGGCCTGGCCAATTTATCAAACAAATGCCTTACTCTATGTTTACACACTGTAACACTATTGTTTAGAGAGACAGTGCATCCAAAACAATGGCCCAATAGTTTCAAACAATATTTTTATAACTACAGTCAACCAGAGCTGCCAAAACAATATTATTATTAAACTGGACAAACTACATCCACCAACTAAAAAAACCAAAGCATTTACCAGAGTGATGTCGGCTTCGAACTGCTTCGTTAAAATGGGTTCCATGCAATGTTGTAATAGATACATTTGAAAATATATCTAGATACAGATACAGATATTTGAGGAAAAATGTATCTAGATGCAGATACAGGTACAAATTTTAAAAAGTATCTAGATACAGATACATTTTTTTTTACAATGTATCTAGATACTTCAAGATACTTTTAAGATACTTTCGGAAAAATAAAAACACCACAAAAAAAGAAATAACTAGAGCAAGGAATGTATTTGTTCACAATAAAAAATAAGTTATGCACTATTATTACTCTTAAAATAAACACAAATAGCCTTTGAAGCTGTGTTTCAGAAATATTAACTAACTATATACCTATGTAATCTTTAAAAAAATCACTTTTTTATTTCAATTTCAGCGGATGTCTCGAACATTTTTTGTTCGCTAATTAATTACTGATTATTAAATGAGTATTTAGGAAGACAAAAATAAAACAACAATTTTGTTTATTATATTTTTCTTTATTTAATTCACATTTATAAAATTAATTCTTATTCTTAGATTAGATAATTACTTAATGGTTGTTTTACTAAACCGTTGTTAATAAAATTATTTAATTTTTTTTTATTTATTATTTTTTTTAATTTATTCAGAGCTGAAAATACAATTACACTTTATTAAAATTTGATAGATAAAAATAAATTAAATAAATAAATAAATTATAAGTTTAAGAATTATGATAAAATACAAGTTCTATATATAATTAATTAAATTTTGACATAATTGTAAAGCTGATTTAATGTACTTTCAAGAAGAAAAAATTTAAATACCAATTCCCTATGCTAGATAAAAAGCTGAAACAACTTCCGCTGAAACCGAAAGTGATGCAGTATTCTTATTATGCTCCTTAAGAGAGGCCTATTTTCTAGTTTCTGAAATTTTTTTTGTATCTCTTAAAATAAAGGAGTTATTCGAGATGCGGCGTTTCAAACAAACACCCTGTATATATATCCAATTTTACTAGAACTATGTTTAAAGATTACCTACCTACACCCCAGTACCAAATCCCAGCAATATCAGTCCATAAATAAGCAAGTTTTGGCCCTGATCCACTTTCGAAGTGGATCAGCCGAAACTGGAGCACTTTTTTGTTCAAATTTCAACATCTCCTCTCAATAAGACTCTTATTTTGAACCTCAATACTAAATCTCACCCAAATCAGTCAATAAATAAGAAAGTTAGAAACTTTTTTCAACATTGTAGGCCTCCTGAGGCTCTTCTTCTGCATATATTTCATGTCCGTGCACCTACGTTCAAAGATAACATCATTCCACACCCCTGTGCCAAATCTCAGCGATATCGGTCCATAAATAAGCGAGTTATAGCCGTGCTCCACTTTCGGCCGAAACTGGAGCAGAATGTTTTTTCAAAGTCCGAATTTGGCACTTTTAAGGGTACAGACAGAAGCATCTTGATGTCCTGATTCCAGAAGTATGATGTTTTTTAAAATCGGTTCATAAATAAGAGAGTTATAGCCATTTGAACTAGTTTTCACTTAATCTGGTCTAGTTCTCAGATTAAGATTACGGAATTAGATCACTTATTTAATTAATGAGTTCACATACTACGTCATTTAATCCTGTTAATTGATTTGTTAACCGAATTTTTTATCGTTAATATTCGTAAGTATCCGTCAGTTGCATTAATTCCAAAATTTAAAATTGGAGGCAGCAGGAGTCAATGAAATTTAGGAATTATTTTGAAGTCTTTGAAGGTCAGAGGTGCAAGTTCATTAGTTTTCATTATATCAACTGGGGGCAGCAGGTGTCAATATATTTTAGATAATGTTTTATGTCAGTGAAGGTCAAAATACTTTTAGATTAATACGTAGTATGTAATAAGAATTATTTAATATTTGAGTTGTTAGAAGTTCCACTTTGTGCCAAAACTAGAGCAATTTTTTTTTGTATTTTGAACATTTCTCTACGTCACACTAATTTTGAAAGTAGTCCAAGGAGGTATATAAATAATAATAATATATCTAGTAAATAAATTTCATTCCGCCATTTTGGACAATATGTAGTATATTTTTTTAAATTTCTGTTGTGTTTATTGTGTGTGAGGAAGACCAACGAAGCAGTGCCGTATTAAGGTGTCCCTAAAGGAAAATGGGCCCATAAAGGATTTTAGCTAGAAGTGACTAGCAAAAAAAATTAATGTGAAGTGTGAATTTTCAAACATTTCAGGATTTTGTAAGTATTTACCAAGCGATAACATATTATAGATTATTACCTATTAAAAATCATAAAATTTGATAAATATTGAAAGAATATACCGTGTCTTCCATCTAGAGACTTCTGCGAGAAATGACGAGACTTCTCTGGAAAAATCTCTGGAACCGGGTACCCGATACTCTTACCCGGTTATTACCCGCAGCTCGTTAATTACCCGCTCCTCCTATTATCAGGTCTGGAAAAAAGTTCGTGGCTTTTTTTTAGTAAAATTCAACTGGTTTTGTTATAATATGAAAATGAATTTATTTAAACCAAATATGCTCCATTATTATCGACAACGTTTCGCCATTTTTCGGGTTGAGCCATGATGCCATCGGTGAAGAACTGGTTTCTGGTTGAAAAACTGAATCAAGTGGTTTTCACAGGCTTCTTTTGAAACCAGCTTAATTCCACTGAGAGAATTCTGTAGAGATCGGAATAGGTGATAGTCAGAGGGTGCTATGTCTAGACTATAAGGTGGATGCAACAAAATTTCCCAACCAAGCACTCGCAATTTTTGACGGGTCATCAAAGAAGTGTGTGGTCTTGCGTTGTCATGATGAAAGACAACACCTTTCCTATTATTCAATTCGGGCCGTTTTCTTTCAATTGCCTGGCGTAATCTCTCTAGTTGTCCACAGTAGAGTTGAGAATCAATCGTCTGACCAACTGGAAGTAGCTCATGGTGGACGATTCCATTGCAGTCCTACCACACACACAGCATCACCTTGTTCAGCGTCAATCCTCGCTTCGCGAACACTTGTGACGGCTCACTATCCCTTGTCCACGATATTTTACGCTTCCGATTGTCGTACGTGATCCATTTTTCATCACCGGTTATGACACGTTTTAGAAATGACTCGATTTCATTGCGTTTCAGCAGCGCATCGCAGATGTTAATTCGGTCTATCATGTTTTTCGCGCTCAAGTCATGAGGAACCCATATATCGAGCTTCTTTTTGTAGCCAGCTTTCCGTAAATGGTTCAAAACAGTTTTGTGGTCTATGCTTAGCTCCGTATCGATACTGCTGATATGCCTATCTTGCGGGACTTTTTCAAGAATTTCATCAGCTTTTTCACTGATTGGACGACCAGATCGTGAGTCATCTTTCATATTCAAATTACCAGAACGAAACCGAGCGAACCATTTCCGCGCAGCAGATTTTGATAAAGTATTTTCACCGTACACAGCACAAATTTTTCACAAGCCTGCGCAGTGGTCTTCCCTTTTTGATTATTTATTTATTGAAAAATGGTAAACGGAGGTAAAGCACAGTGAGCAACGCGCGCAGAATACATTTTGCGCTAGTTGCACAATATACTATTTTACAAACGATACAAAAAATTCGATATTTTTCGAAAAACTAACTTGATCAAAAATTCCTTCATATACAATATTGAGATTTTTTTCAGATTTTTAAATGAACCCCTCTGGGAAATAGGGATTTGCAGCTAAGCACCCTACCATCTGGTGAGCGTTTCATGAACTTGTGTACATCAGATAACATTTCGTTTTGTGTATTGGTTTTGTATGAAGTTTGTTTTTAAAGTTTTATTGTAATCATTGAAAAATGTATAATACATATTGTTGTGTGCCTGTGTGCAATTCATTGAAAAGAAGAAACCCGGAAATATCGTTTCATTTGTTTCCACTAATATCAGACACCGTACGGTTCGAAACAAAATTGGGAAAGCAAGAGGTTAGGAATCGACGCGATGTTTAGATAAACAATTTAAAAATTGGAAAAAAAGTGAGCCCTTATATCAAAGTTTGCTCATTACATTTTAATGATAGTGACTACAAAAAATATTTTCAATTTTGTATTTACTATCGCATATCTTGAAAATTCCTGTTATTGTGTGTGGGTTTGTAATGCACAAGTCTCTAGGCATAATGCATAAATCTTTATGAACTTCCTGTTTTTTTTCAGTGACTCCACACAATATTATATGCCCAGCATTGTAGATTTCTACCCTTTGGTAAACAACACGGGAATTATTATTTCCCCCAATATAGTTAAAATAATCGACAATGGAAAATCGTCATAACTTAAAACCAGATCACAAAATGTAGTATTTTAGATGTTTACAAGTGTTGTCACTTCACAAAATCAGAAAATCCCAAACAATTATTTATTTTTTGTCGTTTTTTGATACACTTTTCGCTATTATTTACTAATAAATGTCAAGTGGTATCTGATTTAGAATGGTTTCAAAAAAATCCGCGTGGCGCTACGATCTTAAAATTTTTCCCCTATAAGGTGGGGAACAAAAGTTTTTTGACACATCTTTGGCAAAAATCACATAAAAAACGATTTTTCAAAAATAAATTTGTTGATTTTTCCACTTATTTTTACTACATTATTAAGTCATAATAATTTTTACCATAAGTGGCATCCCGGTCATGTAATTTTCAATTTTTGTGAGATATTTATGAAACTTACCGAGTATTTGTCTTAAGCTAGAATTAATTCCACACCGTTTGAACTGTTGTGAGATATGTAGTCGTATCCTGAGTATCGTAGTATATATGTTTAGGTGAATAACTCTCGGTCTGGTAGTCAGAGACCTCTCCTGTCCTATTAACTCCTTACTAACCGAAATGATAACATCAGATGTATGCAGTCTTTGTCCTATTTCTGTGACTGCATTTGTTTTATGACTTGTTATGGAATTGTTGCAGAACTAATTAAACCCACCGAGCTGCAGTTTAATTCAGCAAAATTATAATTAAATCGTGAATTAAATTTCACGCAAATTCAAGGGTTGCACGTTGGTATATATATATTTAGTTTAACACTCCCACACGCAGCGGCGTGGCTTTACACTTCTTGATTTATATTAATTATGTACATGCGTATGTGATGCATGAATTCGTGAATTAAGGGCAGAGGACCTCAACATTTAAACCAAAATCGCACCAGAGGTACCAAACGTGCTATAAACATGTGCCATTTCTAATTTATAAAATAATTTTTAACAAATTTTTGGAAAAAGTAATGTTTAAATTTTAAAAAATTTAAAAACGACTTTTTGTTCCTTAATCTGCGTCTTAAGAGTTTTCTTTTGGTATCACACATTTTTTTTTTTAAATAATAATATTTTTCAACAACATAGTGTGAGGGAAAAAAGTCTTCTGACATATTTTTGGCGAAAAGGCAATAAAAAAATATATTCAAAAAATATTTGATAACCCACTCAAAAATTGAAATACAATGTTTATTTTTTCATTAAATACATATTTTTTTATATTTATCTCGTGATTAGTATTTTTGAACTGTCAGTATTTTTCCAATATGTGGAACAAAAAGTTGTATAAGCATGCCAAATTAACTTTCTATGTTTTGTCGTCTATAATTTCTATCGTACAGACAGACAGACAGACACATGAGTGACATTATAAGAGTTTTTTGCTCGTAACACTTACAAACCCGAAAACTAAAAAAAAAAAATAACGCTCAGGAACGATTAAATTATAAATACACATTTAAAATACTTACCAAAAAATAGTTTACATTATCAAAATAGTTAGCGCTACATTACTCAACGGATTCCATTTTCGATCCCACAAAATTATGTTCGTTAACGACATATTAGATTTTAAGAACGACAGAATATATAATGCACTACTGATTATTCCAATAGCGACAAAATCCAGTAATAAATTAAGATGTGTCTAATAATATTACCAGGGACTATAAGTAGATACTTTTGTGTTGTTATATTTCTTTTTCTTCTAAGCATTTCTGAAATTCATCATAAAAACTTACATACTTTTAATTGGTGGAAGCTCACGCAAAAAAAAGTTCGTGAAAAAGACAGTTGGGGAAAGATGAAAAAAGTTGTGTCAGCCTGTAATTTATGATGACTGGTAATAATTTATTGAGAAGACGTTGAAGAATCGATTATTATGTTCGGGAATGTTTTGTTTTTTGTATTTAGTTGTCATATAAGATATCATCGATCTCTACGTAAATATAGAAAGAAATTTGAAAGTATTAATACTTCGTTTATTTCAAAAACCACCTACCTCATTACACTGTGCCGTAACTAGGATAGTAGGTGGTTACACATAACACGGTACTGTATTGCCCTGTTGACTCTACTATCCCAAAATCAATACACACAAAGTGGTATTGTCCTTATACAGATTCACTGATTTTCAAAAACAGACGTCATAAGCAGCAGATCCACTTTCTTCAGCGCTAAGGCTAATTTTTATATTCCTCCGACGTCGAGAAAATTGTTTTTTCATGATTTTATTTTTAAATTTTTCCTTATTTTTTATTTATTTTTATTTAAAAAAAAAACTATGCGTCTGTTGTTTACATTGATCTAGTGAAGAGTTTCCTAAACTTTTTGAGCCGTGGAGCACTTTCCACGAGAAGAATTCGTTGCGGAGCACTATCATTGTTATATATATAGCAACACTAGTAGATCGCGGAGCACTCTGATCTAGTGCACATGAGAGAATTCCAAACAATAAAAAATTTAGTGGTGGGGGAGAGCTAGTGAGATAGTGATTATCTTGTCAGCAAAATCACTGTCCTATTCCAACTACTAGCCCGAGTACTAGGGCTAGTTCAATCTTATTTACATTAGGATAGTAAATATCTTTGTCACTAACAAGCTAACTACTAGCTCGTTTACTAACCTAATAAAGCGCCATTAAAGAAAGAAATATTTTAAATAGAAAAAAATATTGAATAAAACTTTTATGAAACAGTAAATAAATTATGATAGAGGAAGTTTTGAGACGTCCTAAACGATCCTGTTCAAGTTAGTAAAGTCTGGACTTAAGTTATTCAGAATTTGGCATATTTTGAAATTGAATTCAATAGTGATCAGTTTTGATATAATAGCCATATCCAACGATGCGTGTTATCGAATGGGAATCTGGTCTTATTTGTCATGTGAGGGAAGGAACAGTTTCGAATATGACAGCAGCTAAGTGATTTTGTACGTAGATAAATCAGTCACGTATGTAAGCCACAGTGACAAAGAACACTCAATTTCAAAATCGATCTATGTTAAAATATTTCTCAGAAATACAGCGCTTCAAAAAATGTTCAATAACTTGACAAAGGATACGACGGTTGTCTCTTATATTTCAGGACTGCGCTAAACTAGTGCTGTCATCTGATAACTGAGGCTTCTATCGTAAAGTTAAACATTTTTGACGATATATATACTCAGAACATTTTGTCAAAATGGCTGCTGGTGTTGTCCGTTTAGAAGCTGATGTTAGTCTCGTTCTTGCCCCAGCTTCTCCAGGATCGGTTGAACCACCCCAGGTATCCGCACGAGGCGAACACGTGGAGAAGCCCTGTAGACCAACGTTTCTCAACCGGGGGGCCGTGAAGGATTCGTCGGGGGGCCGCGAAGTCATACAAAACATGAAAATATAATAAAATGCACTCAATCTTGCAAGACATAAATTTTATCCATATTTATAAATATCTTACATTTATATTCATATAAATATACCTTTCATAACATAAATAAAATAAATATTCTATTTATTTTTATACATAATTTACTTATTTTGACAACTAATTTAAACTACAGGCTATTTCAAACGTTTAAGTTGTCACTAGCTAACTTTATAATGAGTAAATGGGCTTTTACTAAACAAAATGATCAAAAGTTTCATTCAATTGATAAAAATTACTAGATTTGAAAATATAGTTCCGCTTTAACCAAATAAACAGACTATAAGTAGACTATATCAAGGTAAAATAAATTGTATGTGTCGGTTGATGGGATTCTCTGACAATGGTTCGCGTTGGAGGTACTTCAAGTATTTTCAAGTTGTTCTTTGAAGTAGATGCGACTTGAAAGTGCAATATTGTTTATTATATATTTTTTTAATTGTTCTCCGAGCTACAAATAACTCAAGAGTAAGGATGCAAATGTGTTTAAATTAAAATGGAAGGCACTTTGAACATTTGTAAATAAAAATACTTTACTTTCAAGTCGTTATAGGGAATATAATCGTCATTTAAAAATATCACAGTTTTTTGTCAACCGTAAAAGATATTAAAAAAATGTTTAAGTAAAAGTTGTTGAAAAGCTCTATCCAAAGATATCCAATATGGCATACGTTCCCATTTAAAAATTCGAAATTGTCCTTGATATCCTGTACTTCCGGTTTTTTCCGGAAAATTTCAATACTACCATTCAATTTTGTGGGTTAAATTTTAGTTCAAAATTTTCGTTCAAAAAAAAATCGTGTTCCTATTATCTTGATACACCATAGTATAGGGGGCCGCAGACAATATTTCCATAATTTCGGGGGGTCCCAGGCTAGAAAAGGTTGAGAAACACTGCTGTAGATGACACTCACATCTCGTCTTGGCGACTTCAATTGCTGGTCCTTGGGTAGCGTGAGGCGGACTGATGACTGGTCACAAGAATGACTACTACTTCACTACCACGACTCTATTCCCTAAGACCATTTTATAACTGTTAACCAGGACATTATGACGTCAGGTCCTACCTCAATTGTTTTGGAAACATTATTCATTTGTGTAATTGTTGGCAGCAATTAAAGACCATAGTCAGCACAACTGAATAATGTTTATCAACACATTAGATTGTAGTTCAACATTTATGTTGACAAACACGCAACACTCTGCACATTCTTTAATTCCCAAAACCGTACGTCTGCAACCTTGACCTACACAACCTAAAGGCCGCTCAAGGAATTGGGACATTAGAATACAATTATGCTATAATTGTGACAATATTATAATAATTTAGCCATTAATTAAAAAAGCTCGCTTACGTCGATTACGTCGTTACGTTGCTTACGTTACCATATGACAAACTTGTGAGTAACAATCAACAGTGCACAAGTCATAGCGCATTAATTTCAGAGCTTTGAACGCAGCTTCTTCACTATTAACATTCTGTGACCAAATTAAATATTTTTTACAATGTATCAAGTTGTTGAGCATTTCATTTTAAACAGAAAATTAAAATGTTTCGAGTGATATCGCTCTGTGATTTTAAAAACAGGTCAAACAAAATTGGTTTTTGCGGTTTTTTTAAATATTTCATTTGTATCAATCATATAACCCGTATAAAAAAAAATCTTTATTGAGATACGTTTAGCGTGTTTTGTAATGGTTTTAGTGTTTTGTGGAATTATTGCGTTGGTAACAGTGTTTGAATTGCTAAACAGTGTGGCCATTAATCGATTCTAATGATATGTAAACTAGAGCGCTAGAGAGAAATTCAGATGCTTATGACATATGTGGTTATATGACAGAGCCATATGTCGAAATACTGTCTGTTATGTTTGACTGATAGTTTAATATCGCTTTTACTAAAGCTAAACTAACAAAACTCAATAAAAGCTTATATGTGCATGGTTGTCTGCAGTGGCGTGTTCAGGGGGGGCACTGGGGGCACGTGCCCCGGCTAAAAGGCCGGTGAAATTAAAAATTTAAAAAATTTAAAATAATCATAGTGGAAAATCACGTTTTCCAACATATAGACCAGTAGTTTTAACCTTTTTAAACCGCGACCCAAATTTAGGAAATATGTTCATGTCGCGACCCAAAAAAAATCCAATTTTTTATTACCTTTTTTTTAGATCATATTTAAAAAAAAAATTCAATTTTACAATGATAATTTTTTTTAACTCACATAATTTTTACCGACCGTCAACATATATAATAACAACATAGTAAAAATATATTTATTCATATAATATATTGCTACAAGATGTATTTAAATGTTTATTTTTATTTTAAAAAAAATAGTCACTGTAATGCATGATATCGTCGTCATCTGAACTATCGCTGTCATTTCTTGTATTTATTATTATTGGATTAATATCATCAACAATCCTTTCCCTTTCCCACCATTCATTTATTAAATTTTCGATTTTTTTAACAGATTTTGCCCAAGTTTCACAACTAATTTGATCACAGGCCCTTTTTTAAAAACTTCGTTATCACTATATCCGTTTTGACCAATATGTCTATCATAATATTTTTTTGTTATACCCCAAATTAGTTCAATGGGGTTAAACTGGCAGTGATAAGAAGGTAATCTTAGTACTTCATGACCATACGTTTGTGCCAATGTATCAATAAAATAAACTGGTTCAGATTTTAATTTCCTTCGTTTTCTCGTGATTTTGTTAGTGAGAAGTTCAGATTTATTACATTTTATAATTCTACGAATTGTTGATTCCGAAATCTTTAAGGCAGCTGCTACTCTTTGATGGATACAAGATAGAGAAATAAGTGGCCCATTTTTCTCTTTTTCGGAACTAAAATATTCCAGCAGATTTAAAATTAAAGTTTGTGAATTTAATAATTGGCCGCAAGCTCTATTAATTGATATTATTAACAGACACTGACAGCAAAGGCAAATAACAAAAAACATTTTTAAAATCGCTGAAAAATGGTAACTAGATTATTATATTATATGGAATGCACTACTTGATGCATACATGTAACAGTCACCTATCATCAATCCGACTATATGATGTATTTTTGGTTTGTTCCGAAAATTTTTAATACCACCATTCAATTCTTTGAGTAAACTTTGATTATCATTTTTTTTTTTCAACTTGGTTACACAATCTTGTTACGCGTTTTTGAAAAAAAGGGATGGATGAGTGGTTTTGTACACCCTGTACGGGCTATACACTTCCTGTGACTCCCACTCTTTATGTATTTTGTATATTTGTTCATGTTTTATATGTAAAGATGTGAGAACAGATGAAAGCAAGCGTATATATATATATGATATTTTGATTAAATAAGTCACGCATAGAGCAGAGAACAGAGAACAGTGTATAGAGATATCGTCTCTGAGGATTAAACGGTGAAATAAGCAGCAAAATTACTTATCTGGTAAATTCATCTCTCATAATATCTTTATTATGCAAATAAAATTAAATTGAATTGGTTATTTGACAAATTAAATTCATAAAGACGATTGAAGCGAGGTTGAGAGCAAATAATAAACCCTATCTGTCATTTTAGAGATCAAACTTGTCTAATTTCCAAAACAGTTTTTTTTTTTTAATTTATAAAGTTCGTAAATTGGTATGTTCGTAACTAGGGCGAAGGCGACGCTTTGATGTCACGACATGTGAACATACAACAGATGAACATGCGACACTTTAACATAGACATATTAACATGCGACAGATGAACATAGACACATTTTAACACACGACAAATGAACACTGTGACGTATTATCATAGCGACCGATGAACATAAGTCAATTGAACACACGACATTTGATCTCATATTTCATTTTTAAGGTTTTGTAGGTATGATCAAAAAACCCTTATACCGTCATTTTGTCGTATGTCTGTCTGTCTGTCTGTCTGTTCGGTAAAAATTATAGCCAAACGGCTAAACCTAGAGAGTTGAAATTTTGCATGCTTATACAAGTCTTTGCCCCGCATATAGAAAAAATACTAAAACATCTAAAAAACATATCTCCCTAAAAATATAAACAAATATGTGCTCATCGAAAAAAAAAAAAAAAAATAAATAAATTCTTAGTAGGGTATCAAATGAAAGCCCTTGGTACGTGGATTAACGATCAAAATTTTATTTTTACAAAATAAATTATTTTGATGGGATTTTTGCCAAAATTGTGCAAAAAAAATTTTGTCCCACACCCTGTAGCCCAGATGGTTTAAACTAAAAATCTGAAAAAATTCTAAGTAATGTACATTGGTGTGAACCGGAATAGTACAACACGAATTTTTGATCAGATTATGTTTTCGGAAAATAACTAATTTTTAGTGTTTTTTTGGTTGACGATGAACAAAAGATATAGTTATGTCACACTATACTAGAAGGCGTATCTTGGTGTAATGGTTAGCTTGCTCGCTTGCTACCCAGCATAGTAGGGTTCGCTCCCGGGCAGAGGAGACAATTTAATTTTTTGTTTTTTTTTCCATTTTTTTTTTTTTTTGTTTAAATTAATTTGTCAAAATTCTAGTTATATTTTGGTAAATGTTGTATTTAATTTTTAGGAGCGTAAATTTAATAACCAATTGGAATTCTTGGAATTATATTTTCATTCTATGTGTCATGTATACGAAACCAGAGGGGTGGAGCATATGACTTAAAACAACCAATGGAAGGCATAGGCGCAATTTTCAAAATCCTAATGAACCTTGCTATATAAAAAAAAACACCTGTGGCCACCACAGGACCGACCGCCATCACAAAGTTCTTGTATAAAATACATTCTAGCAGCAGAGTAGTAATAACTTAGCCTAATATTTTCTAACAGAGATATATTTATCATGACCATGGAAACGTTACATATAAGTATGAAAAATTGATACTTAGAAAAAATTTCGAATTTTTTTTCAAAATTGTTTCGTTTTATCAAATATGTCTCAAATAAAAGTTATTAATTATTGCATTTGTAGCAACTTTTTATAATAATTTTTTTCTAAATATTTTTCTGTTGTTCAAAAATCTTAAAATCGACACGAGTAAGCTCTCATTTCTAGTCAATCGATTTTTACCAAAAGTTGATCAACTCGTGCCATTGATGTCAAAAGCTTAAATATGAAGTTTCATAAAAATCCTTTAAGCCGAATTTGCTCTGCACGTGTACACAGACAGACGGACGGACAGACAGACAGACAGACCGACAGACATCAAGCTAAAAATAGTCAAAACGTTATGTAGGGATCCATCGAAATCTCGAAATGTTAAAATCGGTATGATCACAATACCTCCCTTATATATGTTGGCGGTCGGTAAAAATACTGCACATATTTAGAAACCTAAAATGGTATTAGGTATTCGAATTAAAATTAACAAAAAAATATTTTAACATGAAATTTGTTTTTAAAGCTCTTAGATTAACAGACGATAAATTATTTTAAAAATATCGTTCATTATGCCGTGATTAATACAAAGCAAAATTTGTCCTACACACTCAGCATACCGCCTTCACTTATTATATACCTGCCAAACCCTGCAATGTGTGAAAATACACACTTCACATAAATTTTTTGTTATACGTATATCAATAACATTTTTTATAGAAATATTGATTTTATAAATCATGTTTTTGTTCCATATTTTTTCAGTATTGATGTTACTAGAATCTTTTGAGTCCATCCCTCGAAATATTCTGGTCAAATTTCTGTTGCTGTGAAAGAGTTAACTAACAAAATAATAAAATTAAACAAGTGCAAATGTATTTAAGTGAAGAAAAAATTGAATTAGCTTTTAATGTTGAAAACATATACTAATTAAAGTTGCGAACAAAACTCATTAGCTGCAACAATACTGAACTTTTTCTATTAAGCAGTAGCCGAGAAATATGGAGTTTGCTTTAAAAAATAAACTAAAATGCAATTTAAAACATATACATAATCCTTAACATTTTAGGATATAACACAAAACAAAAATCAAAACAATATATGAAATTAACTAAGTTTTTATATATTATGATTTAATTTTTATGATAAATGTTGGTTATGAGAATTTAATTCCTCCATAAGGAATTGTATACTTAATGTCATATTAAAAATGGTGTAGAGAGTAAAAAATGCAATTAAGTTAATGAGAATGTACGGCTACATTTATTGTTTTTATCAAAGTGAGTTATGGGCTCATAACTACCTGAATTATTTCCCCCTGCTAAAGCTATTTACAATTATATTTAATAAGGAAAAAATAATGTTAATTTTTATATTTTCCTATATACGAAGGCTATTTACAATTATATTTAATAAGGAAAAAATCGCTACCTTTTTACAAAAACTAAGAAAGAAATTTTTTTTTTGGAACAAACTGTTTTATTGCTTTTCAAAATATTCGCCTTTAAGTGCAAAAGTGTATAAATCGTGCACTTTTGCATACGTTCAAACCAATTCCCGAAACATTTTTTCCACTCTGAAGTTGTTATCTCAAAAACATGGTTTTCGAAGGCTTCAACAGCTCTTGAGGAGATGTAAATCGCTGTCCACGCATTTTTGTTTGACATTGGGGAACAACAAAAAGTCGTTAGGGGATATATCAGGTAAATACGGGCAATGAGACATTAGGTGTGTTCGTTTGTGTTATCCAAACTGTTCTAAGTTGTCTCAATTCCAAAAAAGCGTTCGTTTGTATGTTCTGAACTGTCCAAGTATTGTTCGTTTGTCAGTTCAGAACAGGTTCTAAGTTGTCTAAACTGTGCTACGTGTAGAGGAAATACAAGTTCGGACAAATTAGAATAAGTTAGTGACGTCACACTTTAACTTTTTTTGACTTTATTTTGTTTGTTTAAATAACCTAAAATCGTAAAACAAATGTTGAAAAAAGCATTTTTGGTGAAATGTTCAACAGGTGAAGCCTTAATCGAGGATGAATGTTATATTTTTCTTCTGGTAAATATAATAATTCCACGGAAAAAAAGTTAATATAAAAAAATGACTATAGTAATTCTTCTGCATCATCATCAGCAATTATTAATGAAGTCATTAATAATTTTAATCAAACAGAACATATGTATGTCGCGATCGGCAGATGACAGTTGTATATTAGGTTAGGTTAAACTGCAATAACTTGTTCAAAGTACGTTCGTTTGTACCATCAACTATTTCCTGTGAAATAATGTTCTGATGACGTCACGACCTTTTTTTAAGGACAAGTTAGAACAAGACAAATGAACAGACCTATTAATTCGATGTTTTTCTTCTTCAAATAATCAATTGTTTGACGTGCTATGAGGGAGCTTGCATTGTCATGATGAAGAATTATGTGATGTTTTTGGTTGTTTTTCCTAATTTTGTCGAAGACTTCTGTCAAACAAATTGTTGTATACCGCTCAGCATTAACTGTTTTCCGATCCTCTAAAGGAATGGTTGCGACATGTCCAGTACAACCGAAGAAACAAGCGATCATTGCAAGTGCTTTTACTTGGAAGTGTTTCGTGAACGAATAACTTTTGTGGGTTTCGATTTATCTTGGAAGTCCCAAACACTGGATTGTTGCTTAGTTTCCGGTTCATTTGAATAAATCCAAGTTTCGTCACCTGGAACGAGGTTGATTTTGCAGTGCCTAAGTTGAATTATTTTAGCATTCCCTTATATCAACACGAGTTTTTTTTGAGCTTCGGTCAAATTATGCGGAATCCATCGGGAACAAATCTTTTTCACAGCTAAATGTTCATGCAAAATCGAATGTATTGCAGTCTGCGATATGCCAAAGGATGCCTCTATCTCACGGTAAGTCACATATGGATCTTCATCAATCATTTTGCCACAGCATCGATGTTTTATTTTTGAATCACAACCCATTTTGATCGACCTTCACGGGATTCATCACTGACTGACGCACGACCACGACGAAATTCTGCAAACTAATTGTAAACAGTCTTTTCTGATGGTGCTTCATTACCAAAAGTTGAACGAAGCGAATCTGTGCATTGTTATTGAGTTAGGCCTTTACTAAAATCGTAAAAAAAATCATCCAACAAAAACCTTCACGAGTAATAACCAGTTTTTCACAAACTTGTGTTTTTAAACGCTCACTGTCAACAAACTACTCGGACAATTTATAAGCTGCCACTGATTTCACAATAACAAATGTCAAATTTTACGAATCTATAGTAATGACACATTTCAATATTGCCATCTAGCGGTCGTTTGTAAAATTATAAAAGGTAACCCTGGTACTTAGTAATAGTTTTAAATAAGTTTTGTATGTTTTATTTTAGAACATATATTTTGAAAGTAACTGTCAGTTGGTAAACACTTTTATATCTTAGAATAAATATATAAAATTTAACTTTTAAAACAAACTTTTATTTGACAAGTTAAAAAATTTCTAGACCGTCTCGACTTGACAAAGAATGTTTTTTTAAATTTTGAATATATTTCTTTATATTTGTTAAATTTAACATCATCTAAAACTATTTGCATCCCCTAAGTATTAAAATTTTGTTACATTTTCTCTTGTATTTTGAAAGTAAAATTTTTCTTTTAAAATCTCTGAGTAAATCTTTATTCTGCGATTTTTGCTGAATACCAAAACGTTTCTATGATTCAAAACCAGAAGTGATTTTATTTTATCATATATCGTTCCAGACACTTGTAAAATATTTTATGTATTTCGATATCTCTAAAATTCAAGCGAGTACTTTGTAAAAAATTATTACAAAATATTGTAATGGAGTAGTGGGTTAAATTTTCATTTTAAAATAACTAACGCTAGCATTTGAAGATAATAAAACAATTAGAAATGGTTCTACGAACAGAACTAATGATAACCTCTCCTAGCAGTATCTTATACTTATTCTATATATCCTACATAATGAGTTCAAAATCTGAGAGTGGTTCGGATATAAACTCTTAGGTTCGCTGACTGGTTGCTATGATTCTTAGGATGGTTTTAAAAGACCTTTCAATTAAAATCAACATTTTAACTAACTTAAATTATGATTATCGGTTTAATATTTAAACTATGACTTAAATAAATTTATATGTGGATCTTCTGTGTATCCATTCCATCTCCACAAGATCTTGGCCTCATAACAAAGAGTGCTAATACCGGGTTTACATTGGTAGAGTAAAAAAGCTAGTAACTAGCGAAAGTACTACGCGCTTTACTCTACTATCTTATTTTCGGGATAGTAGGTGTTCGTACACAATTGGTATACTATCTTATTTTCTGGATAGTAAGTGTCAAAACACATTTGACATCTTCACTATGATTTTGTTATGCAATTATTTTTTTGCAAAAAATAGTTTATGAATATACATCGTCGCCGCCGTGATGCTATTAAAAAAATGGTATTTTGTATTACATCATTTCTTGTGGAAGTAATAACTGATTGTCTTATTGAAATAATCGGTACAGAATATAAGCCTAAACGGAAATGGGTTAAAAAATGGATTGCTAGAAGAGCTACCCATGGTGCATCAGCCCTTCTATTTCGTGAATTAGCCGTGGAAGATCAAAAAGAGTACAGACTGTGTTTAAGAATGACACCAGATGATTTTAATAGGCTATTAAATTTAGTTAGTCCATTTATACAACGAACTGATAGTAAGGGATGCGATTCCAGCAAGAATAAAATTGGAATTAACGCTTTATTTCTTAGCCACAGGAAATAGTTATCGTAGTCTACAACATCTTTTTTTGTGAATCAAAGGCATCTATTTCACAGATGATTTCAGAAATCATCAACTAATAAATAAATGTTGCGCAATTTATGTAAATAAATTGTAACTTACCTGATATGGGTTTTTTCTATTTGTTATGACAGGTTATCGCTTGCCGCCAATTTAAAATGAATCAATTTGCGTGTGGAGGAATAGATAGTAGCTAGTAAATACGTGGACGAGCTAGCTGCTATCCTAGCCCAACTACTAGAAGCTAGTCACATTGTCAACTGTTTACACAGGGATAGTAACTAGTTTCTAGTTACTTGCGCTAGTTACTAGCTCTTTTACTCTACCAATGTAAACCCGGTATAAGGCATGAAGCATGCTGTGTCTATATTATATGACGTCATTGGGATTGACTAACGTTGGTACAGACCTGCATATGCATGTCGCTATCGTACAAACGACGCGCACACACTTGTCATTTCATCAGTCGAGAGTGTTGTGTTCAAAAGGAACGTTATAATAATTTTTACCTAGTTATGAAGTATACTTTAAGTAAAAGACAAATTACAGAAGAGACCCCACCCAAATCCATCTTAAAAACCTCCGGGGTAAAACAAAATAAACAACGTTATGAATGTATAAAAATACGAAGAATAGCGTTTAGTTGGGTCAGTCCTGTCCTGAAATCCTACAAGTTGCTACGTGACCCCTCCCCTAACAAACAAACAGGGTTGCCCTCTTCAGTTTGACATTCAAAGTAGTACAATGATTACATTTCAACACTTTGTATTATGATAATTAATATTTAATTACTCTGAAATTGTTGACTTCAGCACTGTTTGTCTTTTGAAGTCTATTCTCTGTCAGCTGTTTACTTACTTCATAAAGCAGAAAATTTCAAAAAATAACTTATTAAACGCCTTTAATAAGAGACACTCTTTTATATAAAATATTGTAAAGAGAGTTATTAAAACTGGTTATAATTTACTAGGTTTAAACTAGTGCTTGGAACCGAAACTGTTTTTTCAGAAACCCGAAACGCGGTTTCGGTTAAACCATGTTTGTAATTTTCGAATAACCCAGTTCCGGATACCGAGTACGGATACCTAGTTCCATATACCTGGTTTTGGTTACCTGGGTATGGATACCCGCTTTTGAATAATTGGTTCCAAAAACCCGGTTTCGGATTGTGGGGAGCTACTTGTTGTTGTTGTTATTGTTGTTGTTGTTATTGTTGATGTTGTTGTTGTTGTTAGTTAAAAAAATTATACACAGCAACTATGGCTATTTGTGTGCCTGGGGGTGCCTACTTATATATTAATGGAGTGTTAGGGTTGGCTGACATATTTGAATTATGTCAGCTAACTGAATGATATACTGCATTTATACTTACTTGACGGTATACGTACTTAGAACGTTTTGGCGTACAAGCGCTGTTTGTGTTGTTTACAGTAATTTGAAAAAAATCATCTTGGCTAAAAATTTAATTAAATCGTGAACATTTTCGAGCGATTATTTTTTACAACTTTCGACGTGGATTAACCCAACAACAGTGCATCGATGAACTTAATTCGACTTTTGGCGATGAAGCACCATCAAGGACTACTGTTTATCGACGGTTTGCCGAATTCAATCGTGGTCGTAATTCGCTTAAGGACGAAATTCGTGAAGGTTGTCCAGCATCGGTTGTTGTTCCGGAAAACATTGATGCTGTGCGTGAACTGATACTGCAAGGTCGTCATGTGACTTATCGTTTTATTGAGGTATCCTTAGGCGTTAGTGGGACCAGCATACATTCACTATTGCATGAACATTTGGCCGTCGAAAAGATTTGTTCGCATTGGATCCACATAATTTGACAATCGGAGTGGAAAATACCTCAATCGGAATGGAAAAAGTACTTCGAAAATTGGTTCAAACGCATGCAAAAGTGTATTGATCTTCATGGAGAATATTTTGAAAAACAATAAAGCCACTTTTGTTGATAAATAATTGTTTTTGATCTCAAATCCCGAAATATAAAAGGAAACCCTTGTAATGGATCAAAAACAGAATCGCGTGACCGTTTCGAAGCAACGTTTGGACATGTTGCAATAGACATCGTTGATGAAACACGGATTCTTCATCCTTTACTAAACACTAGAAATGAAACAACTTTAAAAATAGTGGATTTCTCCTGGGCAACGGCTTCGAAGAAGGCAAAGCACTTAACTTGTTTTTTAGAAACTGGCCATTGTATATTTTAGACAGCATGTTACATATTTTAACTTGTTAGGTAAATAATAATAGATGGACAGCTAAGATGGCTGGGACATATACACAGAATGAGTTAAGACAAAATAGTAAATAGAGTTTTTGAAGCAAGAACAGTGAAGAAAGTTAGACCAGGAAGACCGAGAAAAACCTGGCACCAAGAAACAAAAGAAGCTGCAACGAAGAGAGGTGTAAAGTAGGAGGAGATAAGAAAATATACAAAGGACAGAACACGATGGAAAGAAGTATGGAGAACAACACCAGAAAATAAGTAACTCGATAACCTTACACCGCAAGGTAGAAAGGCTTAAGGATTAAATAAGTAAGGTAAATAATTATTTGAGATGACAAAAGTTAGTAACTGGGTAACCTAATATGAAATTCTAATTGAACTAAATATATTAGAGTATGGTAGAATATGGCATTCAGAGTATAGGGGGACGATACGATATTATGAAAATGTGGTTCTAATGCGAATTTACGTGAAAATTTACCGTAATCGGAATTCGTGGTATTTCAATTTTCCATGTTTAAAATTAATGCTTATAAATTGTTAATTTTAGTTTAAGTAAATACGGCTTGTTAAATATTCCTTAAAATAATGAAAAGAAAATATAGTTTTAGTAAAATGAAGTTCATTCGATAGATAATGTAAGCCCTACAACTGAGTTAAACTTTAGATCTAATATGTTTGCTTAGGAAACCTTGTTTACAGACTGCTAGCCAGGTCCGAAGTAGACGACCAGGGATGGACTAAGGGTTATAACAAACCATTAGCATTACAACACCACATCGATTTCTCTGGTTTTATGATTATTTTACTTGCAATCTGTGTTACGAAGGCTACCTAATAAGTTTTCCCAGAAATGATATTGCTGGTGAGAATAATATTTTGTTTTTGAATTGAACAATTGTCCTAAGTAAATATAAAGGGTGTTTTACGTTATATTTCTCACTAAAGTTTCAACCCTATATACAACCCTCATAAGATCTAAACTAGACTACGGCTGTATAGTGTACGCAGTGGCGCATTAAGCCTTCGCCGGGCCCAAGATATTTTTGATTTACGGGCCCTCAACCTAGAGGCGTTCAAAGTAAAGAGCAAAAAAAAGGTCCTCACCTCTCAAATCCAAGTGAAGAGCAAAAAAAAGGTCCTCACCTCTCAAATCCAAGTGAAGAGCAAAAAAAAGGTTCTCACCTCCCAAATCCAAGTGAAGAGCAAAAAAAAAGGTCCTCATCTCCCAAATCGGGCCCTTGAAAATTACGGGCCCAAGACAATTTTTTGTCTCTGCGAAAGTCCGCCACTGAGTGTACGACACAGCCTACCGGACCAATCTAAAAAAATTAGACACCGTACAAAGCTTAGAATTGAGGCTTGCCATAGGAGCATTCAGAACAAACCCAGTCAAAAGCATTCTAAACGAAGCGGGAGAGAGTACACTACAACAAAGAAGAGAAAAACTGCTTCTGACATATGAAATAAATCAGATAAATAAGAAACATTATCGGTTCTCTGAAAACTAGCAACACTACTGATGTTTTTGAATTGTCAGCCAAAATAATAAAAAGTGTAAAGGATCCCATCATACTGCCCCTTACTAAGATAATTAATTCTTGTATTGCTACCAATTGTTTTCCTGATAAAATAAAACTAGCCAAAGTTCTGCCCTTTTAGGAAAGGGGACATTAACGACCTAAATAACTACAGGCCTATTTCTATATTACCGGTCTTCTCTAAAATCTTAGAAAAAGTCTTACACGTAGTCATTTTGACTTCAGGGGCAATAAAAATACCACTGATGCTACTTTGGATTTTATAACTCACGCCACGGAAGCTCTAGAATTTGATGAGTTCTGTTTCAGTACCTTCCTCGATCTCAGTAAAACCTTCGATTGCTTATCATACGAGATTCTACTCAACAAATTAGCTTACGTTTTGACGATAACAGCCAGGCTTTGCTGAAATCTTACTAATCCAATCGTAGCCAATTTACGCAAATTGACAGTTCCATATCTGAATATCTTCCTTTGCATTTTGGTGTTTCACAAGGCTCCGTCCTTGGACCTTTTCTCTTCTTAATCTATATAAACGACTTCCCTTCTTCTTTAAATGATAAATATATTCTGTATGCTGATGATACAACTCTGCTGGCTTGTAATTTCGATTTCTATTCACTTGTAATGGATAATATTTCTCTGGTAGACAGAACTAAGTTATGGTTCAATAGTAACAATCTGACCTTTAACTCAGACAGAACTCAGTCCTTGCTGCTGACCACCAGAAAACACGACTTCGATAATCCTCCTTACATTCAATTTCTTGGATTACACGTGGACCAACACATCTATTTTCTCAGTAAAAACTCCGTTCTACTATCTACTTAATAAGAAATTTAAAATCTGAAGTCAGTACAGATATTATATTAAAAGCGTACTTTTCCGTTTTTGAGTCTCACGTGCGTCAATTGATCCGGCAGTCAGGCTCCAGCCACTACGGAGACTCATACTCCACTTGATCCTACCGCCGATTGCGAAGTTCGTGGTGTTATTCGTTTTTTGACTGCAAAAAATAAAAATGCTACTGAAATTCATCGCGAATTGTGTAGTGTTTATGGTGAAGACGTTATGTAAAGGTCAATGGTTTCTCGTTGGCGTCAATCATTCATTGAAGGAAGAACAACATTACACGATGAACAACGAAGCGGTCCCCCCTCCAATTCCCGCACCTCGACTGTTGTCGAAGATGTTCGAAGAGTCATTGACACCGTAGCATGTACATCTGTAGCATTTTTATTTTTTACCGTCAAAAAACGAACACCACGAACTTCGCAATCGGCGGTAGGATCAAGTGGAGTCTCCATAGTAGCTGGAGCCTGACTGCCGGATCAATCGACGCACGCTCTTAGAAATTTTACAGTACTGCCACTACACCCAGACACAAATTCCTTGAAACTCCCAGACTTTTCCCTCCAACCACACGGATTAAAAAAATAGTATAACTTACTTTTGAGACGACCCTCGTTAATATGTTCTTGAACTGTGAACTTTTAAAGAAATTTCTTCCCAGTTTTGTGCAGAAATCATAAAATTCTTCGTATCAATATCATTTTTAAATTTAAGTTGTCGCATACAAAAAGTAGAAAAATACACGATGTAAACCGGAAGATGAATATTTCTGGCGCGTTTCTATACCACTTCCGTTTCCGTTCGTCCTTCACACACGCTTTTCATCTCTAGCAAACGTAACAAGCTGTGTAATTTTCCACAATAATTTACTTATGAATACCGTTTGAATATTTACACTGAATGTATGAAAGTATTTTTTTTTTACCTTTTTCTCGGTTATGTAAACAAGTTTACACCATCTACTGTAAATTTACAATGCAAACGCTACTTTAGCCTCACACGACATATTTTTCCAGGCATAGTAACGTTCAAACAAAATGCTATACATATTTGAATAGGAGATTATTCGAAACTTTCTACGACTTTACGTACTTGATTTATCTCCGCGTGAATAAAAAAATGAATAATATTCTGAATGAAGTGTTTTTGTCATGGAAATTTTCCTAAAGTTTCATAATTTCAAAAGTGACACGTGTTTTTGTTTTTAACAACTTTTCTGTGCTTTTATTAAAAATTATATTTATGATTTTTAACTTCTGTTTTCAGAATAAAAATTATAATTTTGAAACAACTGAGAATGCTATGTTAACAGCAGAATTGTTATTTTTTACATCCACACTTTTGCCCATAAATTTTAGTCTAAAGGGCCGTATTCATAAACGTTCATAATTGAATTTAATGATGATAATAGTGCATAATGATCATTAAATATATTTTTATATTCATGAATGCCAATAATGTGTTATGATCATTAAATGTTTCATTATATGTAATGTTGATATTGAAGTATTATAACATTACGCTCATTATTTTATTGATTGACAGATAAATTTGTAATGTCACTGTCAAATATTATTCACACCAAACATAGGAAAAAGTAAGTCTGAACCAACGAAAAGTGTAATTAAGAATTCTTTTGACTGACATAGAATTTATATTAGAACAAGTTATTAATATTTTACCAACATCTCGTTTATTTCGAGACCGAACAAATCCTTTTGCAATGTTCGATGATATCGAATTTAAATTAAGATTCCGTTTAAATAAAATGACTGTTGCAAATATATTAAATATTATTAGGTAAGATTTAGAAAAGGCCACGATGAGAAATATGCCTATAACCCCAATTAATCAATTACTAGTAACCCTAAGATATTTTGTATCAGGTTTCACATTGATCTGATAAGTTTTTTTACTCTCTATTGTACATATGTATTCTTCTAATATATGAAGTAATAAACTGCACTCGTTTGTCGTGAAGTTCTTACGTTTTTACCTTTTTTCCATTTTTAGGGTTTTGTAGGTATGACCAAAAAACCCTTATACCGTCATTTTGTCGTCTGTCTGTCTGTCTGTCTGTCTGTCTGTCTGTCTGTCTGTCTGTCTGTCTGTCTGTCTGTCTGTCTGTCTGTTCGGTAAAAATTGTAGCCAAACGGCTAAACCTAGAGAGTTGAAATTTGGCATGCTTATACAACTCTTTGACCCGCACATAGGAAAAATACTAAAACATCTAAAAAACATATCCCCCTAAAAATATAAATAAATATGTGCTCATCGAAAAAAAAAATAATTTTTTTTGGACATAAGTTCAATTATGTCGCCCCCTAAATTATTCCGCCCGAGTTCCTTGTACTTCGTTATGGGTGGCTGCCCTACAAGTAAGTTTGTAAGTTTACAGCGATGTTAAAATGAACAATGTGCGTTAACACAGTTAATGTAGCTTTTATATTTATTTAATTGAGGTTATGTTTGATTTAATATGAAATCGGGACACTTTTTTAATTTACTTACCGCTTATTAATTTATTTTTAATTAAAAACAATATTGTTTAGTTAATAGATGTAGGAAGGGATTTCTATAATTGATATTTACCGGAAAATGATTATCTAGTTCAATGTAAACCTATATCTGCTCGAGACATTGGAGTTTTGCGATAGTAGCAGACAATTTGCCCTTGTCGGGCATCTTTTACCTTCTGAGGACTATGTACCATTCACTACACCTTCACAAAACAATAATGAATGTATGATATGCAGTTTTACACCAAATAAAAAATAAGTGTGAATTTACACACATTTCAGGGTTTTGTAGGTATTTAATAAATGTAAGAAGCCAACATAATACTGGATGTCTAGAAATATTTGTTCTCTAATCACATCACAAGACAGTTTTTGGTCTCCGATTTCATACAGCATGCCTTTTGGAGGAGAGAATATTTACCCTGTGACAACAAAAAAGGGATGGTACTAAACCCCTGCACGCTTTCCGGTCATAGGGAAAATTGCATTTCCACTTAAACACAAAATTTTTGTGCTTTTCTCTGATTTAATATTGCTTGCCCTTTTGTCAAAAGAAAGTTAAAACAAATTTAAAGTCTTTTAAATATATGCATGCGATTCGGAGGGTCCCAAAGGGCTCAAACGGTCATGTGATCTTGTAATAAAAAAATATGATTTTCCGCGTTTTCGTACAGCATGCCTATAATTAAAAGACTTTAAATTTGTTATAACTTTCTTTTGACAAAAGGGCAATATTAAATCAGAGAAAAACACAAAAATTTTGTGCAAGTGGAAATGCAATTTTCCCTATGACCGGAAAGCGTGCAGGAGTTTAGTAACATCCCTTTTTTGTTGTCACAGGGTAAATATTCTCTCCTCCTAAAAGGCATGCTGTATGAAATCGGAGACCAAAAATGTCATGAGCTCCCGGTCTATTACCCTTTTGGTACCAACAGGGCTGATATTCAACCGGTAGGTACCGGTACCTACGTTCCAGTTGTTAAAATATTGAATTACTTCCGCGTGAACCGAAATAGTACAACAGGAATTTTTGATCAAATTATGTTTTCGGAAAATAACGCATTTTTTGTGGTTTTTGGTTCACAAAGTACAAAAGTTATACCAATGTAAGACACTCATATGCAAAGCGTCCGATAGCGCAACGGGTTAGAGCGCTGGTGTCGGAAGCTAAAATTCTCTGGAAAACGAAGGGTTTCGAGTTCGAGTACGGACGGAGTGAGTTTTATTTTTTCTGTTTTTTTTTTGCATTTTTATTATGTTGAAATTATTTTGTCAAAATTCTAGTTATATTTTGACAAATGTTGTATTTAATTTTTAAGAGCGTAAATTTAATAACCAGTCTTATTATATGATTAAAAGACGATAAATTATTTAAAAAATATCGTTCATTTTGCCGTGATTACTATAAAGTAAAATTTGTCCTACACACTCAGCATACCGCCTTCACTTATTATATACCTGCGAAACCCTGAAATGTGTGAATATTCACACTTCACATGAATTTTTTAAATTCAAATGACAAGTGACACTGACAGCAATATTTTTAAATTTTGTTTTTGAAATATTTTTTCTTGACATAAAATAGTAAAAAAATGAAAAAGATCCCTAGTAATTTTGTATTATGATCTTTACATAATTACTCATTTGCATTATGGACATAATGAAATGTTTCATTAAAATTTGTTCATTATTTTTATGAATAGCAATAGAAATATTATGATCATTAAATATATTATGTTCATTACAAAATATACGATTATGGACTGTTTTATGAATACGGCCCTTAAAATTAAAAAAAATATATGTGAAGTGTGAATTTTCACACATTTCAGGGTTTGGTAAGAAATAACAAATTTTGTTACTACTTACTAAATACCTTCTTTTGTTACTACACTAAACAAGGCACAAGGGTTTCAAAAATTTAAACCGCAGATCTCTATCTTTTACCGTTTTCAAGCTAGAATTATTTAAAATTTAGAGAGAAAAAAAAAATTAAAAATCAAAATTTTTCAAAAAAAAAAAATGTTTTTCAAAACGTGTCGCAAGACTATTTAGGACATCAGGATTATAAAAATTCCAACCGCAAGTCTCTATATATAGTTTTTACGATACAATCTCGCGAAAATCTTCTTTTTTTTTGTAAAATTTGCCTATTTCAACACTATTAAAAACAAAAATAAGCATGGCTCTAATGCCCCCTTTTTACAAGGTTATAAAACAATGATAATTCTAACAAATCAAACCGAAGGTCTTTATCTTTTACCGTTCTTGAGATAAGATATTCAAAAATTTCAAATTATCTTACCCAACGCCATCTATGACTACAAGATTCCAGTACTGGTTTTTATTTTTTATTTCTAGTTATAGGCTATTCCAAACGTTTAGGCGGAACTATTTTGAAATCTAGTAATTTTTATATATTAATCGAACTTTTGGTGATTTTGTGTAAGCTTTGTAAATAATACTTACATTGCCAATTCTAGATTAAATTGATTGTCATTATAAAATGTCCTTTTCATTGCTTTTTCATTTTTTGTCATTCTTAATAAAAATAATCCCATTTTTTTTTGCTTCAAAATACGAAAAAAAATATTAAAATTTTTGACATATCTCATTCGTTTCCATGGTTTCACTGTTGGAATTTTAAATTTTGACATACCAAACGTGAAACATGAAATAATCCAACCAAGGTCCCTTCTCGTGACAACCTAAAAGAGCGAAATTCCCATTTAGTTCCGCCTGAACGTTTGGAATAGCCTGTAAGTCAAATATTTCTGATTTAACCATTTTATTTCAATTTAATTATTTTATTAACAAGTTCTTCTAGTTTATGTTAATCAGCTGTTTATTACAAGAACAATCTCTGGCAGGAGAGTTTCAACAATGCTAAGAATTCTCAACAGATTCATCAAAGACTAGCAACTATATTAGATAGTAGAATTGACAAGTTGCTAATTTCCCAACTTGCACATTCTTCGAACATTTGCACATTTTGCAAGGTAATTAAAACTTTACAACAAAAATACAAATTAAGAGGGTCGATTGTGATACTATAAAACATTACGTTACATTCACGGAAATATCAGATATGAAAAGGTGTTATTCAGGGTTGTGTACTATCGCCCCTGTTGTACAATATTTATAGCGAACATCTTATGGGATCTGTATTGGATAGATGGAATGGTGGCATCTCAGCATGATTACAAAAAATAACGAAACTTTATTTCACCGATGACACCCTTGTTATTGCGGGAAGTGAGGCAGAACTTGTACGTCTAAGAACGAAATTTGACTACTATAAAGTATTTAGATTTTTTGGAAAATAGTACAAGATTTATTTGACGATGTGTCCATAGCTAACAGAATTAATTTGAATTTCAACATTATGGTGCACCTGCACATAATGCCTATCTTGTAAATAATTACTTACAAAATAAATATGACGACAAGTGGATTGGTACTAATGGACCTATTAACTGGCCTCCTAGATCTCCTGATTTAACATATTTACATTTTTGTTTGGGGTTTTCTGAAAAATACAGTCTATAGAGATCCAATTAATAATTTAGACGAACTAGAAAATAAAATTTCTCTTGCTGGCAGCAAAATTTCTAAAAATATGTTACGCAATGTAATGCGAAACATAAAATAAAGAATAAGATTGTGTTTAAACAGAAAAAATGGTTGAGAAACACTTTTCACTACACCACATGTGAAATCAAAGTTTAGATATTTTAATAAACTCCCTGAGAAACAAAATGAAAGTTATTAACCAAAATAGTAAAACGACAAAATGGGTTGTAATATTTTTATGTTTCTATTCTTGCTCCTTTAGTAATTTAATGTTAATTTCAAAATTTTATTTTAATATAAAAAAGCAAACAAAAGGAACTCTAAGAAAACAATTTAATAAGTTTATTACTTTTTATTCCGAGAAATAAAGTTTAGTACCTTGTTCACCTGCTACCTTCCTCAAGAGAATAATATAGACCAAGTTATTGTTATTGTGGTCTTTAGTTATATACTTCTGCTTGGAAATATAATGCAAACCACAAAAAGTAAACGTAAGCGAACTGGAATAGTTCAACCAAGTCGTAATAAACTTGATAAACTAACATTTTATACCGTTTCATCGTTATCATGTATCCAATTCTATCCAATGTTTTCCTGTGTGATACACGGAAGTGCAGTTTTCCAATATTTTATTCTTTTTACCGACATTTTTAAGCAAAAAAGGTTTAAAAATATGGATTATTCAAAAATAAAAAATTTCATGTTTATCCACGTATTAAGAGATTTCATTTAATACACCAGTAAGAGTTTTTAAAAAATATTTATTTTTTCATTAAATATATATTTGTTTATATTAGGTCGTCAAGGATGAAATGAAATTTGTAGAAAAAACGGCAAAGTTGGTTGATAACTTACAAATATAAGGAATTATTTTATTCATCAAAGTATGCACCCATATTGTCTATACACTTTTGCCATTTAACCGGCAGGTTATTCAAACCTTATAAAACCTTGGCGGACGAGAGTCAATGAATTGCTGGAATGCCAGTTTAGCAAAATTTAGCAGATAATCGGACCACAAGAAAGGTACACACACTTACACGTACACAGCAATATCTTTTTACTATTTAACATTTGTAATGGTCATATATTTGTATAACTAGAGGTTTTTTTTGTATAAGTCAGTTGCAGAATATTTACAATTTGTGATGAAGAGATTTCTGGCTATGATATGTGCATTGTTATAAAATCTATCCAGAAAAAGAGGGTACGATAAATAATTTTTAGAAACTAATCAGAAACTTAGATAATTTATATTAGGTCGTCAAGGATGAAATTTGTAGAAAAGGCAAAGTTGGTTGATAACAAATATAAGGAATTATTTTTATCTATGCACCTATATTGTCTATATACTTTTGTCATTTAAGCGGCAGGTTGTTCAGGTCGGTGGTATAAAACCCTGGAAAGTCAATGAATTCCTGGAAGGCCAGTTTTACACTATTGTCGGAATTAAACTGTTTTCCTATTAAAAAGTTGTCCTTAATTGCGGAAGAAGTGGTAGTCAGGGGGGGCTAGGTCTGGTGAGTTTTTTCAAGAAGTTCCAACTCCAATTCCTATAGTTTTGCCGCAGTCATTTGTGCAGTGTGTGGTCTAGCGTTATCATGCAATAAGATAGGAGTCGATCTATTGACCAATCTAGGCTGCTTTTCTTCAAGTTTTTGCAGCATTTCGTCCAGTTGGTTGCAGTATATTTCTGCTGTGATCGATGAGCCAGGTTTTTTTTTTTTTGCTGCGTAGTAACACTAGAACCAAATACTCTATTAATGTTTCGCGCGGTCTGCGATACCGTAGTTCCACGTAAGAACTCATACTTCATAATAGTGCGAATTTCCGACCGATCCACTTTCAACAAAATTAATTTAAAAAAAATGTTTTTGATATTTTTAGAGCATACAATGATTTCTTTAAGCAAGCGAGATGTGCAACTTTCCAACAAGAAAAAAACAGAACGGTAAAATATCAAGCCAATGTCAAATAATAAGCTGTTAAAGTTGGCAATATTATTAACTACAAATTTCATCCTTGACCTGATATTTATATCGCGATATGTTTTTTTTGAACTGTATAATATCCTATATGTGGGTCAAAGAGTTATACAAGCATGCCAAATTTCAACTTTCTATGTTCAGCCGATTGGCTACAATTCCTACAGACTGACAGACAGACAGACAGACTGATACATGAGTGAAGCTATAAGGATTTTTTGTGGTCATACCTAAAAAACCCGAAAAATGATGTACGATATGTATAAATTAAGTAACCGGACTGGCAACATAGCGTTTGATCTGGCAACATTTGCGATGCGGGACTTGGAGGGCCTGCAGGTGAACATGTGACACGCTTTCAGTACTAGTTTGAACTCGGTAGAGTAATTTTGTTGCTCGTAGCGACTTTTTTGAATACAGTGTTACAGAAACTTTTGCGAAACTTCAGCAGGCCTACCGGAGACAGTGTTTTGTCAAAGACCCAGGTTTTTTGGTGGTTTAAGGCATTTTCAGAAGTGAGTTGATTGAAAATGAATCACGCAACAGAAAGCCTTCATCTTCAATAACCGATGAAAATGTCGACACAACCCGGAATCTTGTGCGTTCAGATCGTCGGTAGACAATCAGAATGATCGGGGAAGAGTTGAATTTGATTTACACTACCATTCATCAGATTTTGACCAATGAATTGGGGATGAGAAAAATGCGCCTTGTTACACAGCAATTTCAATAGAGTTTTTGGCCAGTAACAACATTCCTGTGGCTCCTCAGCCTCCTTATTCGCCTGACTTGAGTTCTTGTGACTTTTTCCTCTTCCTAAGATTGAAAAATCACCTCAAGGGACGTCATTTTGGGACACTCGAAAACATTCAAACGTCCGTAATTGACCAGCTGAAAGCTTTTCCAGTATCCGAGTTCCATCACTGCTATGAGGATTGGAAAAACCATCTCCAGCGCTGCGTGGCTTCCCAAGGAAATTATTTTGAGGGAGACAATATTGAATTGTAATTATATTCGAATAAAAAACCAGTCCAGTTACTTAATTTACACACCTCGTATACCTATATGTAATATCAATTCACAATTTGTATCGACCAGAAAAAGACATAACGTAGTAATATTGTTATGTAACCTTAGATTCGTTCATATTTTTTTAAAATTTCTGTGAAAAAGGTCACCCGTTTAACCGATAAAATTAATCAAATGACGTCAGAGTAATTAAAAACCAATACCTTTCTGGGGCCATCAGTATTTAAATACGCTTCATTAGCGACATTATGAACATGTCGCCTTTGTTTTGCGCCAGTCTTTTGATCATAAATTTATTTCCTCGTTGTAAAAATAACTCTTTTTTGTGTTTGACAATATTGTTACTTTAATTTGTTAATTTAACAACTGAAAATTAAATAAACTGTTTACATGTTTGTTTTATTTAAATTGTATTGTATTAATTGACATCCCAATAAACAAAAAATATTATTTTTTATATTTTGTTTTGGAATTATTGGATTTTAAATGTAATTAATGGATTTTGAAAATGCTAGTTTCAAAATAAATAACCAGCTTTTTATTGCCTGGAATATGCTTGACTCTAAGGCAGGTTGCATACTTATACGAGGTTTACCGCTTATGTTTTTACAAACAACCACTAGATGGCAATATTGAAATGTGTCATTACTATATTCGTAAAATTTGACATTTGTTATTGTGAAATCAATGGCAGCTTATAAATTGACCGACTAATTTGACAGTGAGCGTTAAAAAAAAAAGTTTGTGAAAAAAAATGGATATTATTCGTGAAGGTTTTCTTTGGATGATTTTTTTACGATTTTAGCAAAGGCCTAACTCAACAACAACGCATAGATTCGCTTCGTTCAACTTTTGGTAATGAAGCACCATCAGAAAAGACTGTTTACAATTGGTTTGTCGTGGTCGTGCGTCCGTCAGTGATGAATCTCGTGAAGGTTGACCAAAATCGGTTGTGATTCAAAAAAACATCTATTCTGTACGCAAAATGATTAAAGAAGATTGGCATGTGACTTACCGTGAGATAGAGCCATCCTTTGGTATATCGCAGACTGCAATACATTCGATTTTGCATGAACATCTTACTGTGAAATGATCTGGTCCCGATGGATTCTGCATAATTTGATCGAAGCTCAAAAAAGGCTCGTGTTGATTGTTTGCCAGAAGTCATCGACAAAATCAGGAAAAACAACCAAAAACATACCATCATTCTTCATCATGACAATGCAAGCTCCCACAGAGTACATCAAACAAGCTATTATTTGAAGGAGAAAAACGTCTAATTAATGTCTCATTGCCCGTATTCACCTGATTTATTCCCTAACGACTTTTTTGTTCTCCAATGTGTGGGAAAATGCGTGGAAAGCAATTTTCATCACCTCAAAAGGCTGTTGAAGCCTTCGAAAACCATGTTTTTGAGATACCAACTTTAGAGTGGAAAAAATATTTCACAGAGTATATTCATTTGAATCAAAGCAGAAGGTATACACGTATATCGCCATATTCCCTCCACTACAGCCCTGATTACGTTGTGATTCAACCTATTATTTTAATTACTTTTGAATTTTGTTTTTGAAGTTATCAAAGAGGAATAAATCATTTATATTAATGAAATATTTACAAATCAAATAACACATTGTTAACAGTGAGAAATATGTTTCTGTAATTGAAAAAAATAAAACCATTTATTTTTTATTAATCTAATTATGACTTGAATACGATATCATTTTATTTTCAAAATTAAATGGAAGTTCTTAACAGTCAAATAACGAATAAAAGTGATTATCAAAAAACTTTTGATTTTGATGTATTTTCATGTGTAAACGATAAAAAAATGATTTCAAATATTTCCTGGCCACCCAAATTTACTCAAAAATTTCCTACCTCCCCAGATTTTAAGAGCCAGCGCCACCACTGGTGATTTTCAAACATCATTCTTTCCTGATATTTTATTTAAATCAATCAAGAGTTTTGTTATGAAGGAGGTAATATCAATCATATTATTGTTGCAGTTGGTGGCGATTCAAGGATTCTGCTCAGCCACGAGAGATTACTGTCCGCCCGGTAATCCCGGTCCATCGGGACCCCCAGGGGGACAGGGGCCCAAAGGAGAGAAGGGAGATGTTGGATTACCTGGTATTCCAGGACCCACAGGTAACATTGCAATTTATTATCATATTTTTATGAACAGAATCCACAAATCATTGTGGTTTTCTTTCGTGATTTAGAACTAACAATTCAAAATAAATAGAGAATGGTTTACTAGCGAATTTAGTTTTATATAAATGTAGTGAAATAACTAGGACAATCACCTCTCTGGTTTTAGTTGGAAAACTCCGGTTTTTAGGATTTTGTAGATATGAGCAGACTTACTTCGCTTGTACTTTGGCACTACTATTAACTAATGATGTGCAGATGATCCACAAAAAATATGTATGTATATATATATATATATATATATATATATATATATATATATATATATATATATATATATATATATATATATGTGTGTATATAAAATGTATTTTACTCCCATAAACATTATCTGAACTCTCCGGTTCGAAGCCCTGAAAAAAATTTATTGTATTATATATTTTAAGTAAATATATATTGTAGCTTCCTAGTTATTGACTTGGATATTCGATGGTAATTAGCTCCTTTACAGCCTCTTACCATCACCCTGAGTCTGTTCAAATTTTCGAACAGACTTTTTATATTATTTATTTGTGTTTGTCAGTGCAAGATTTCCATTTTAAGTATGCGTAAATTTACTGAATTTATCTATTTATTTATTGTTTTTTAATATGTAGTGTAATCATGTAAATGGGCTGCGTTAGGCGCAAATAGCCTTTGTTGCTGTGCGCCAAAAATTTTAACTAACTAACATATATTGTAGCTAAGTAATTGGGTTGTATTAGGCTAAGCTGACCATTTTTTTCAAAGATAAAACCAGGACATTTAAAATAGCTCAAGCACAAACGTGCACAATAGGATGGGGGGGGGGTCCTTGGATCCTGATCCCCCCCAGGATAAAAAAATCATATACTGAATCAATAAAAACTAAGCTACTGAAAATAAAATCTCCTTTTTCGTTGATCAAAAACCACCCCTCCCCGTAAAGAGGCAGTAATAAATTTTGTATTATTTAACGGATATTACTTAGTAATAGATCCACCTTCAATCTATTTTTTTAGGGGCCTGCTCAGGCAGTATGAATAATAGTGGCTATCGTTGAATATATGTTTAAAAAATATTGGGAAATAAGCTTATATTTTTTGTCTTTATGTAAAAAAATGCAATTAAATGTACTTATTTTATTTATATTGTATGTTAAGAAAGTAATTTTGAACAAAACCACCCCACTGCTGTGCGTTTTTTTGTTTAAATTTACGCGCGTACTGAAAGATGGATCGATTACTCGATCTTTTGAAAAATTGATAATTTTATATTTTGTGTCCTTAAACTGTACTGGTTATATTTCACGACTAACCAGGACCAATGACAAAAAAACAGTACTGTACTGGTAAAACCAGTACGTATGGTCACCTTAATTAGGCCCAAATAACCATTGTTTCTGGTTGCCAAAAAGAAATCCTTTTTAAATTGAACGCCTGATTGTTATACAGCCCGCATTGCCTATCTGTAATGATGGTTGCATCTGTTAACCCCTCTCTCCGTACAGTACATTGTAGGTAAATTGTCTTCTGTCTGTATCTGTACGTAAATGGGTTATGCTAACTATATATCTGCATAAGTGGCAGATATGTTATATCCTAAATTATGACAGACATCATTGTTAGCTATAAACGGGAAATTAGGCACTAGTGCTTACTAATTTTGTTCCGTCCGTCTGTTATTTCAATCACCTAATTAATATCTCTGATAAATCAAATTATTTACTTGTTACTAAGGCTGCTACCTTTCAATTATCGATGTTAATCAATTTCAAAAGAATTTCAGATATTTTTTTGTATTTCTTGACAATTTTTCTTTCCTGTTATAAGAAGCAAGTAGTGATTTAAAATATATAAGTATGCCAATTTTCCAACAAAAATTCAAAAAAAAACTTTTTTGGAAAATTTTGAAATTTTGATCAAAAATTTTTTGACCCCGATTTTAGCCAAAATATAGTTTTAAGCTAATTTTGGGGTGAGGATTATGAAAAAAATATTTAAAAAATTCATGCTTTCCTAGTTTTTGATTTAGAGCCGATTTGGGTCAGTTTTTTGCCTATAATTCCAAAACTTTTGCCTAAACTTCAAAATGGACCAAATTTTATTGATCTATGACCAAAAATACATATTTGTACCAAATTTCAATAAAATCGGAGACAAAAAATTTTTGCTTCAAAATCACGATTTTTTTAAGGTCTACCCCTTACGATTTTTTCGATTTTTGGTCATTTTCAAGGGTTTTGGATTACTGCCTATATAAAACTTAATAATTGGTTTATTAAAGACCAAATTTTTTTTTAAACTAAACAATGTGTGAGAATTTTAAAAATTCAAATCGCAAATTCATATCTATAACCATTTTTTAGTTCAGATTTATCAAAATTTTCAAAAAAATTTGAAAAAATGTGAAAAATTTTCCAAAAATTTTTTTGTTTCAAAATATGGTAGCAAGTCAATTAGAACCTCAAAATTTCAAAAATTTCAACCGCAGGTCTTTATCGCATTTCGTTTTTGAGATACATACATCCATGTGAAAATGAAAATTTCTATAATTCACACCATATTAAAATACGCAAAACGAATAAGGCTTCAAATTTTTTCTAGACTTAATAAACTATGGAGAATCCAAAAATTTTAACCGCAGGTCGCTATCTTTGACCGTTTTTGAGTTATTTATAGTTACTATTTTTTTTTAATTCACAAATATTGTAAGTAGTGCCATTAAAAAAATTGTCATAATCTCAAAACGCATTAAATGATTAAAGCCCCAATTTTTTTATAGACTAAATAAACTATGGAGAATACAAAAATTTCAACAACAGGTCGCTATCACTGACCGTTTTTGAGTTGTGATTTTTTTAAATTCACAATTTTCACAAATAATGTAAATTATACCATTAAAAAAATTGTCATAATTTCAAAACGCATAAAATGATTAAAGCCCCAAAAAATTTTCTAGACTTAATAAACTATGGAGAATCTAAAAATTTCAACCGCTGGTCGTTATCTCTGACCATTTTTGAGTTGTGATTTTTTTTTTTTATTCACAATTTTCACAAATAATGTAAACTATGCCATTAAAAAAATGTCATAATCTGAAAAAGCATTAAATGATTAAAGCCTTAAATTATTTCTAGACTTAATAAGCTATGGAGAATCCAAAAATTTCAACTGCAGGTCTCTATCTCTTACCGTTTTTGAGTTGTGATTTTTTTTATTTCACAATTTTCACAAATAATGTAAATTATGACTAAATAAACTACGAGGATATGACCTGTTTTGAATGTTCTATCTACTGTTAATAGGTATAAAAAATGCGATCGTATTGATCTGTAGGTGTTCTAATTCAGTTGTAATGCATTTGGACAATGTTTAGAGTTGAATTACTCTTTGAACTATCTTAAGATTAGAGAAATGTTAGTGAGTCCCGGTTTGCTCATTTTAGCTTGTCGTTTTTGCAATAAAATGGTCAGACGTCAACACAAGTTGAACGAGATTAAAGTTTTTATATCATCGTTCCACTTGTTCTACTTTCACAAAGAGATTATTGCATTTCATCTTTTCACTTAAGACTATAAAGATATTATCATTATAAGGAGATTCACTAGTTTATTTATAACTTAAGGATCAATTACACAAAGCTGCATTCTTGCTTAAATCTTGCATTCTGTTAAATTGTAGAATATCTATGCATGTATACATAATATTGACTTAACCTCTGTATTTTTAATGATCACTAACAGGCTTAATAAAATATTATTAGTATTATTATTATTATTATTATTATTATTAAAACCGTACGAAGTACGGGTACTCAAGTTAGTTAGAAATATTTTAAGTGAATAAAGAGTTTTTGGATAAGTTCGGTTTATATTTAATTGACCCTTGTACAAATATATTTTTACATTTGTCTGCCCGGGGGCCAATTTTCCATTCGTATCAAGAATTTCCTGATGTAAACCTTTAATGAATAAAACATGATAATGGCTTCATAAATTATTTCTCGGTTAATATTCATTGTTATTCTTCGTTGGTAATTGTTTTCTCTTTTGTTAATTTATCTGAAGCAGCGCCCATTGTGCAGTAGTGCAGTTTTTGCTAAATTCTAATTCAGAATATAATAGTAAATGAGAACGGTATCGATGCAATCATCTGTTGTCCTGGGGTTCACTATTGCGCATTGCTTTCCGCGTACAATTTCAAATATGCATGTGTTGCAAATTAGTTTTTCAAATACAGAATTATATATAATTGGCTGGATTTTTTTTCTGTTATAATATTTGCATTGAATAATGGGTTTCATATTTAGATTAGATCTGAACTTTGTGCAAAATTTGTACCAGTTTTGATACTATAGATATTAGTAACTTAAAAAATTAAATCGCATTCAGAGCTCTTAAATTAATAGACTATAGACCATGGTCTACACTGCAGTGTTTCTCAACAGGTGATCCGCGGGCCACCAGTGGTCCCCAGAAAAATTTTAGTGGTCCGCGAAAGTTTTTATATGTGTTTTTGCAGTTTTTGCAATTTTTTTCTAGACTAAATAAACTATGGAAAATCCAAAAATTTCTACCGCAGGTCGCTATCTTTAACCGATTTCGAGTTGTGTTTTTTTTTTTAATAGTAAATTTTCACAAATAATGTAAATTATGTCATTAAAAAAATTGCCATAATCTCAAAATGCATAAAATGATTAAAGCCCAAAATTTTTTCTAGAGTAAATAAACTATGGAGAATCCAAAAATTTCAACCGCAGATCGCTGTCTTTGACCGTTTTTGAGTTGTACTTTATTTTAATTCACTATTTTCACAAATAATGTAAATTATGCCATTAAAAAAACTGTCATAATATTAAAACTCATAAATGATTAAAGCCCCAAATTTTTTCTAGACTAAATAAACTATGGAAAATCCAAAAAATTTTACCGCAGGGTGCTATCTTTAACCGATTTCGAGTTGTGTTTTTTTTTTAATAGTGAATTTTCACAAATAATGTAAATTATGCCATTAAAAAAATTGCCATAATCTCAAAACGCATAAAATGATTAAAGCCCAAAATTTTTTCTAGAGTAAATAAACTATGGAGAATCCAAAAATTTCAACCGCAGATCGCTGTCTTTGACCGTTTTTGAGTTGTACTTTATTTTAATTCACTATTTTCACAAATAATGTAAATTATGCCATTAAAAAAACTGTCATAATATTAAAACTCATTAAATGATTAAAGCCCCAAATTTTTTCTAGACTAAATAAACTATGGAAAATCCAAAAAAATTTACCGCAGGGTGCTATCTTTAACCGATTTCGAGTTGTGTTTTTTTTTAATAGTGAATTTTAACAAATAATGTAAATTATGCCATTAAAAAAATTGCCATAATCTCAAAACGCATAAAATGATTAAAGCCCAAAATTTTTTCTAGAGTAAATAAACTATGGAGAATCCAAAAATTTCAACCGCAGATCGCTGTCTTTGACCGTTTTTGAGTTGTACTTTATTTTAATTCACTATTTTCACAAATAATGTAAATTATGCCATTAAAAAAACTGTCATAATATTAAAACTCATTAAATGATTAAAGCCCCAAATTTTTTCTAGACTAAATAAACTATGGAAAATCCAAATAAATTTACCGGAGGGTGCTATCTCTAACGGTTTTTGAGTTGTGTGTTTTTTTTTTAATTCTGAATTTCCACAAATAATGTAAATTATGCCATTAAAAAAATTATATAATGTTAAAACTTATTAAATGATTAAATCCCCAAATATTTTCTAGACTAAATAAACTATGGAAAATCCAAAAATTTCTACCTGAGGTCGCTATCTCTAACCGTTTTTGAGAAAATATATATATATTTTTTTTAATTTGTAGCCTACTTAATGCATTTATTAATTTATCTTTTTTAGATAACTAATTATAATGTTTATTAAGGATTAGAGATACTAAATAACACCTGAAATGAATCATTGTAATAGAATAGTAAGATCAATATTTCAAAATACCGGAGGGGATTTATTATACAATACAAACTTTTGCGTATAATGGAATTTTCGAGTTAAATTTATAAACTCCAATTCCTAGTAAATGTTTTAGACTTGATTGTAAAAATTTAACGCTTTTCGCACGTCATTTCAATTCGAAAACTTTACGAACATTGTTATATTTTATGTTAAAACTTGTTTTCAATAAAAAGTTTCATAAAAATAGTGTATCGTATTTCATCAAGTTTTAAAAATCTCTATTAAAATGTTCTCATTGAAAATAGGTTTCTATAACCGAATACGAGTTATTTTAATGAGACAGGTACATAAACACATTGGCTATGTCAGTCTACATCGGAGAGAAAGTTTACTTTAGGAGCGTTCGGCATAACTGTGCAGTGTTAACTCTGTGTTGTGCAAGTTTTTTGTCACGTGACCACTATGCACACTGTGCAAGAAAGTCAAAAACGAACGCTTTATTCAGATTGTGCAGTTATTCTTGTTATTCTAACCTTTTTTTGTAAATAAATAAATTATGTGTGTTTGATTACACGAAATCTGTCTCTTGCTACTTGTTTTGTACGATAATATAAAAATGACGCATGAAGGTTTTGGGATGCTTTTAAGAAATTTTATTTGATGAGGAAGACAATTCAGAAGAATTTTCTAAACCAGAAAATATTTTGGAAAAAGTGTTTGAATATGCAGAGAGTACTGTTCCAAACATGACTACAAATCAATTTAAAGTACATTTCCACTTGTATCCAGAAAATGTTGAGTCTTTTTGAGAGTATTTACATGTTCCATCATGAGGTTCATGTCTGTACTATTTATTTTGCAAATTCTGCAGGCATAAACAATGATATCTTGATTGTTTTCACTCATATTGTTTTGTAGAAATAATAACTTATATTTTAACGCGAAAAACACTATTGCACAGATTGCCGCACAATCTAAACTTGTGACGACTGTACAACACAAACTGCACTGCACGATATTTGTCGAACGATCTTCGTGCAGCACAGAGCACACAGAAACTTTATGCCGAACGTTTCTTGTGTAAATTATGCAGAATGTATAGATTATTATCTTATGCCGAATGCACCTATTGTATGCCTTTACATAACCTTACAAAATGACATCGCGCCGATTACAACAAATCACGCCCAAAATTACAAAGACGAACAGGAAAAATGATCAATTTAGGTAATTAGGTGTACCATTTGCACAGAATTAATATGGTTTCGTCTCCTTTCTGTCCGTGTGATAATTTGTCTGTCGGAGATTCTAACCATTTATTGTTTGAATGCCTAATTCAGTTTTGTAATCGTAACTTACTCATACAAAATGCAAGCATTGCCTCAAGTATGGGGCATAGGTAAGAGGAAATTTAAAGGAGATATGAAGATAAGGATGCTCATGGCCAATCAAGTCCATAATCAAGTGTATAATGATGTATGGAGCGGAAATATGGGGTTGGGAGGACCAAGATAAATTAGAAGCGGTGCAAAATAAATATATTAAGTGGACACTGGGCCTAGACAAATGTACACCGCAGTAGATAATATTATAAGAAGTAAAAGTTGACAACATCAGGATAGAAGCTACAAAAAGAGCAATTAAATTTGGAGAGGATAATAAGACACCCAGAAAAAAAATTGCTAAACCAATGATGGGCAGAAATAGAAAGAAAAGTGGAGCAAAGAAAGATTGAATCCAGATGGAAAGTAAAAAGAGGAAAAAGATTTGAATATAACGGCTACTCAACAAGGGAGATATCTATAAAAAGGTTTGGAGGACAAGATGTGATACTGGAAATAAGAGATAGAATGAGGGATATCCAAGGACAAGAAAGAAGCGAGAACCTAACAAATTCCAGATATAACTGCAAATACGTAAAGACTTGGACGACACAGATACCAGAGTACCTAAAAACAAAAATGAACGGAGATAAGAAGAAAATAATAGCGAGATTTAGGTGCGGAAATGAAGAACGGGAAAACGAATACTGGAGAAAGGATGAACAAAGAATGTGCAGGTTGTGTGGAGAGGAAAGAGAAACCATAGAGCACATACTGAAGAATTGCGGAGAAATGAAATTTAAAGAAGAGACAAGAAAAGACGTGCTGTGTGATTCAGGCCAAGGATGGACATGGATGGAAGAGGTCTTGGAGAGAAGAAGGAATTTGAAACGAAGATACCCTAGTTAGCAATAATTATAGTTTTTATGTGAAATATAAAGTTAATGAATGTAAATATGTAGATTTAAACCGAAAGGTATATAAATAAAGTATTATCTATCTATCTACAAAATTTGTCTAAAAAATATCCTTACCTACCAATATTCAGACGCTTCTTGCTACTAACTCTCTAGATATTTATGAAATTATTTATTATTATATTATAGCAGAAAATATTATAAATGTAATTTTTAAAATATTGTAATCTCTTAATCTATACCTGGCTAATAGCCAAAGCTGCGAAAGCCAACAAATAAAATAAAAAAATAGTGCAGACAAATGAATGACGGAAAAAGAGTTTATTGGTTATACCTACAAAATCCTACAATTAATTAATTTTACAATATTTTTTCTGTAAAATTATAAATTTAACTATTATTAAAACTTAAAATTAGAATTTATAATTAAATACTCCGGAGTAACATTTCAAGTTTTACAATTTTAAAATAAAATTTCTAAAATTTGTTGTCTTTTTATGAGAGTAAAAGGGTGTATTTGGTTGCAGGTAATAGAGGTCCTAAAGGCCCTCCTGGGGATGTAGGATGGCCGGGTAGTCCGGGTCTGGACGGCAGGGATGGAGTCCCAGGGGAACCGGGATTAGACGGTGTTCCAGGACGGAGTGGTCTGGACGGAATTCCAGGATTAGACGGCATGCCCGGATCTGACGGACGATCAGGAAGGGATGGAAACAATGGAACAGACGGTGAGTTAATTAATTAATGTTAAATACTGTTTAAATAATTTACAAACTAAATCAAAGATATATTAATATTATTAAAGGTATGAATAAAACAAATCTGTAAGGTATAGATTGATCTACAATCGTATCTAAGGAGTTGTTTTTTTTTTGTTGGACAGTTTCTTACAGATTCTGCCTGTGAGCTTACAGGTTTGCCCAGAATTGTACTAAAGGTGAATTTAACTTTTGCACTTACGAGGTACGTCGCGGATGACTCATTCGCAGTGAATGTAAAAAATGAAAGTATTAATACCATTCAGTGGTTGAATTCATTTTCCTAATTTCCAAAATGTCAGCAAAATAGCTTTATCTCTTGCAGAAAAATCTCGGAGAACATAAGAATCAAGAAAGAGACCTCAATCTCTTCGGTAGAGAGTAAAACCTTGCATTTAGTAAAACCTTGCAAACCACCCATTCGACAGCACGAACAATTACAGGGTGTTAGGTAAATGTCCGGCACAATTTAAAAGCCAGCATGGTGACGTAGAATGCAATCGATTTTTCCTTTGCCATTTTTCTCTAAAATATGAATTTCGTCCAAAAAGAAACAAACAAAAAGATGCCCCAAATTTTGAAAACCACTGACTTTTTTTATTTTTCATATTAATCCAGAAGTTGTGTAGTTGCCATAGAGAAAACAATATTTTAATTGTAGTTCAATAATAGAATATCATATTTTCTCCATGGGAACTACACAACAACTGGATTAATATGAAAAATTTAAAAAAGTCACCACTGGAGTTTCCAGCAAGATTCAGCGCCAGTCTATAATGCGAAGGCTGCGCAGCATTGGCTTGAAAGCAATATACCAACTTTATTTCTCTTGCTGATTGGCTGCTTAGCAGCTCTGACCTGGCTTGTAAGAAAAGCGGCCCTAAATCGCTAGTCTGAGGCACTCCTTGATGAAGGCAGTGGGGGGAATTTCTGTAGAAATCCTTTGTAATTCTATTGTCGTGTGGCCGTAGAGACTTAAGACTATGTAATGGCCAGCAGTTGTTATTTTGAACACTGATTATTGTTTCTTATGTAAGATGCATCTATGTATTATGTACTAAAAGAAAATGAAAATATATTTAAGTATTTTCGAGAATTTCACTGAAAACTTTGTAACAGTCTTTATGACACCGGAATTAAAAAACTATCAATCCGGTAACATAAGGGCTAAGATGTTTAGAAAACTCAGTAGAAAAATTACTTGAAAAATATTATTACCTTGCATATGCTGCTATCAGTCTTCATTTTGAAATGGCAGAGCACATTCTTCTTAATAATTTCAAAAATGTAAAGTTTAACAATGATAATTTTAAAATAAACTTTTAGAAACATAAATTTATAATTTTTTACTTTTGAAAGTGTTAAATGTTGAACTTTGTTAAATCCGGTGTTCTTTACAAAAGTAATATTTTCTTATACTTTCCATCTAGAAACACCAGAAATCACGTTTCTCCCTTGTCGTAAATTATAGCGAGACTTGAAAGAAAACTCTTAAGTTGTTTTTTACATTTAATCCACTCGAGGCAGAAAATTACTTCTTACTTTCAAATAAGTATCAAAAATTCATTAAATTAACACTTAAAAGGTAAAATAATATTATGATTAGGTGTAACTTGGCAGAATTAAAATGGTTGACATTTTGAACGACGTAAATTATGTAACTACATTATAAAGGTCGTATACGTTGGTAAGAGGTAGTGACTATGCTTTGCGGAAAAAGGGCACTGGTTCGAATCCCAGCTAGATTACACAGCCCAACAGACATTTTGGTGCCTGCGAATTTTTAACTGTCTCTAGGTAATTTTTGGGCACAGAATCCAAAATAGCCGTCAGATTTGGTCTATCAGATCTAGTTTTTGAGATACGCTATATTGGCCCCTTTTACAATAAAATATCTTATTTCTTAACTTGTGTATTTTTCACATTATTTCTGTTACTATTTGCTCCAACTGCCAGTTACAAACACAAAAGAGACCATGTAAGGTATTTAAATCACAAAGTAGATAAATATACATTCATCAATTATCACTTAAAAATGTTCTTTTGTACGACTTTCTAGCATGGAATTTACCATAACAGTCTTTCTGAAGACTCCAACAGTAGTAGGCCATCATGTGGCTATCTTATCTTCCTTGATATCTATCTTCCATAGTTTTATGTCCTGATGGAATCTTTCCCCCGGTTCTTCACTAAAATCACCTTGGTTTTCTGGTAAGTGGTCATAATACAACCGAGAATATTAAAGTTGGAAAGCATATTTTCCACTTATTCTCTGCCTTATGATATCCAAGAAAATTTTGTACTACTTGAATAAATGAACACCAAGAATTAGATTCAATCTCGTTCATTGATGCGGTTGGATTGGATTGTGGATCTTCAGTAGGTTGCCTTATCTGAGGACCATCAGATATTCTGGCTTTCAGTTTTTCAGAGTTAATCCCAGGAAATTTACGTGTTAAATAGCCTACACAAAGTCCATCTCGATTTAAAGCCTTCAAAAATTGCTACATAATCCCAAACTTGATATGCAAGGGTAGAAATATAATTTTCTCTCTCGCAACCAAAGGTTCATTGACAACGTTTTGTTTTTCTTGAATTATGACATTTCTTAATGGAAATCACCCAATTTCTGTTAACCCAGTGCTGATCCTTAGCTCTGCTGCCCCAAAGACATAAAAAACAAGGATATTTTGTATATCCACTTTGGTGTCCAAGGAGGAAGTTTATCTTACTTTAATAAATCGATTGAGGCGCACGATTTGTGGCATGTTGCGCCGTCTTGTTGAAACCACAACTCTTCCACATTAATTCCATTCAATTGGGGAACGAAAAAGTCAGTAATTATGGCTCTATAGCGGTCTCCATTGACTGTAACGATTTGGCCGGCATAATTTTTGAAGAAATAAGGACCAATGGTTCCACCAGCCCATAAAGTACACCAAACAGTGACTTTTCGATTTTCTTCACTCCAAATGCGGAAATTTTGCTTGTTGACGTAGCAATTCAACCAAAAATGAGCCTCATCACTGAATAAAAATTTGTGGTGAAAATGAGCAAGAGCAATCTCGTTTTCGGCAGATCCACCGAAAGTACGACGCACACAATGGTCATGGGGCTTCAACTCTTACACGAACTGGATCTTGTAAGCTCGTAAACCAAGATCTTTCCGCAAAATCTTGCATAAAGTTGATGGGCACATCTCCAATTGCTGTGCACGATGGCGAATCGACTCATTCGGGTTTTCCTCAATATTACGCTCCACAGCAGTAACAGATTCTTCGGTGCGCACTGTACGACGTCTCTCCAGATGCGTATTATCAATTAGAGTATGCGTGTTGCGAAAACGACCCATGGTTATTCGAATTACTTGCTCGGATGGACGATTATATCGACCGTAAAATGGGCACAGTAAGTTTCGCGAACTGAACCACGAGTTTCGAAATAAATTTGCACAATTTGCAAGGTTTTTGGCGTAAGTCTATTGATGGTGAAATGGCAAACCAAACTGAGCACAAATCAGCTGTCAACTATCAAAATGGCCGTCACTGGAAACAGTGTTGCCAATTCGAAAAACAAACCTCTAAAAAATTGATGTGAAGTGTGAATTTCACACATTTCAGGGTTTTGCAGGTATTTAGTAAGTGAATGATGATTATTTTGGATGCGAAAACAAATTTTATATTAAAATATTTTTTTTGTTAATTTTAATTCGAACGCCTAATACCATTATTTAGGTTTCTAAATATGTGCAGTATTTTTTTTTTATATAGCAAGGTTCATTAATAATTTTAAAAATTGCGCCTATGGCTTCCATTGGTTGTTATAAGTTCCGCCCCTCTGATTTCGTGTACATTGAAACAGAATTAAATTATAATTTAAACAATTTCCACTGGCTTTTAAATTTACGCTTTTAAAAATTAAATGCAACATTTGCCAAAATATAACTAGAATTTTGAAAAAATAATTCAAAAATATAAAAATTAAAAAAAAAAACAAAAAATAATATTGTCTCTTCTCGCAGGGTTCGATCCCTGTGAGAAGAGACAATAGTTGCAATCCTTTCGGATCGAGTTACTTGGGTGAAAAACCAGCATACACGTTCCAGTGTAGCGTGTTACAAAGCTATAACTGGTGTACATTATTAGCAAAAAATCACAAAAAATGCGTTTTTTTTCCAAAAACATAATCTGATCCAAAATTCCTGTTGTACTATTCCGGTTCACACCAATGTACATTACTTAGAATTTTTTCAGATTTTTAGTTTAAAACATCTGGGCTACAGGGTCTGGGACAAAAAATTTTTACCACAATTTTGGCAAAAATCGCTTCACATAAATTTATTTTGCAAAAATAAAATTTTTATCGTTAATCCACGTACCACGTACCAATAAAAAATTTTTTTTTTTTTTCTATGAGCACATATTTGTTTATATTTTTAAGGGGATGTGTTTTTTAGATGTTTTAGTATTTTTCCTATGTGCGGTTCAAAGAGTTGTATAAGCATGCCAAATTTCAACTCTCTAGGTTTAGCCGTTTGGCTACAATTTTTACCGAACAGACAGACAGACAGACGACAAAATGACGGTATAACGGTTTTTTGGTCATACCTACAAAACCCTAAAAAAGACACTTGCAACAAATCTACCAATGCACAGTTTGTGTCAAACTGTCAAAATAAAGAAATATGCAGAAGAATGGAGCTTCAAATAATTATAATTGTAATAATTGTTCTATAACCATAAATTACCCAATGTAAATAAATAAATATAATTTTTCGGTATAATTGGTCGTCCAAAATATATGTTTAACTTTGCCAAAAAGATCTACTTTTGGCCATGGTACACAAATAACTATTATGTTGAGAGGTTTAATTGGAGCTTTTTGTTTCTTTGTATTGGCAGTAAATTCTGCTGAGTCTGTTTTTAAAGGTTATTATTTAGTTGGTTTTATGTGTCAAGTTTAAAAATCAATATTTACTTTATAGAGCTATATAACTAGAAGTAAGAAATTTTATTTGTATCCCTGCTGCCTGTATACCTTTAAAATGTAATTCAGTTAGCTATAAAACTGTAAAAGAACTGTACCTTACTGTTAGTAAGAAGAAGAAATATATATCCTAAGGGCTTGAACCTTTTCAGTATCAGGAAATTTAAAAGTATTCCAATTTAGACAATCCAAAAATACTTCAAAGTTGAAAACTTTCCGAGCTTCCTTTCTTGTGCTAATTTTAAACAGAGATTTACCCGACAATTCTCTTTGTCCTTTCCTATTGAAAATATGTCACATCATTTTCTGCCAAGGACGATTTTAACAAAACTGCATTAAACCAGACAGTGTTTAAAACATTATTTGAAGATATCAGTATTGTTTTAATTTGTTTTTCGTCTGCCTACACTCTAAAAAAAATAGTGTTTAAGGGATTTCATGGTACACTGGACATGGGCAGAGAAGACAATTTTATTTTTGTTTTTTTTTTCCATTTTTATTTTCTTTAAATAAAATTCTAGTTATATTTTGGCTAATGTTGCATTTAATTTTTAAGAGCGTAAATTTAATAACGAGTTGGAATGTTGGAATTATATTTTCTATGTGTCATGTATACGAAACCAAAGGAGCGGATCATATGACAACCAATGGAAGTCGTAGGCGCAATTTTCAAAATCTTAATGAACCTTGCTATATAAAAAATACTGCACATATATAGAAATCTAAATAATGGTATTACAGTCTGTTTCAAACGCTTAGGCGGAACTAAATGGAAATTTCGTTCTTTTAGGTTGTCACGACAAGGGACCTTGCTTGGGTTATTTCATTTTTCACGTTGCAATGTCAAAATTTAAAATTACAACAATGAAACCATGGAAACGAATTACCTATGTCAAAATTTAATTATTTTTTAAATATATTTTAATGACAAAAAAATTAATAAATGGGATATTTGTATTAAGAATGACACAAAAAATCAAAATATAAAGAAAATGACAATTTAAAATGATATTAACCTTAACAAAAAATGTGTATTGTAAGTATGATTTACAAAGCTTAAACAAAACGGTCGAAAAGCACGATTTAAACGATGAAAGTAACTAGATTGCAAAATTTAGTTCCGCTTAACCGTTTGGAACAGACTGTAGCTATTCGAATTAAAATTAACAAAAAAATATTGTAACATAAAATTTGTTTTTAAAGCTCTTAGATTAACAGACGATAAATTATTTTAAAAAGTTCATTTTGCCGTGATTACTACCAAGCAAAATTTGTCCTACACACTCAGCATGCCGCCTTCTCTTATTATATACCTGCGAAACCCTGAAATGTGTGAAAATTCACACTTCACATCAATTTTTTGGTTAAATTTAGTGTTAACACTTACATACTGATTAAATTATAGTGTTAGAAAATAAATACTGTTAAAGTAGTGTTAATTTTAACACTGAAATAATATTTCATAAAAATAACACGTCTGAATAAATGAAAATTTACGCGTTGATTTGGGTAAAAATGGTGAACTTTGGTTATCCTCTGATCTTTTAAGTTAGGGTTGAGTTCTTTTACAATATATCCTTAATGCTGATTAAAAGGCTCACTTGTCAATATTTTAAGCTCGGAAAAAGCTGAGGCATTTAGAGAAAATTATGCGGGTATGTAAAAAAGGGTAGCCACCACAAAGAAGGAAAAAAAAGACAGTAAAATATAGAGACAATAGGAGGGAGACCTTAAAAACATGCTATAAGTTTATATACAGGGTGGAAGTGAATACATATCACGGATGATTTTGTTGTGCAAATCTTGATTTTTTGTGTAACTCTAAAGCTGCGTTCAGAGCTCTTAAATTAGTCGTCTAGAGACTAAGACTTGTGCACTGTTGATTATCACTAACAAGTTTGTCATATGGTAACGCGAGCAATCGTCCAGAGCTCTAAATTTAGTGCGTTATACGTTGTCGTTATACGTTGTCGACAGTTTTCCAAACTTATAGTTAAAGAGTTGTATTAATGAGATAGACAAATAAACACATTGGCTATTTCAGTCAACATCGTAGAGAACGTTTACATTGTATGCCTTTATATAACTTAGCAAAATGTCATCGCGCCGATTACAACAAATCTCGCTCAAAATTACAAAAACGAACAGTAAATATGATTTTAGATAATTAGGTTAGGTTCAGTTAGTAAAAATCTAGGATAGCAGAATTAGGTAAATTATAATAGATAATAAACATATAACGAAGCTGCCGAAGTTCAAAAACGATAGATAGAGGTAGCGTTTTTGAAGGGACCTATTGAAATAAACTATGGATGCGGGAAAACAATGAACGCGGGAATATAGCAAAAAACACATTAATACATATTTAAATGTTTCATATATACATATATACATATTCTAAAAGTGATACATGTTTCAGGTATAAATCAATTTGTTTAAATAAAAAATATCGTAACAGAATAAAAAATCAGCTGTGGCCACCACAGGACCGACCGCGATCGTAAAGTTCTTATATAAAATAATGTATTTATTTAGCAGCAGAGTAGAAATAACTTGGCCTAATATTTTATAACAGAGATATTATTTATCATGACCATGGAAACGTTACGTATAAGTATGAAAAAATTTATGTATTAAGTATGTTGAATAATTTTTTTCGAAATATTTTTCTGTTGTGAAATATTCACAAAAATCGACACGAGTAAACTCCCATTTTTAGTCAACCGATTTTTACCAAAAGTTGATCAATTCGTGCCATTGATAGCAGAAGTTTAAATATGAAGTTTTATAAAAATCCTTTCAGCCGAATTTGCTCTGCACGTGTACACAGACAGACGGACAGACGGACAGACAGTCGGACAGACAGACGGACAGACAGACGGACAGACAGACCGACAGACATCATGCTAAAAATAGTCAAAACGTTATGTAGGGACCTCAATTCGTGGAGATCCATCGAAATCTTGAAATGTCAAAATCGGTATGATCACAATACCCCCCTTATATATGCAGACAAAAAAAAATATACTTTATATTGTATATAATCTTTCATCGTCATTTGCTTTTTGGCTTTTTTATTGCCGTAAGAAATCAATATTTTTTCGGTGTTACAAATTACATTTTTTTCGGCATCAGTTATCGAATGTGCATAAAAAAATGTATTGACCATTTATATACGAAATTTGCTACGTAATTTAAACAATTAATGCGGTAAAATGATGCATAGAGAAACGATCGATGCGATCTATTTGCGTGTTTTGTATGAAATTAATTAGGAACCGCAAGAAATAACGATACATACGGGAAAACTATTATTCGAGGAACGATAGATAGAGGTTTCACTGTATTTCTTCTTCAGAGCTAGATAGGTTACAATCAGAATTTTTTGTATTACATTTTTACATTTTTTTGGCTAGTAATGATAATAAAATAATAATAAATGGCTAAACACCCCTACGGGGTTACGCCGGCTTTTGGGCTTTCTAAATCCTTTTTCAGGATGGATCAATTCCTATATCTCGCATTAAATCTTTTTTGTGATCTCTCTCCAAAGTTGTCTGTTTCTAACTTTATTTCTCCATCTCGTAATTCCGGCCCTTTTCAGATCTTCTTCTACTTCTTGCATCCATGTTAGCTTAGGTCTTCCCCGTTTTCTTTTCCTCCCTGGTTCCCACTGCAACGCTGATTAAGCTATAGACGTTTCTTCTCCTCGCCATACATGCCCAAGCCAACTTACTCTCTGTTGCTTAATTTTCCTTACAACATCGCTCCCTTGCAGTACTTCTAATATCTCATGGTTCATTCTCTGCCTATATTCGTTCTCGCCAATTTTTACTGGACCAAGAGCTGCTCTTAATATCTTCATTTCAGCTATTCTGAGTTCTTCTTCCTCTTTCTTTGACAATATGAGTGTCTCACTTGCATACAGTAGTATTGGTCTTATTAGTGTTTAGTTTAGTTATGTTCAGTTTAGTTGTTTTTGTCAGTACAGTACTATTTAGGAGTTTTTTATTCGCATAGTAAGCTCTATTTGTTGCTAATATTTTATCTCTTAGTTCTCCCTTTCTTTCTGCTGTGTTTGATATCCACACTCCTAGATACTTAAAATTACCAACCATTTCAAAATTAAATTTTCCTATTTTTACTACTGATTCTTGTTTTTTTCCTATGCTTATCATTTTCGTTTTATTTTCATTTATTATCATGCCCATCTTTGCTCCTTCCTTGACTATTTCCTGCACTATATTTTCCAATATTTCCCTATTTTTTGTAATTAATACTACGTCATCTGCATATGCAATAAGTTGACTTCCTCCTGTCCTGATATTTCCTTTATTGGAATTACAAAACTACTAGTAATGATAATGGAATTACAAAAACCACTATATAATTCGAAAGAAATGACTTAACAAAACAAACTGAACGGCAGTCAACTTACAATTGATAGCTGTATCACATCAAGGTGCTACTCCTCTTGTTCAATCACCAAGTATTTCGCAACGCGTATTTTTTTCTCAAGCTCTGTACTTAAACACGCACGTAAATAGTGATTTTAAGCACAGTGCCCTATCGATTTTCTATTAAAAGTTCCCAAATAAATAAATAACCAATACATTGAATATCTAAAGCGACCTTAAGTTTGTCACGTTATAGTGATTTGACGTGATGATAAGCAAGTTTCTTTTTTATCGAAGGTTTCAGCAGAATTATTCAATTTACTTTGTTGACTTTAGTTGCCTCTGCTCGATATCTCCCTGCCTTAATGACCCCATAAATTTGACAAGAAAAATGGCAAGATAAGTGGATTAATACTGATTGAATCGCTCAATTCTACCATCTTTTGTTTTCTCTGCGAAACATCCCTAATTTGAAACTAATTTAAGATTGCTTTTGAAGTCTAAGGTTCATAAACACATTATTTTATTATTTTTAAAGAAAAATCTTTATGAATTAAATTGGAAATTTATTTTTTCGATCTCATATTTGGTTTCTACACGTTTCAGATGATTATAAGATAACATCCACAAAAAAAATCAGTTTTTGTCTGTCTCTCTGTCCGACATTCAAGCAAAAACAGATCAACATATTTTCACATAGGGACGGGTGACTATGAATAAGGTTGTCAAGGGTAAGAGAAGCCGTGGAAGACCTAAAACGAGGTGGAAGGATTGCATACAGAAAGATTTAGATAGTAAGGATCTAGTAGGGGATGAGTATTTGGATAGAAGAGAATGTAGGAGACTCGTCAGTAACAGCGACCCCATATGAAAATGGGAAAAGTTAAAGAAGAAGAATGGAGTAGAACCAGGATTATGTCTGTCGGTCTGTCTGTCTGTCTGTCTGTCTGTCTGTCTGTCTGTCTGTCTGTCTGACTGTCTGTCTGTCTGTCTATCTATCTGTCTGCCTGTCTGCCTGTCTGCCTGTCTGTCTGTCTATCCGTCCGTTTGTGAAAATAGTGAATTAAAAACAAGCACAACTAAAAAACGATTAGAGATAGCGACCTGCAGTTGAAATATTTGGATTCTCTGTAGTTTATTTAGTTTAGAAAGAAATTGGGGCTTTAATCGTTTAATTCGTTTTGCGTATATGACAATTTTTTTAATGGCATAATTTACAATATTTGTAAAAATTGTGACTTAAAAAAAATCACAACTCAAAAACGGTCAGAGATAGCGACCTGCGGTTAAAATTTTTGGATTCTCCATAGTTAATTAAGTCTAGGAAAAATTTGGGGCTTTAATCATTTAATGCGTTTTAATATTATGACAATATTTTTAAAGGCATAATTTACATTATTTGTAAAAATTGTGACTTAAAAAAATTCACAACTCAAAAGCGATCAGAGATAGCGACCCACGATTAAAATTTTTAGATTCTCCATAGTTTATTAAGTCTAGAAAAAATTTAAGGCCTTATTCGTTTTCCGTATTTTAAAATGATGACAAGTTTTAATATGGCATGATTTATAGAAATTTTCATCTTCGCACGTATCTCAAAAATGAAATGCAATAAAAACCTGCGGTTGAAATTTTTGAAAATTTGAGGTCCTAATTGACTTGTTACCAAATTTAATTTGAAACATCTGTTTAAATATGATACTGATCCTATATTTAATACCTACTAATTTGTTGCAAGAGTATTTATAAAAAATAAATTAAAAAACCCAACGCAATATGATATACTAAAAAATTATGTAAATTCTCTTGCATTAACTTAAAAGGAAATTCAAAAAGTCATATATCAACTTTTATTTTGTAGTTTCCATTACTGTTTTTTAATATTTATTCCTCTTTGCACTTCCATGCATAATATTAACGCGCAGTGTTGAATTATGGTCACGATAAACTTATATCATATATTAAGATATTTTCATTCCTTTCTAGAAAATTAAGGGGCGTGTAATTTATATTTTATGCGTGTCGTCGAGAAATCAATATAAGTCCTGACCTGTACCACTAAGCTTTCCAATATCCACGGGTAAACTGTACTTCATGCCTGGAATATTGCCCGATATTTTACAACAACTTTTAACTCTGTCCATATTGACCCATGTTTTAATACGTATACAACATATCTGATTGTTGTTGATTCATCCAAACTGACGTTAAATATGTGAAGAGCCTGTTCAGAGCCGCAGAAAGGGGGGGGGGGCGATGGCCCTGGGCGCACTAAGAAAAAGGGCGCTGACGGGCTTGACTAAGGGGCGCCATTGCGAAGGCGAGGACCTTTTTTTTATTGCTCATTACTTAGATTTTGGAAGGTGAGGACCTTTTTTTTTGCTTGTCACTTGGATTTTAGAGGTGAGGACCTTTTTTTTGCTCATCACTTAGATTTTGGGAAGTGAGGACCTTTTTTTTGCTAGTCATTTGGATTTTGAGACGTGAGGACCTTATTTTTTGCTCGTCACTTGGATTTTGAGAGGTGAGGACCTTTTTTTTTGCTTGTCACTTGGGTTTTAGAGGTGAGGACCTTTTTTTTGCTCGTCACTTGGATTTTGAGAGGTGAGGACCTTTTTTTTGCTAGTCATTTGGATTTTGAGACGTGAGGACCTTATTGTTTGCTCGTCACTTGGATTTTGGGAGGTGAGGACCTTTTTTTTGCTTGTCACTTGGATTTTAGAGGTGAGGACCTTTTTTTTGCTCATCACTTAGATTTTGGCAAGTGAGGACCTTTTTTTGCTAGTCATTTGGATTTTGAGAGGTGAGGACCTTATTTTTTGCTCGTCACTTGGATTTTGAGAGGTGAGGACCTTTTTTTGCTCGTCACTTGGATTTTGAGAGGTGGGAACCTTTTTTTTATTTGTCAAGGGCGCCAAAACACGGCTCTGCCCCTAGCGCAAGTTTTCCTTACTGCGGCTCTGAACCTGTTGGCAAAAACAGCTGTAACCAAAAATTTTAAGAATTAAAAAAAATACAGGTTGGTTAAAAATGGAACTTCTGCGATTTTAATGTGCTATCTTGCAAACATTATTTTATAAAACTTACTAATGCAAAAATTTACTTTTGTCGTCTGTTGAAGAAAAGTTGAACTCATGAACTTTTAAAAACCATATTTTCTCATTACATTGTTTACAAGTGTTTTTGTGTCTATTATTTGGTTTTTTTACCAAAAGTTGATCAACTCGTACCATTGATGTTAGCAGCTTAAATATGAAATTTCATAAAAATCCTTTTAGCCGAATTCGTTCTGTACGTGTACACGGACCGACAGACAGACCGGCAGACAGACAGATAGATAGACAGACAGACAGACAGACAGACAGGTTTTTAGTTTAACCCTTTTGTGTTAAAGGATGCGGGACAGTAATTTTTTAGTACACTTTTGGCAAAAATAAATAAAATTAAAAAATTATAAAAAACTACTTTTTATTCCTGAATTTATGTTTTAAGAGCTTTCTTTTGATTCCACAGAGAATATTTCACAAAAATAATTATTTTTTGCAACGAAACAAATATATCTTTATTTTTCGAAAAACTATCCTGAACAAAATTTTATTGTTTTGACTCAAATATATTCAGTTAAAGCGATGAAGACTTTTTGAACTTATTTCATGGAGATGAAACTATAAAGTTGAATTGTATAAAGAGTGAAATAACATTTTAAAAGTAGCAATAATCGTTAAAACTAAAAGTAGGTGTTAGAAAGACGAAGTGTATACTTTAAAAAAGTTTCTACGACATTGACGTTACTATCCGCTGTAGAAAACCATTTTCTGGTCGTTGCATTTTAAAATATTGAATCTAAATTCTTTTTAAACTCAATAATATCTCTAAGTATATAACTTTCGAAATGTTATAATTCTGAGTAACAATATAACACATCGTTGAATCAGAATAGTTTAAATTCAAATGAACCAATAGAAATAGAGTAAATCTATAGCCAATCAAAATACTTTGAATTCAAATTAACCAATAGGAATAGAGTAAACTTATATCCAATCAAAATACTTAAAATTCAAATTAACCAATAGGAATAGAGTAAACCTATAGCCTATCAAAACACTTTAAATTCAAATTAACCAATAGGAATAGAGTAAATCTAAAGCCAATCAATATACTTTAAATTCAAATTAACCAATAGGAATAGAGTAAAGCTATAGCCAATCAAAGCACTTTAAATTCAAGTTAACCAATAGGAATAGAGTAAATCTATAGCCAATCAAAACACTTTAATAATTTGCTGACCTTATTTTTTTAAACCACCTTTGACATGTGCTTACACTTAGTTTATCACTATAAACAGTGCAAATGTTTTTTGTAGCAACTGTAGCAGAATTTTTTGTATGATACTCATGAAACATTAAACAGCGTAAAAAATGTTTTGATGGAAATTCTTACGCCATTTTAAAATGTAAGGGTTTAAAATGAAACGAAAACAAGAATTAGGTACTCAAAGGTACAGTGTTTAACCAAAACGCAAAAAACATCTGTTCAATTCAGCGAACAAGTCGTGACTAGTTCGCATACTGTACTGATAATAAAAACGAAAGAACTTTCCGGTACACCTAATAAATAATACGATATCGGCAACGTTTCCTTAAATAAAGTGCTGACTCTGGCAGAGAGAAAAAAATTCGTTAACAATCACTACATTTGGATAAAACATTTATTTCCACAAGATGAAAAATAAAATCCACTATAAGTATAAAACGCTTATTCAGAGTTACAGACCAGACACGCACATCTTAGTTGCACCATCCTATATTTCATATCCTTTTGCTGACAACGCGTCAGCTATTTTTCCCCCGAGATCGATCCTTCAAACTCTATCAAAACCCGTCAAAGTTTTCCGTAAAATTAATTTGTTTAACGATTTTTAAAGTCACTTGTAAAGGTCGGGGGCATATTTCAAAGTAATTTAGGAGAAAAGTGTGCTAATGGAATTAAGGACTCATGGGATGTTTTTTTACAGGAAAACCAGGATTGCCAGGACCTCAAGGACCCCCGGGACCAACTGGAGCTAGAGGTAAGCTTTTATGTTAACAATATAAGCTATTAGGGCCATAGAAAATGTTTTAAAATAGTTAGTTATTAAAATTAGCTTATTAATATTTAAAACTCTTTTAACGCAGGCCAGTATTTTTATTATTTTTACAGATCTAATATATACGGGTCTATTCTGTATATTAAAAAGTTAAAAATCAGCTGTGGCCACCACAGGACCGACCGCCATCACAAAGTACTTGTTTAATTTATCCTGCTTTATCAAAAAATTTCTCAAATAAAAGTTAGTTATTGCGTTTATAACAACTTTTATTAAATAGATTTTTTCGAAATATTTTTCTCTTGTGAAATATTCGCAAAAATCTTAAAACCGACACGAGTAAACTCCCATTTCTAGTTAACCGATTGACCGATCAACTCGTGCCATTGATGTCAAAAGCTTAAATATGATGTTTCATAAAAATCCATTTAGCCGAATTTGCTCTTCACGTGTAAACAGACAGACGGACGGACAGACAGACGGACAGACAGACGGATAGACAGACGGACAGACAGACAGACAGACAGACAGACGGACAAACAAACAGACAGACCGACAGACATCATGCTAAAAATATTCAAAACGTTATGTAGGGACCTTAATTCGTGGAGATCCATCGAAATCTCGAAATGTCAAAATCGGTATGATCACAATACCTCCCTTATATATGTTGGCGGTCGGTTAAAAAAAGTTGAGGCCGGTTAATTTCACAACATACTTTTAACCATAAGGTTAAAAAGTTAGAACTTAACGCTTGGTTTATAACCTGAGATAAAGAATAAGAAGCAAGGTTAAAATTTTAACGCCTAGTTAAAATTTTACTTTTTAATCATCAGAACTAACTCGCCTGGCCCCATAACGGCTGTCATTGATGTATCCTAACAGTTAATTTTCTTCTGTTTGTGAAAAATGTGTTCATTTATTTCTAGATTACTTCTTCTTTTTAGCAGAATATTTTCTTTATTGACAAGATATATTTTCGTCTATTGTTGTTCGTTCCATCGATTTTAGTTTTGTTCATTTTACTTTTTTACGATTGGCAATATATTTCCATTATCTATATGTATACAATTTAACCGTACGACTTAAGAAAAAAATATAATTATTACGGCCAGTAGCATAAATCTTTGTTAACCATGTCATCAGTTGATGACATTGTCAAAGATTTGAGAATTTCATGATCAAAAGCAATTAATTGTGTACTTAGAAATGCTGTCAGCAACACTTGACAATTTGATGCGTAGTTAACTCCCTTGGCAGAGTTAACAACGCTTTATGCAAATTGGCCTTAGAATAAAGAATAAAAATATGTAATTACAGGGTTAACTGGACCTAGAGGAAGACCTGGAAAACCTGGAAATCACGGTACTCCAGGCATTCCGGGCATCAACGCATGGAAGATCAGAACAAATGGAACCAGTGAACTTTTAATTCCACCATCAATAGCAGGTATGTTCACCATTATTTTCCATTGTACAGGATGTATCTAAAAGAACTTTTTTCACTGATTATAAAAAAAAAATCATATTTTTCTCCCAAAAGTGAAAATAATTGAATTTAATTGTATTTTTTATGCTAAATTCAAATATGTTTTCTCTAAAATTTCTTTTAATTAATTACTGAATTAGTCAATAATTATCTGTTTGTAAGGGGAGGGTGAAATTTGAAACTACGCTACCGAACTACCTCACTTATAAGATAGAAGTGTAAAATTTTCTACTGTGTTTTGCCTCATGAACCCTTTTAAGAATGTCTTTGAAATTATTTTGGACACCATTATTTTGGACGTTTGCCATTGCTGTTAGTACTAGGCTGGAATTATACAATATATACTGAGTATTAGTATCAAAGAGATATAATATAGGTCGTCAGCACACATTATAAATTTTATAATTTTTTAGGAAGTATCATTTATAAAAATATTAAAGAGTAAAGGGGCCAAGTGTGCCCCTTGAGGAGCACCAAAGGTAATATTTATGAAGTTAGACTCATAACCATTTAATACATGTGAAAAACAACATAAATTATTCTATTAATATATGAAACCGGAACTTATTTATGACTTTTTGAATATTTCTAACTATAAGACCTTTCTAATATATTGTTTTAAAAGCACTGTTTCTCGTATCAATCAAATAAAATTGAAAAAGTATATCTGCAGCGGCAAAGTAATCACTCAATAAACAGTCTGTATCTTTTTTTGCCCCAATAAACGTTTGTTATGGCAGCATTCGTTTGCCTATAAATCGGAGAATTTTTATTCGTATCTGACGTTGCGGTATAAGCATTGATATAGCTGTGACGTCACTTCCGGTGAATGTCAAGGGCTGTTCTATCTCAAACGTGACGTTTGTTGTAACTACAAATCGAATCCAGCGTGCGTTATTCCAGAGATAGCATTCAGATAAAGTGTTGTTTTCGCTCAGCGTTCAACCATTCAAATACACACGTAGCTTTTGAATGTTTTTTTAGGAAATACTACAACTCAGGGCTGGATTTATAAAATGCAGTGTTGAATAGGAATACAGTAGCTTTCATACAAATGTTTTACATATTCAGTGTTGATGTCAAGGGGATAACCAGGATCACGCGCACACACAGGATTTTTTCTTGTGGCGGGAGGGGGGGGGGGGGTTCTTGGAATGGTTTTATAGGAGTAAGGATGGACAAAACAAAGGTCTCACTTTCAAAAATACAAGTGATGATCTAAAACAAAAAGGTCTTCTCTCTTAAAATACAAGTGAAGACCTAAAAAAAAGGTCCACATTTCTAAAATACAAGTGATGACTTAAAAAAATTAGGTCCTCTTTTCTAAAATACAAGTTGTGACTTAGAAAAAGTCCTCATTTCAGAAATGCAAGTGATGACCTAAAATCAAAAAGGTCTTCACTTGTAAAATACAAATGACGACCTAAAAAAAAGGTTATCATTTCTAAAATACAAGTGATGACTTAAAAAAATTAGGTCCTCTTTTCTAAAATACAAGTTGTGACTTAGAAAAAGTCCTCATTTCAGAAATGCAAGTGATGACCTAAAATCAAAAAGGTCTTCACTTGTAAAATACAAATGACGACCTAAAAAAAAAGGTTATCATTTCTAAAATACAAGTGATGACTTAAAAAAATTAGGTCCTCTTTTCTAAAATACAAGTTGTGACTTAGAAAAAGTCCTCATTTCAGAAATGCAAGTGATGACCTAAAATCAAAAAGGTCTTCACTTGTAAAATACAAATGACGACCTAAAAAAAAGGTTATCATTTCTAAAATACAAGTGATGACTTAAAAAAATTAGGTCCTCTTTTCTAAAATACAAGTTGTGACTTAGAAAAAGTCCTCATTACAGAAATGCAAGTGATAACCTAAAATCAAAAAGGTCTTCACTTGTAAAATACAAATGACGACCTAAAAAAAAGGTTCTCATTTCTAAAATACAAGTGATGACTTAAAAAAATTAGGTCCTCTTTTCTAAAATACAAGTTGTGACTTAGAAAAAGTCCTCATTTCAGAAATGCAAGTGATGACCTAAAATCAAAAAGGTCTTCACTTGTAAAATACAAATGACGACCTAAAAAAAAGGTTATCATTTCTAAAATACAAGTGATGACTTAAAAAAATTAGGTCCTCTTTTCTAAAATACAAGTTGTGACTTAGAAAAAGTCCTCATTTCAGAAATGCAAGTGATGACCTAAAATCAAAAAGGTCTTCACTTGTAAAATACAAATGACGACCTAAAAAAAAGGTTCTCATTTCTAAAATACAAGTGATGACCAAAAAAATATAGGTCCTCATTTCTAAAATACAATTAATGAGCTAAAAACAGCTCCTCGCTTCCAAAATTCAAGTGATTACTAAAAAAAACTCATGGGCTCTAAAATATATATATATCAAGGATTGAAAAGTCAAGTATGTTCCTTAAAAACACTAGAACCACGTGTTTTTACATGATAATCCTCCCCCCCCCGATATATATTCTAAAAAACTTTTTCCCGCAACCTTTATTTAATCTCAAAATTTGAAAAAATCTAAAAAATGCAAATTAATGTAAAAATTAATAAAAAAATAAATAAATGCAAATTAAGAACTGAACCGAAAACCGAAAAAAAACGTTATTTTTGTCGGAAAAAAACCGGAGCTGAACCCTAAAAAAATATCGGTTTATATCGGTTCAGATAATGTTTATGGGAGTGAACCAAAATATAAAATACATTTTATTTAAGATTATTTTTTAAACTGATGAGCAAAAAAAAGTAATTTTTTTAACTGATAAGTAAAAAAAAAATTACACTTCTATTATTTCGGGGGATGGTTGAACGACCAGAACCCTTCCCCTGGCAGCGGTCTTAGTATAATTATCACAAAATAAGGAATAAAATGTTCTTCTAAATTATAGTTGAAAATAAATTTCTAATACAAATAAAAGCATTTAAAAATTTTCCACTCGGAACTGAACCGAAAACTGAAAAAAACTGTTATTTTTTCCGGAACGAAAACCGGAACCGAACTGATATATATATATTTTTTAATTGAACCGAAACAAAAACTGAATCGAAAAAAAATAACGGTTCGAAACCCTGAATTAATGTGAACCGGAACAGTACCAACAAGAATTTTTGAATGATGTGATGAAAAATCTCCTTAAAAATGTATTTCCCTAAAATAATTAGTAAACGTAAAATCTGCAGGGTATGCAAGACGTTTTTCCACCACTGTATGTCCTCTGAATAAATATTTATACTCTTACAAAGCTGTAAAATCCATTTCAAAACATCCTGTGTTGATGTACCTCCTATATTTCTATCATCCTTAAATATCTCTAAATAATATATTAATAATAGAAGTCTCGATGAAGTTTTCGATAACAATACAATCTTTTGTGCAATATCTTATTTTCTTTTAATAAGTATTGAGTTTCCAATCCCGCAATACATCACGTGAGGTCTGTTCATCAATACACGTGCTTTTATAGAATGAGAATGCATCAAAAATTGTTCGCAATCCTTTATTTGCTCCCTGGATAAATAATAGGATATTGACGTCATGTAATAAAACTAAAACAGCATCAAAGAGAATCCTGAAAGCTGAAAGCAATAACTACAGGACACCTACATCAAAACTCCGACGTAATTTCTCGATCAAGGGACTTTGTAAGCTAGATTTTTATTTGCCTTGAAGTCAAACTATTAAATTACTAACAAAAATATATTCTGTTAATTAGACAACTTTTGAGCCCAGATACTTAATCTCATCCAAATCAGTCGATAAATAAGAGATTTATAGACTTCTATCAACATTGGGGGCCTCCTGAGGCCCTTCTTCTGCATATATTCAATTTTGGTGCACCTACGTTCGAAGATTACATCATTTCACACCTCTGTGCCAAATCTCAGCCATATCGGTCCATAAATAAACGAGTTATAGCCGTGCTCCACTTTCGGCCGAAACTGGAGCAGAATGTTTTGTCAAAGTCCGAATTTGGCACTTTTAAGGGTATAGACAGAAGCATCTTTATGTCCTGATTTCAAATGTATGATGTTTTTTAAAATCGGTTCATAAATAAGGAAGTTATAGCCATTTGAACTAGTTTTCACTTAATCTGGTCTAATTCTCAGATTAAGTTTAGGGAATTAGATCACCCATTTAATTAATGAGTTCACATACTACGTCATTTAATCCTGTTAATTGGTATTTAAACCGAATTTTTGATCGTTAATATTCGTATTTATCCGTCAGTTGCATTAATTCCAAAATTTAAAATTGGAGGCAGCAGGAGTCAATGAAATTTAGGAATTATTTTGAAGTCTTCGAAGGTCAGAGCTGCAAGTTCATTAGTTTTCATTATATTAACTGGGGGCAGCAGGTGTCAATATATTTTAGATAATGTTTTATGTCAGTGAAGGTCAAAATGCTTTTAGATTAATACGTAATATGTAATAAGAATTATTTAATATTTGAGTTATTGGAAGATCCACTTTCTGCCAAAACAAGAGCTTTTTTTTGTTTTAATTTTGAACATTTCTCTACATCACACTAATTTTGAAAGTAGTCCAAGGAGGTATATAAATAATAATAATATCTCTAGTAAATATATTTCGTTCTGCCATTTTGGACAATATGTAGTATATTTTTTTAAATTTCTGTTGTGTTTATTGTGTGTGAGGAAGACCAACGAAGCAGTGCCGTATTAAGGTGTCCCTAAAGGAAAATGGGCCCATAAAGGATTTTAACAAAAAGTGACTAGCAAAAAAAAATTAATGTGAAGTGTGAATTTTCAAACATTTCAGGATTTTGTAAGTATTTACCAAGCGATAACATATTATGTATACCTATTAAAAATCATAAAATTTGATAAATATTGAAAGAATATACCGTGTCTTCCATCCTAGAGACTTCTGCGAGAAATGACGAGACTTAAAAATCTCTGGAACCGGGTACCCGATACTCTTACCCGGTTATTACCCGCAGTTCGTTAATTACCCGCTCTGCCTATTGTCAGGTCTGGGAAAAAGTTCGTGGCGTTTTTTTAGTAAAATTATCTGGTTTTGTTATAGTGTGAAAATGAAGTCTATGAAGGTCAGAGGTGTAAGCTCATTAGTTTTCAATATATTAATTGGGGGCAGCAGGTGTCAATATATCTTAGAAAATGTTTTATGTCATAATGCTATTAGATTAATGCACTTAATATTGGAAAGATGGCCTCAGTTGTATCATATCTAAATATTCCCCTGCAGGAATATTAATTCAATGATATATTTCCCGTTTATTCTGAAATATGCCAGTAAATAGCACTTAAATATTACGTACTTCCCCAACAAAATCGGCCCTTAAAAGCCTTATACAAAGCCATAACAATAATAATATTTATTATGTTCAAAAATGTTTAACATTTATACAATCATCAATATTACAAATTTGAAATTTAAATAAATATGCTTTGTCTTTTAAAATTTAAAGGCGTCAAGCAAGAGACTAATTAGGGTACCAAACCTCATTCAAATCACTAAAGTCATTTCCAAGATATTCTTCAGTGGAGTAAAATGCTTTGGCAGTTAAATAAGTCTTGGTTACTTTTTTAATATTAGAAAGTCTTAAATTCTTGATGTGGGTTGGAAGAAGATAAAAAAAATTAATTGCAAAGTAATTAGCACTATATCTAGACCTATCCAGTCTAGTATAGGTAGGACGAATTTCGTTCTTATTTTTTGTGTCGTGCCTATGGACCGAGGAATGAGGTGAGAACTCAATAAGATTTTCACGGACGTACAGGGTACAATGAAGGATGTATAGGGAAGGTAGGGTTAAGATTTTTCAACAAAACTACGTTTATAGTCCGATCTGTATCTTAAATTAGCTAAAATACGAATTGCTCTACGTTGAAGCGAGAATAGACGCCATGTATGAGGAGAGTGACCCCATATCAAAAGGGCTTACGTTAACAGGGATTGGATGGACGCGAAGTAGTAGGTTTTCATCACTGCCGGAGATGCACACCATTTAAGGTTAAATAGACAATAGATATACGAGTAGGGTTTCTTGGCTAATTTGTTTATTTGGAGGTCCCAGGTTAGCTTACAGTCAATAACAAGTCCTAGAAATGTTACCGAAACTGGGTTGTTTATCTCTTGTAAGTTTCTAGTCGAGAATACCATGTCCCCGAAAATACCATGCCCTCTTATGCAAAGTAATTTATTTTTTGTATTTGGGTATAATGAAAAAAAATGTAATATTGCATTTATGGCTCACAAATCTCTTTGACGCAACTCGCGGACCTCTGGTTAAGAATCTATGAATTTTATTAACAGTGTCTTGGCAGTGCTGCTTCCATTTCAATTTACTATCGATTATCATCCCGAGAAACTTAACCGTATTGGTGTTGGTATTATAATCATGAGGATTATGCAGTATCATCTGTTGCGTTTTGTCGCGATTCAGTTTAAGCCTATTGCTTGTGAATCATGTTTCGGCATGAATAAGTGTGATATTTGCTAATTTTAAAGCATCATTAACAGAGTTTGATGCATTTAAAATGGTTATGTCATCGGCAAATAAAATAATTTCCGAAACATCTATGTTTGCTGGAAGATCATTAATGAAGATTGAAAATAAGACTAGACCCAAAACGCTACCTTGGGTGACTCCGAACTTGATTGGTTGTAGCGAGGATCGTATGTTATTAACTTATTAACACCTAATTGGGGTCTGTCACTTAAGTAAGACTGGAACAGTTCTAATGGAAAACCTTTTATAACGTAGCATTCCTCCTTGGCAAGTAAAAAATGTAGTCTCATGGACATATACTAGTTTTTCATTTACAATTTATTGAATTAATCAAATATCGCGGACTCCTGTTTGCAGCTCAATCAACCCCCTCCCCCCTTTAATCCGCCATTGTAAAACAGACGAAACTGATCTTCCTGTACGAATCTGAATTGTACCACGCAAACTCTCAAAAGATCGAAGATTTTTATTATTCACGTACCAATTTTTTCTCACATTTTGAATTCAATATAAATAGTTTTTTTTTTTTATTTGATTTGGAATTTTACCTTTCTTATCCTTTTTTTGGGTAAATGAGTCGTAAAATGTTTCATCTGATTGAAGTTTTTAGTTTAAAAAAGAAATAGATGCATCTGAAATACATTAGAGTTTAATAGAAAAACTTCGTGTTTCTGGACTTCTAAAACAGTTTTTCTTTGTTAACATATTAACTTCGCTTTTAAGAAAAGTTAATAATAGAACATTTTATTAGATTGTCTAAAAGGTATCTTGTGTAACTTTACTCTTCTGAGTTTACATTGGGTAAAAGTTGTTTTAAAACATATGGGACTCCATTATTTCCTTGTCTTTTTTGTTTAAATTAAATAAGGTTTTGTCTAGTTTTTCAAATAAGTTCAGAATTTAATCAGTTACCAGTATTGTACTACTTAAAATATTTTCTAATATTTCTAAAAAAGTTTTCTCTTTTGCTATTGTTTTACGAAAAATATATTTTAAGATGTTTTAGCAATAATATCCATGTTTTATTTAGATGTGTCCAATTTTGATTCTTGTTAGAATTATTTGTTCATGTCTTGTATACTTTTGCGGACTTTGAATTTTGTGGCGGATGTTGTTCCATTCTTTTTGCAGTTTTCTTTTGAAAAAACTCTTCACATTATATGTTGAGGTGGGCATTTGAGTTATTTATTGGTGTATGGCCTTCTTGGCAGCTTCATCTGCTTTTTCATTTCCTGGAATGTTTCATCCTTTAGTAATCGTTTTCTGATGTTTTATTTTATGAATGGATCTAATTTTTCATGAAACGTCTAGTTTTTTCTTTTGTGACGGTGTTACTTTATTCCTTGTTTAAGCATTTTTTTGCTGTTCATTTTCTTCCGTGGCAAAACTGCTACATGTTTCTCTATATTTAATAATCTTTAATGAAATCTGTATTCGGTAGCATTCATTGGTTTGTATTCCCACAAATCCTAACATTTTGTGTAAAAATTGTTTGCTGCATTGTCTGTTCATAACCAGTTTTAAAATTTTTGATATTACATTCGTTTATAACACTTCTCGAAAGAGTGGTGCAAATAAAAAACTTCAAATATATCGTATAAATTAAAACAGAAATCAAATTTCAATATTTGCCCATCATTCTCACTACCGCTTGTTCAAACAATGCGTGGATTTTCCATTATCATTGCTTGCTGGAAAAAAAATTGCAATGACAGAAATCATACGAGAATAATTAATCCTATATTTTACATTATTGCATTTTTAATTGATTACACTAGGATCAAAGTTATGAAAATTTATTACGAAAAGGGTCAAATCATATTAAATTTATAGCAGAGAAAAATAGAAAAATACCTAGTAAAGTCGGATTGCTGATAAGTGACTGTTACATGTATGTATCAAGTAATGCATTCATATAATAATCTAGTTACCATTTTACAGCGATTTTAAAAATGTTTTTTGTTATTTGCTTTAGCTGTCAGTGTCTGTTAATAATATTAATTAATAGATCTTGCGGCCAATTATTAAATTTACAAACTTTAATTTTAAATCTGCTGGAATATTTTAAATCCGAAAAAGAGAACAATGTACCACTAATTTCTCTATCTTGTGTCCGTCAAAGAGTAGCAGCTGCCTTTAAGATTTCGGAATCAACAATTCGTAGAATTATAAAATGTAATAAATCTGAACTTCTCACTAACAAAATCACGAGAAAACGAAGGAAATTAAAATCTGAACCAGTTTATTTTATTGATACATTGGCACAAACGTATGGTAATGAAGTACTAAGATTACCTCCTTATCACTGCCAGTTTAACACCATTGAACTAATTTGGGGTATAACAAAAAATTATTATGATAGAAATATTGGTCAAAACGGATATAGTGATAACGAAGTTTTGAAAATGTGGCAAGTAACCTGTGATCAAATTAGTTGTGAAACTTGGGCAAAATCTGTTAAAAAAATCTAAAATTTAATAAATGAATGGTGGGAAAGGGAAAGGATTGTTGATGATATTAATCCAATAATAATAAATACAAGAAATGACAGCGATAGTTCAGATGACGACGATATCATGCATTACAGTGACTAATTTAAAAAAAATAAAAATAAACATTTAAATACAACTTGTAGCAATATATTTAATGAATAAATATATTTTTACTTAATATTTTATTACTTTGTACTTAGGGGAAACATACAAATTTATATCTAAAAAAATTGATATAAAATTATAATCCAAAATTTACGTATGAGTATAAGTTTTCCTTATTTATAATTATTACCTTAAAATTAATAATTTTGTATGTTTGAGTACTGCTGTAAATTTATTTTCATGCTCAAATTATTAAATATACCTATGAATCATGTTGTTTCTTTCTAATGCTTTGTTTTTTATTAAAATAATTTGGAAGGTTAGTTGTCAACTTGCGTCACTATACGTTACTATGGGTATGCAAATAATTATAATGATATAGACAGCAAAAGCATATAGTATTGTACATCGATACTTGTAGCAAAGAATCAGTCACCTAACAGGACGAGAACAGTCACCTATCAGCAATCCGACTATAGAGGAAAATGGGATAAAATGCGCAATTAAGAAAAATTGATATGAAGTGTGAATTTTCACACATCGCAGGATTTTGTGAGTATTTAATAAATGTAAGAAGCCAACAGAATGCTGCATGTCTAGGACGATAGTTTTCCATAATCTTATCAAAATCAATAGATTTTTTTTTTTTTATTTAAAAAGTTTAAAAGCACTTCAGTTACAAGACTCTTAGTGCCCAAGTCCTATAGTTTTACGTAATGTGCATAATGATACATTTATAATTGGTTATATAAATTTGTGGTTTTTACATAATTCAAAACATTTTTTATTGTGTCATAAGAATTTTCTGGAGCTTTCTGTAGATGGTCCTGGATCTTACACTGTTGTCTCTGAGCACTGTATTGAATAAACTGTAAGAGGATGAGTTCCAGTGTAATTGGCACGTTACACTGATCGCAGACTTGTTGATTTATTCTTTCGAATAAGTATTTATGGGTTAAGCGGGTGTGTCCGATCCGTAGGCGAGTGATGACGATCTGGTCTTTTCTATTTCCGAAGTGTTTCCAGTTTGATGGTTCATCTTTAATTGTTCTTAATTTGTTATTTGTTGTAAGTCGCCAATCTGTGTTCCATTTTATAGCGAAGGCGGATTTAATATGCTACGGATATCGTAGTGAGGATTTTTTACGGTTAGTGGTATGTCGGCTTCTCGTGCTGCTTGGTCAGCTTTTCATTCCCCATTATGCCAACATGCGAGGGAATCCACACTAAAATGATTATTTTTTTTTAAAGATATTATGGATTTTGATTTGGATTTCTTGCAATAGATTTTTGATAATCATTTTCATTCGTTATTTGAGTACTAAGAGCTTTCATTTAATTTTTACCGACCGCCAACATATATAAGGGAGCTGATTTTTTTTTTGTATTTTTTATAGGAATTATTTGAAATTATAAAATATTTGGTTACCTGTACATAAAATTTATAATCCCTTCTAGGCAAGTTTAATTAATGTGATTTTTTTCTGTTTTTCCGTATGTAAATCGAGTTAAAGTTGTAATATCTCAAGTGGAAGAGCTACAAATTACTCGATTCTCTAAGGAGTAATAAGTCAGCTAGCTAAATGCTTGATTCCAAACAAAACAAGACATAGCAGTTGACATAATATTTTTTATTACACTGTCATACCTGGAATTCTATAGGGAAATTACTGCAATTCTCCCTGTCCTCGCTGCCATCTAGCGGGAATTACTGGATTTAATCGTGTCACGTGACCCCAAAGTCATTTACTATCCACATATTTCGTATATTCAGAAATTAATCTCAATTTGAAAAAATCTTGAGCACAAAATCATGCAATACATGCCAAAATAATAAAGAATTAACTGACAAATTAAACACTACACAGGGTTTTCATTTTAATTTGTTCACTATTGGTATCTTGACAACTATAAGAACTACGAGTTTATGTCAATTTAATAATAATTATAAATTTTGCCTTAAAAACTACTCCTTCTATTTTTAAATATCATCGTTGACTCTTTTCCTTGATTTCCTCTCTTCAGTTTTTCACTTCTCTCAATTCCTTATAGCCTATTTTCGTGAGGTGTACGAAGCCAACAGAATGCATAATGCCTTCATTTTGCCTTGATTACTACAAAGCAAAATTTGTCCTACACACTCAGCATTCCGCCCTCACTTATTATATACCTGCGAAACCCTGCAGTGTGTGAAAATGCACACTTCACATCAATTTTTTTACTGTAAAATTAAGTATTATTTTACTGTAAAACTAAATAATTGTTTTAAAATGCGTATAACATGATCTCCTGCTACAGTTCATGCTACAAGCCCCGTAATAGCTTTATCTGGCATTGTCTAATACATCTTTTTGTTACAGGTTCCAAAACTGTTTTGGGTAACCGCCCAATCATAGTACATGAAGGAGAAAATGTACGGATGCGGTGTGCAGCAACAGGGATACCCAGACCGGAAGTAGAATGGAGGAAAGCTGATGGATCTGTTATACCTCTAGGATCTTGGCAAAGTAAGTTTGTACAAAAACAAAATATCAAAAATTTTATATTTCGATAGTTTTGTGTAGAACTGTGCAAATAATATGGTAACATTTTTTCGATGATTATCCAAATTGAGCAAAAGTTTACAATTTAACAATTTCAGTGTCCTTCGGTGGTCACACCTCTACGTGGGGCTGAACGTGTTAAAAATTAAATAACTTTTTATATTATTATTATTTATTTACATTTTATCTTTTAAGTAATATTCTACATAGCATGGAGATTTTTGTATCTATACCAAAAAAATAATATCTTTTTATTATCGACCCCCATTTTGTTGTTTTTATGACTGCATGCAAAATGCTTGGCTCTGTCATTTGGATTTCTTCACAAATATTATTTTTCAGCTCAAGAAGAGATTGAGGTATATTGACAAACCCTCATTCTTTTAAAAATCCCAACAAAATTGAATATGGGTCCCTTGAAATCTCTTTTCAGCTAGATATTTTTTAGGTTTGAAAAGAGATAGAAGCTGGAGGATACTAAATCTAGCGAATAAGATGGATGACCAACTACTTCAAACATTAATTCTTGTAGTTTTCGAATTACTATGCCACTAAATAGACAGGTAAATTGTTATGGTGGTAGAGAAGTTTCTTTTTGACCAAACCAGGGCGTTTTTCGCGAATATCTTTCATCAAGCGAATAAGAAGAGCAGGATAGTATTTTCTGTTAATTGATTGGCCCTTTGGTGGGTAGTCTATGTGTAAGATCCCCTCAGGTAGTGTATGTCATGTTCTTTCCTGGTGATGGGATCACTTTTACCTTCTTTGGAGTCGAAGAACCGCGATGAATCCACTGTTTGGGACAACAATTGTAAAAAGACTATTCCTTGGTCTCTGGTGCATAATAATGGACCCACATCTCATCCATGATCAGGAAACAATGCAAAAATCCACCGAATTTTTATTAAACATATCAAAACGAGCTTGAGAAAGTTTTCGAATGAGTTTGTACTCCACGAAGAGCAACACCCATCTTCCAGATAGTTTCCGCAAATCCAATAAAAATAAAACGTTCCTTCGATATGCCAGTTATCTGTGCTACCTCTGACAGTTTAAGTCGTTGGCCATTTAAAAGGGCATAGTGGATTTTGTCAACAATTTCTGGCATTGTGGCCGTTTTCAGATGTTCATTACGGCAATCATCATTGACACTGATTCATCCTCTCTGGAACTCATTCACCCATCGACAAATGGCTTCATAAGAAGGGTCATCATCACCCAATGTGTTAACCATATCTCTATGGATTTCCTTCTCCGACTACTCTTTTTTTAAAAGATAGTTAATGAAATTTTCTATTTCTTAAACAAAACGACAGTGACTACTTCTCGCTTCTGTTTAAACCAAATTAAATGTCACAACGGAATCAAATTTTACTGGCATGTGACAGCACATATCCTCAGCCTCAAATTTTACCAGCGCCGTCTATGTCTAGGAGTTAATACAACTTTTCCTCCCGCCCACGTATGTTTTCCAAGCTTCTATTTTTAGAATCTGAAAGAAAAATAAAATAATATGTAATAGTGAAACAAATATTTAATTTTTAAATGATTAAGTGACTTTTGATCCACCCTGTATCTCAGATTGTTAGTTTTGTATGAGAAATTTGTTAAAACTAGTATTTACCTTGTCCTTAAGTTATAACTATCATTTGAATTTTTTTTTTTTTTTAATCTACATTTTAAACATTATCCTGTCAGTATCTTCTTGTATTCTATTCTATTTTTTGTTCTGTTCTGTATGTAAAATAAAACGAGATTTTTATTTAGAGATTTAATCAAAACTTGCAATGGTTCTCCCCATCCCCGAAACTTTTCCAACTGTGAGTGAGGCATCTTAATCCGAATCACAAAAAAATGTCTCTGACAATTTTCATTTATTTTAATTAAACAGATTAAAAAAGTTTTTTTTCCATAAAATCAAATTAACATCACCCATTTCGTTTTATGTATTTTGTAAATAAACTGGATTTACCTACCACAAATTTAAATTAACAGGGGTGGAAAAAAAATTCTCCAATCACCAGAATTTTACAACTATGTCCACAAGCTTACTGATTTACGGAAAAGTTAAAAAAAATTAATAGGAAGTGTGAATTTTTACGCATTCCAGGATTTTGTTACCGTGGTATAGAAAGAAAACAATTAACTATAGTATTTCCAAAATGAAATGGACACTCTCACTTTTAGATTCTAATAATGACTGACAGAATAACCATTATACCTGCTGAGTTTATGGTTCTGTTAAAAATAGTTGCCAGGATCGTAATAATTATTTAAAATAAACGTGTTTTCTTATATGCTGTTTAGAATGAACTGTATATACTCAAATGACATTCCTTCACATTTTTATCAGCCTTAGGACTGGCTATATTTGAATTATAAATATAGGCATGTTTAAAAATCATTCTTTTTTTGAACTATGGTAATTTAAAATTATTAAAATATTGATCATTATCACTATTATTATTGTTTATATAACTATCAGAGTTTGTGTCACTACCACTGTCATTTAAATAAATTTTTCTTGAAGATTTATTTGGTGGATTTATAAAATAAAATAATTTAATTGTCTTTACATGTTCTACACATTTTTTCCACAAATCACTACTAATTTCACTTGTTTCGTCTTTAATTAATTGTACTAAAGTGTCACTTTCTGTCGGTGTTGTATTTTTTCGGCGCACATTACCTTTTAATTGGCTCCATATTAGTTCTATAGGGTTTAAAACAATGATACGTTGAATTGTTCTGTGGAACACTAGTTAATTCCGCAGTTCTAAGTATAAGTTTGTCATTACCTTCCGAAACTAACTTTTTATAAACGTTCAGTATCAGAACTTTGCAATCTTCTGACAAATAAAATTTTTCTTTAGTAGCCACGTCCACATTTACGCAATCCAAATCACCTTGCACAGATTCAGCATTTTCACTACAGAAATTAGGAATTTCTTCAAAATTAAATGGTCGCCAAGGAGCCATATTGTTAACGTATGCACGCTATGAACGTTGAAAATTAACTAACAAACAAGTATAACAACCCCTAAAATTTAAAAACAGTAGGATTATAAATTTGGAAAATATCCTTAATGGTTTTTAAGAAACTTCAATTGAACTAGTGTTACATCTATTCTATTTAAATTTAAAATTCCCTTAATACCCCTTATTATCTTTTTACAGTAACAAGTCTTAGGATTACTGCCATAAATAGACTATACTATTTACCGGTTTTATCACGAAATTTGAGCCACAGGCAGCACCGTAGCTACGGGCCCTTAGGTCCCGCGTTACTGAGGGCAATTTTGGGGTCCAAGATTTAATTAAACCAAAAAGTGTGAATTTTCACACTTTTCAGGATTTTCTAAGTATTTAATAAATATAAGAAGCCAACAGAATGCTGGATATCTAAGACAATATTTTTTTTATAATCTCATCAAAATCAATAGTTATTAGATAATAATATTTATTTGTTAATTGAGTACTTAGAGCAGTGTTTCCCAAAGGGTGTGCCGCAAAATTTTCCAAATGTGCCGCGAATTCTTCAAAATAACAAACTATCGTGATTATTTTAACATCATTGTCCGAATATACGTACAATAGCATTAATAAGAATAAAGTACACGAAGGATCTTTTTATAACGAATTTAAATTGACATATTCTGAATACAGGGGCGTCTGCATTCAAAATGTCTTCTTCTTTAACTACGTAGGTGTGCCGCGAAATTTTTCTTCTTTGGAAAATGTGCCACGGGAATAAAAAGATTGAGAAACACTGACTTAGAGCTTTCTTTTATTTTTTTAAACTAAGTTTAAATAATTTGCAAAAAAGTTCTTCACAATCCAATTTAAATTAAAAAATCCCAACTTTTTTTACCGACTCAACATATATGTATGTACAAGGTTATATCATACCAATTTTGACATTTCGAGATTTCGATGGATCTCCACAAATTGAGGTCCCTACATAAAGTTTTGACTATTTTTATCATAATATCTTCGAAATTATTTTGCAATGGTCCAATATTAATGCGGACACCGCTATTTTGGACGTTTGCAATTGATAGTACTAAGCTAGAATAGTACAATATAATGAGTATTAGTATCAAAAAGATATGAGTATATAAAATATATTCGGCCGTTTCGGAAACTGCTCAACAATCTGTTTCCGTAAGTGATGGTCAAATTTTACAAGGTCCTAAAATAAAATTTGTAATTATTGTCATTTTTTTTCAGCTGTTTCTGTTCATGGCCACGTTCTGAACTTAACCCGAGTCAACAGACAGCACATGGGGATATACCAGTGCGTAGCCGATAATGGAATACCACCTTCTGCCAATCAAACCTTCCATCTCGAAGTACATTGTAAGTAGTTTTGCTTTATATTGCTACTTATAGACAGACAATAATTTCACTTCTTGTCAACAGCTTTTATAGCTCAATTTAATGTTGAATAATATGTAATGTCCTCCACGATGCACTTCGCAGCATGCGATTATATCGCGTGTTTTACATGTACACGCAATCAGGATTAAATTAATCTAATTTTAATTTTAATCCTAATGTTTCTCTCTCACGAAATCCTGAAAAAATCTATTTTTTTATTCTCTTTTGTAAAAATCTTATTTAACAGTCACTGAGCATATATGTAATAAAACGAATAAGAGTTTTTAATCTAGTTATGTATAAAAGAATTTTAAATATTTTTCATCTAAAGATATCTCTTATACTTAAGTTTAAGTATATTTAAACGGAAGAGCTCGTATTTATAACACAGTTTGTTTAATAAACTCAGTGGTGGGCTGTCAAAATTGTAACCGGTTCGTGCTTTAACAATTTTTCTATTTAACAACGGGGAATAATCTTTGACTGTTTAAATCTGAAACCACATTGAGCACTATGTACACTATGTATACTAAGTTTGCTATGCGTAGGAAAAACAGTTCCCTTTATAGATAAAAAGCTACACAGAACTGCGTACGATATGTACGCTACCAATAACAATAACACAAACAATATCACAATCAACATATCTCCAGAGCTAAAGTTTCTTATAAAAATATTTTTTAGAGCTTTTTTTTTTGGTAGTGAATTTTTATGCTGTTTATCCTGTGTCAATGGTAACTTTACATGTTCTTTCCTTGGAAGGCGAGGACACGAATACCTTGTCCTTTTTTTCTTTAACTATTTGCCATAACAACTTCTCTGATAGATTAATCTCTTTTGATGTTAATTTATAGCTTGAATTTTACTTATCCCTTCTTAACTGTCATAAAAATTAATTGTAAGCCATACGTCGACATACTTTTCACTGACATACTGCCCACTTTTGACATACTTTCTTTGAGTATTCTTCATAATACCAGCAGAGCCAGCTTCAAGTTCTTTTGGCAGAAACATTAATAGTGTATTTGGCTTTAGTGTTACTACGCAGCAGACAATATCAAATTGGTTCGCCAAATTTCATACAGGTAACTTAAAAACCAAACAAAACAAAAACTGGATCATCGATCACAGCAGAAATATACTGCAACCAACTGGACGAAATGATACAAAAACTTAAAGAAAAACAACCTAGATTGGTCAACAGATCGACTCTTATCTTATTGCATAATAAAGCTAGACCACAAACTGCACAAATGACAAAACTACAGGAATTGGAGTTGGAACTTCTTCATCCTCCATACTCACCAGACCTAGCCCCCACTGACTACCACTTCTTTCTCAATTTGGACAACTTTTTAATAGGAAAGCAATTTAATTCCGACAATGATGTAAAACTGGCCTTCCAGGAATTCATTGACTCTCCTCCGCCAGGATTTTATACCACCAGCCTGAACAATCTGCCGCTTAAATGACAAAAGTGTATAGACAATATGGGGGCATACTTTGATGAATAAAATAATTCCTTATGTTTGTAAGTTATCAACCAACTTTGCCTTTTTTTCTAGAAATTTCATCCTTGACGACCTAGTACTTGAGATAAAGGCTGCCAATATTTTAAATAAATAATATAATATACGATCGTAACTGTAAAAAGATACAGTCACTTATAACTCATCTAATCTCTGAGGAGGCTTATCTTAAAATAGATTAGTTTTTATATTTAAATAATTTGAATATTTTTAACTTTAATAACTTTATTTGAAATAATAATGAAATTTCATTTCTGAAATTACTGCTCCTAGTACAGGAACGTTGTAAGTTCCAAAAAATGTAAAAGCCTTATCACACTAGATTTATTATTCAAGTCTAAACTTGGAAAATTAAAGTCTTTGCATTCGAATCGAAGTCTTGTGCGTGTGATAGTATGAAGAAAAAACCTAGGTTTTGAAGACCAGGCAAATGAAACAGGATACAATTTCTCGGTCTTTTTACCCAGGTCTTACAGATGACGCCTCTTTGTCTTTTGTTTATGTCAAAATATAACTGTCAACTGTCATAATTTCACGATGTGCGCATAGGTAAACAAACAATTTCCAAGTCTTAACAAATATTCAAATACCGTGTGATATGTCAAGACCTGAAGACTTGGATCCTGAAAAAAAAACTACAAAAATAAGACTTGGATAGCGTTCTAGTGTGATAAGGCCTTAAGTCAATTATAACGAACTGTCCCCTAGCGAATCTCTCCGATATATTTATAAAAATACAAAAATAAAGCATTGCGTGTTTTGTAGAGTTGTAGAGGTAATAAAACTACAACGAGTAAGTATTTCTAAAAGGAATTGTAAATCGATTATAAATCCCAACGTGCATTTACAATTATTAACCGTTTGAAGTAAACAGAATTGATAAATAGGATCGTTTAAGGTTATAATTGATTATGTTGTTATTTCTCCCGTGGCTGCAGTAAAGGAACTTGCTGTGGACATCTTTTTGTTACCGAATCGATATCGGATGATTAATGATCTTGGATATTATTTAAAATAAGTTTTAAATTTACTAAATCATTTATGATTTCATACTCCCCTTGATATATTTACAAAAGAATTTTTTTGACAGTCATATTAAGATTTACATTTTATAAAAAATATTTAAATTTGATGCAAACAACGAACGCAAATACGAAAAAAACTTGATAAAGACATGGTAGTCCAGAAAATAAAGAACGTTTGGTTATTAGTAGTGATGTATTTTAGGCGGAACGTACCGGAACATCGTTCCAGTACAAGGCGCGCACCCAGGATTTATTTTAGGAGGCTCAGAAGGCAAAAATAATATTTTTTTTTTTCTTTAAAACATCTTTATTTTATTATTATTATTTTTTTTAAATTATTTTACGTTTATGGATTTTGCTACTAAGGCAATTAGCCAGGACAATTATAATTTTCATGATAAAAATTCTATGCCTGAACAGGATTCGAACTCGAAACCTTAGCAACGCAGAGCACGTGACTACTACGCTACACCGGTCGGCAAAATATCTTTAAAATTTCGAACTTTTCAAGATGAAAAAAAATATTTTTAGTGTTTCTTGGGGAGGAGGGTTAAAACCCCTCCCCCGGGTGGGCTACTGTGTAGTGGTATCAATTAATATACTAGTAAAAAAAATAGTATAAAAAATAATTTATTTAAATCAAATATATTTCGATAGGGTTGAATTTAATTGATAATGAACAAATAAGACTTTTTGAGGGTCCTTGATGAAACTAGCAACTTTTACCAGGACTTTCGCCACAATTTTGGCCGAAACTAGAGCCCAGATTTCTCAAATTTTAACATCTATCAATAAGGTGCTACTTTTGAACCCGGATAGTAAATCTCATCCATATCAGTCAATAAATAAAAGAGTTATAGACTTTTTCAATTTTGGGGACCTCCAGAGGCCCCTGAGCTCCCTATGTCCCAATTTTGTGCACCTACATTTAAAGAATATTTAATTTCACACCCCTGTACCAAATCCCAGCGATATTGGTCCATAAATAAGCGAGTTACAGCCATGCTCCAATTTCAGCAAAAACTGGCGCACAGTTTTGCCTAATTTTAACATCTATCAATAAGACTCTACTTTCGATCGCCAGTAATAAATCTTATCCAAATCAGTCGGTAAATTAGAGAGTTATGGACAATTTATATCTTTGAGAGCCTCCTGAGGCCCTCGTGCCACACATATCCTATTTTCGTGCACCTACGTTTGAAGATTGCCTAATTCTACACCCCTGTGCTAAATCCCAACGATATCGGCCCATAAATAACCGAGTAATAGCCGTGCTCCACTTTCGGCCGAAACTGGAGCAGAATTTTTTGTCAAAGTCCGAATTTGGCACTTTTAAGACTATAGCCAGAAGCATCTTGATATCCCGATTCCAAAAGTGTAATTTTTTTTAAAATCGGTTCATAAATAATGGAGATATAGACCTTTGAACTAGTTTTTACTTAATCTGTTCTAGTTCGCGGATTAAGACTAAGAATTAGATCAGATTAAGTGAAAACTAGTTCAAATGGCTATAACTTCCTTATTTATTAACCGATTTTCAAAAACATCACACTTTTGGAAGCAGGACAGCAAGATGCTTCTGCCTGTATACTTAAAAGTGCCAAATTCGAACTTTGACAAAAAAATCTGCTCCAGTTTCGGTCGAAAGTAGAGCACGGCTATATCTCGCTTATTTATGGGCCGATATCGTTGAGATTTTGCACCAGGGCGTGAAATTAGGTAATCTTTAAACGTAGATGCGCGTAAATTGGATATATGTGGCACGGGGGCCTCAGGAGGCCCTCAAAGTTATAAAATGTCTATAACTCGCTTATTTAACGAGCAGATTTTATTTAAATTTATTATGAGGTCACAAAATTATTTTTGTGACGTAGAGAGCTGTCAAAAATGTAAAATAAAAACCCTAATTTAGACCGTAAGTGGATCAGAACCATAACTCACTTATTTATGGATTGTTATCCCTGGGATTTGGCATAGGGGTGTGGAATTCAGTAATCTTTAAACGTAGGTGCACGAAATCTGGATTTATAGAGAACAGGGGCCTCAGGGGGGCCTCTAATATTGAAAATGTTCTAACTCGCTTATTTATAAGTAGATTTCGTTGGAATTCGGTATGAGAGCTCAAAATTAATACTGTGTCGCTGTAAGATGTTGAAAACTTTAAAGATATACCCCGTTTGTACAGTTTCTACCGTACAGATAGACAGACACATGAGTGACGTTCAGTGGCGGCACTAACGGGGTGGTCAGGGGGGCCCAGGCCCCCAAATCTTGCTCTAGCCCTAGTTGCCCCCCTCCCAGAATTGGTTGGAGAAAAATATGTTTTAGAATTGATGACCACTTTTTTTAGGTCATCACTTATATTTTCATGTGTAAACGATAAAAAAATATTTCCTGCCCCCCCCCCCATTTTAATTCTGTTGACAGCCTTTATTACATGCGCAGCTTGTGCTAGAACGGAAATTTTCGCATTGCTACATGTGCGGATAGGTGCGAATTTATTCATTCTCGCACACTGCATATACGCATTAGTACAAATTTATTCAATCCAACACCGCCTGCGCGATTATGATAGTAACATGCGAAATTCTTCTTCTAATAATTATCTAGATATTGAAATGAGTGTTTTAAATAGTTTTGGACAGCTGCCATGTATGCATGCAGCATCTTTTGTTGTTATGAAACGTCTAGAATCTCCCATTGTTTGAATCAAAGGACGTCGTGCTACGCGTTCTGACTTGGAACAGTTGGATTGTAATACGTATTTGTGGTCGTGTGCAATCATTATGCGGATATTATCTGACCTCTGCGTGATTGTAGAGCCGAGGGAAACCGACAGACGTCTATGGTTAAGATAGTTTAATTTGAATATATCCTAGGGTAATTTTCTTGTGTTGTGTTGGTAGTTTTAGTTGAAATTGCATCCTGTTTGTCCTAAACTATTTGGGATTTTCAGAGAAACATATAATACCGTCAATTAACTTTGATATGACTTTACAAACTTTAAATTAAGATTGTATTTTTAAAGTTACATACCTACGAACAAGAAGCCCTAATGACATCACTAATGATACTGAACTGCATGAAAATTATTGTTAAATCTCTATATACAGGATGTTCATCTTAAAATGCTCACCATTGCTATCTCGAGAACTATAAGAGCTAAAAGGTTGGTTAAATTAAACAACAAATACTATTTTACAGGAAAATATCAATGAGTGAAACAATTTTTTATTTCGACCAGTGGTTCTTATTTTAAAAAATACATATGAGAGGGCAATTTAAATATATTTTTTATACTCCCGACCTTAAAATTGGTTTATACATTCCTCCACTTCAGGTAAGGGTGACTTAAAATAGTATTTATTGAAATTAAAAAAAAAAATTCAAATCAAAAATTTCGCAAATAAATTTTTTGTTAGAAACCTTAAGTATTTCAAAAATTTTAATCGCAGGTCTTTATCTCATGTTGATTTTGAGATACGGTCTTTCGAAAATGAAATACCTATATATAAATTTTCAAAATTACACGGATCAAAAAGGTGTTTACAAAGAAGGGCCCTATTTTTTATCTAGGTAGAAAAAGATCTGTAGATTTCAAAAATTCAAATCGCAGGTCCCTATATTTTATTATTCTTAAGTTAGGATTTTTTTAAATATCAAAAAAAAAGTTTTTAAATAAAAATTTCATGAAATATTAGGTCGTCAAGGATCAAATTTGTAGAAAACAAGGCAAAGTTGATTGATAACTTACAAATATAAGGAATTATTTCATTCATCAAAGTATGCACCCATATTGTCTATACACTTTTGCCATTTAAGCGGCAGGTTGTTCAGGTCGGTGGTATAAAACCTTGGCGGACGAGAGTCAATGAATTCCTGGAAGGCCAGTTTTACAGCATTGTCGGAATTAAACTGTTTTCTTATTAAAAAGTTGTCCAAATTGCGGAAGAAGTGGTAGTCAGTGGGGGGTAGGTCTGGTGAGTATGGAGGATGATGAAAAAGTTCCAACTCCAATTCCTGTCGTTTTACCAGTCATTTGTGCAGTGTGTGGTCTAGCGTTATAATGCAATAAGATAGGAGTCGATCTGTTGACCAATCTAGGCTGTTTTTCTTTAAGTTTTTGCATCATTTCGTCCAGTTGGTTGCAGTATATTTCTGCTGTGATCGATGAGTCAGGTTTATTTTTTGTTTTTAAGTTACCTGTACGAAATTTTGAGAACCAATTTGATATTGTCTGCTGCGTAGTAACACTAGAGCCAAATACACTATTAATGTTTCGCGCGGTCTGCGATGCCGTAGTTTCACCTAAGAACTCATATTTCATAATAGTGCGAATTTCCGACCGTTCCATTTTCAACAACATTAATTTTAAAAAAAAGTTTTTGATGTTTTTTAGAGCATACAATGATTTCTTTAAACAGGCGAGATGTGTAACTTTCCAACAAAAAAAAAAAAAAAAAAAACAGGACGGTAAAATATTATGCCAATGTCAAATAATAATCTGTTAAAGTTGGCAATATTACTAACTACAAATTTCATCCTTGACGACCTGATATATAAACTAGTACCTACTGTCAGAAATCAACCATGCAGGAACCGGGTCTACGGAACCGGATATATCCGGTGTCGAGTATCCGCAAAAAATGTTATAAGTAAACAAAAAAGAAATACAAATCGAAGTGATCAGCAAAACAAAGTAATATGGATGGATTATTAACTACAAATTTCATCCTTGACGACCTGATATTTTTTGTTTGGGGATTGGTTTATAATATGTTCTGTGGCCCTTTAGGACTTCGGTATTTCAAAAACTCCAACCGCAGGTCCCTATCTTAAGTGGTTATGAGATCAAAAGGTGTTAACTCAGGAGAGCTTAAATTTTGATTTAGATAGATAAGAGTCTAGATTTCAAAAATTCAAACAGTCGGTTTCTCACTCTAATCATTCTTCAACAACAGAATCATCTCGAGAAATTTTAGATTTAATATTAACTACCTCCATTTTTATGTGGTTAAAAGAGTACAATTTTATTATTTTTTTCAGTCCCTCCTCTTATAAGAATTCGAAACCAGATGGTGGGAGCATCAAATGGTTCTGAAGCTGTCCTGGAGTGCGAAGTGGAAGCCTTCCCCGAAGCGGTCCGTTACTGGGAACGAGCAGATGGAAGACTCTTGGAACCCTCCATGTTCAACAAATATATAATCAACAATACAGCTGAGAAAAATAGTTATAAAGCTACAATGCAACTCAGAATCCTAAATGTTAACATCCATGATTACGCTCAGTATCATTGCATTAGCAAGAATGAAAGAGGAATTACAAAAGGAGTTTTTACAGTCTATGGTAAGTGTATATGTTTTCAAATCTTCGATGGTTATCCCAAAAATAAGACACAAAATCGAACCGTCATTCTAACCGCGTGTAAGGAGACCCGGAAGCTACAATAGCTCTGACAGCCTTTTTTTGTAGTTTAAATATTTTGTCTGCTTGTGGCGAACCGCCCCATAGTAGTAAGTCATATGACATGATGGAGGGAAATAAACTAAAATAGGTTTGTAGGGCAATTGATTTGTAACAGTCCTGATTCTTCTAATAGCAAATATTGCACTGTTGAGTTTCAAACCAATTTGGTCTACATGAAGACTCCATGTCAACCTGGAATCAAGGTGCTAGGTCCTAGGAAAGTGCCTGTCTCATTACTTCCGCGTTGTCTACTAAATGTAAAGGTTATAGTTTTTTTTTTTGTTCTGATTGAGCGTTAGCTTATTAGCTCCAAACCATACTGCTGCTTCAGAATAAGAAATGTTTTCTGTTTCAAACTTTCTGGATCGTTGTCACTAGTTCCTAATGTTGTATCGTCCGCAAATATAACAGGGAAAGATGTTACGTTGTCCGGCAGATTGATTATATATATTATGAAAAAGAGGGGTCCTAAGATTGAACCTTGTGAAACACCTTCCTCAATAATTGATGGTTCACTGAATGAGGTTATGTGACATATTATCTGTTTCCTATTTGTTTAATAGGACTGTATGAGAGGAGTACCTCTGATACCATAATACTCTAATTTATTCAAAAGATGTGGATGTGGTATATAGTCGAAAGCTTTACTTAAGTCACATAAGTGAATGGAACAATCTTGCTGATCTTTCAGTGCTGTACAGATATATTGAATTAATCCCTTTGCTGCGTCCGTTGTATTACTGTGCGGTCGAAAGCCATATTGTTGATCAGAAAATTAATAATTTTTCTCAAAGAAATTGTTAACCTGGTTTACAATCACACGTTCACACGATATTGGCTTATGATTATCTGATTGAGCAGAGTCTTTACTTATTAACTAACTAACTAATCATACTCACCTGATTTGGTAATGTGCGGATTTTGGCTATTTTTTGGATTTAGAAAAAATTACGGAGTAGAAGGTTTTCGTCTGAGGAAAACTTTGATGCTGCAAGTTTTCCGAAATAAAATTGGTTGGCAACTTTGAATAGAATCAATATAAAATTTTGAATTAGAATCAAATGAAAAGGTATAGATTAAAGGACAAATATTTTGTTTTGTTTTACCTTTTGCTAAAAATGCTTTGCCCTATTTTATTTTTAAAACAAATTTTTCCATTGGCAGACAAGTTCAACATTGACCTAACAATAATTAAATATAAAGTTAAGAATAAAAAGCTTTTAGATATATTTCTGACCAAAAATGATTCCCTTACTATATTTCTACAGGTGTTTTCAGTTTTTTTCATGTTTTTACATCTGAATACATTTCGCAAATACTTGAAAAAAAATCCATTACCAACATTGTATACAGCTTTCAACTCTGAGTAAATCCAGTGCGTTCTCCAGATACCTTTATGATAAGATTCAACGGTGTTTAGCACATCTCGCCAAATTGAAAGCAAATTCATCACTACAAAATGACTTTTAAGGAGAAAAAAATTGACGATTAAAACATGATAAGAGTTTTTCCATTTAGGATTATGATTTATATCAAGCGTCTGGAAAATATTAGCTGTGTATTAAATGAATTTGTATAGTCTGTTCAGGATAACTATAAAATGACGTCACAGTTAGTTAATTTAATTCGTCATCAACATCATTTGTCAGCCATTGACGTCCACTGCTGAACATAGGCTTTTCCTTTGATCTCCACTCCTCTCTGTCCTGTGCCACCTGCAGACAATTACCGACTAGTCTCTTGATGTCATCCGTCTAATACCCTTTTCACACTAGATCTCTAAGACGAGTGAACTTAAAGTTCACCGATGTTTAAGATCGGTATGCTTTCACACTGAATGTTTAAATCTCCGGTGCTGTCATCAGCTACAGTAATTTTGTCCTTAAGTTACCGTGATGAAATTACCAGTTTTGAACTGTCTGCGCAGACGCACATTTTGAATTATTATAAACAAATATGGATATTTCATTGCATTCTGCAATAAAGACACTACAATAAAGAATATATTACACCTGTATTAACATGTAAGTCGATACATTTTATCTCAATTATTGTACCTCTGTATTTTATTAAACACATTATTAAAATAAATAATTTTACTATAACAACAAGTATAAACTTCTTATAACGTCGATATAATACAGTATTCTTGTTTATGATAATATAAATCGTTGACAGCACAAATTCAAGGAGTATTTTTTATAATAGAAATTAAGTTGGCAATGCGGACGAAGTTTAAGACGCAGATCTCTGTCTTAAACATCGCTTGTATTTAGACGAGGCCATACGGTTTCACATTAGCGTTTAAAGATACATTCACTTTAACATCCGATCTTAAAGATCTAGTGTGAAAAGTGTATAACGGGTAGGAGCTCTACCTCGGTTTCCAGTACTGTATCTAGGTCGCAATTCCAGTATTCTTCTGGTCCATCTACTATCATTGACTCTAGCAACATGGCCTGCCCACTGCTACTTCAGACGTGAAATTCTACAAATTATATCGCAAACTTTTGTTTGCTGTCTGATTCACAAATTTGTTTTTCGATCTAAAAGTGTAACGCCAATCATCGCTCTCTTCATCGATCTTTGAGCAACTCGTAATTTTTCCGCAGATTTTCGAGTGAGGGTGAGAGTCTCAGCACCATAGGTGAAGACTGGTAAGACACATTGCTCAAATACCTTTCTCTTGAGGCAGATGGAGAAATCACCTTTTAAAATGTGCCTCAGATTTACAAAAGCTGCTCAAACCAATTCTTCTGTTTATCTCTATGGTTTGGTTGTCCCAGCCGATAGTGATTTCGTGCTTCCGGTATTTGTAGAAATTTGATCAATGGGTCTACTCGCTATTGACAAATTACCACTCAGCATTAAATTTGTCATTACTCTGGTCTTTTTTATGTTGATTTGGAGTCCTATGTCCTCGGCTTCACTATTTAATTCTTCCATCATTTGGTCCATTTCTCTAAAGTTGTCAGTAATTAAAAGAATATCGTCGGCGAAACGTAAATGGTTTAGAGTCTAAACAATGGAGATCGTCTAAACTTTAGACGATCTCCATTAATGTTTAAGCCTCGATCTGCCCAATTTAAGCCGCATTCAGAGCTCTTAAATCAATACTATAGCTTATGAACTGTTCACTGTCACCAGAAAGTTTGTCATATGAAAAGACGTGAAACTGTTCAGACCTCCAAATTTAATACGCTGTTCTTTGTGGATTGTGCATAATTTTCTAAACTTATAGCTAGTGAGATGTTTTAATGAGACAGACATATAAACCTTTATAAATGCCTTTACATAACCTAACATAATGTCATCATTAACAAATATTGCTCAAAATTACAAAGACGGACAGTAAATATGATCAATATATGTAATTAGGTAGTTATCTAAGACAACAGAATTATAAGAACGACAATACATATAAAATATTTTACGAAGCTAAATAGGTTTCAAAATTCACAGATGGAGGGCTATTGGTAACGTACTAATCAGTGTTGTAATAGATACATTTGAAAATATATCTAGATACAGATACAGATACTTGAGGAAAAATGTATCTAGATGCAGATACAGATATAAATTTTAAAAAGTATCTAGATACAGATACATTTTTTTTTACAATGTATCTAGATACTTCAAGATACTTTTAAGATACTTTCGGAAAAATGAAAACACCACCAAAAAAAAAAAAATTGCTAGAGCAAGGAATATATTTGTTCATAATAAAAAATAAGTTATGCACTATTATTACTCTTAAAATAAACACAAATAGTCTTTGAAGCTGTGTGTCAGAAATATTAACTAACTATATACCTATGTAATCTTTAAAAAAATCACTTTTTTATTCCAATTTCAGCGGATATCTCGAACATTTTTTGTTCGCTAATAAATTACTGATTATTAAATGAGTATTTAGGATGACAAAAATAAAACAACAGTTTTATTTATTATATATTTTTTTAATTTAATTCACATTTATAAAATTAATTCTTATTCTTAGATTAGATAATTAGATAATATTATGAATGATGCTAAATTTATTACCAACCTGAAAAATCGTAAGGACATATTTTGTAAAAAGACCTTGAAAAAGACAAAATAGGAAAGTATCTGAAAAAAGTACCTGAAATACAGATACTTAGATACTGATTTAAATATCTAGATACAGATACAGATACAGATACATATTTTAAAATGTACCTAGATACATTACAACACTGGTACTAATTTATAACAGATGTGAACGGTACATGGAACGTTAAATGAATGCATTAAAACATAAGTCAGAGCGTAACAACGAACATCTATAACTTGTTAATTTAAAGAGGTCTGAATGCAGCTTAAGTCTTTTAAAAACGCTCTCCAATGCAGCATTAAATAGCTGTAAATGCTTTATTTCTTTTCCTGCACTATAAACAAACAATTTTATATTTTTCCCATTACTTTTCATTCGCAACTAAAAGTTTACTTCAAAAACATGTGGTGTTTCCCACACATAACAAATTACAATAACAGATATTCGAATTTCACCATTGTATACGGGAATGATTGATAGGCATTGCAGCATAATCAACTATTATATCATCTGTTCAATCGATTATTGGACAGCTTATCACCCCAAGAAATGGACAAATTAAAATTTACCGAAATTTGTATTCAGAATTTTTGAAAATTCAAATTATTGGATATGAAATTAATTAACAACTATCCTGTGATTAATTTATTATTTTCGTGCAGTTCTAGCGCATTTCTGTCGAGCAAAGCTTTCAATTTTCGTTATAGATTTGATATAAATTTAGCATAACAAGACATGGTTTCTACAGAGGTTGTCAGGTGGATTCAAAGCTGAGTATAATGGGTACAACTTATGACTATTAATTGGCCAAAGCTCGTACTGCATTATAAATACACGAGCTTACAAATGGCACAGACATCCTATTTCAGTCTGTCTCCGTTAACTTTATTAATTTATATTAATAATAGACTTCCAAACTGATTTCAGACGGCTTTCTAGATATGATTGCTTTACCATTAAACATTATTACGAGAGAAGAACAGATTTGACCTGCTATTGATTATACAGCAACAACTATAATAAAGCATAATTAATAAAACTAATTTTATTTTTTAAAATAATGCCCTTTTTTGATACACACTTATCCTAATATAAGGCGAATAAAGTCAGAAAAAGAAATCAGCTGTGGCCACCCAGGACCGAACGCCATTACAGAGTACTTGTTTAATTTATGCTGCTTTATCTAAATACATATGTCTCAAATAAAAGTTGTTAGTTATTACTTTAATAGCAACTTTTGTCAAATAAATTTTTTCGAAATATTTTCTGTTGTGAAATATTCGCAAAAATCTTAAAATTGACACGAGTAACTTCCATTTGTAGTTAATAGATTTTTACCAAAAGTTGCTCAAATCCTTTTAGCCGAATTTGCTCTGCACGTGTACACGAACCGACAGACAGACCGACAGAAATCATGTTAAAATAGTCAAAACGTTATGTAGGGACCTCAATTCGTGGAGATCCATGGAAATCTCGAAATGTATATTGCGATAGAATACTCTGAAAGCCTGATAGTAATCAGATCATTTTTTCAGGCAGTTACCAGTGGCGTGCATATTTTAAACACGTTTAAATTGGTATTGTGTATTTCTATATTACTATTTATCATTTTATTAAACGCACGCCTGTGCCCATATTTATCATATCATTAAAAACACCCCTATGACCATATTTTTTCTCAAAATTTTAGGGTCAAAACTTTTATGATCTATTGTGTTCTATTGTTGTCTAACCCTAGCTCGTATTCCCATACAATATGTGCGGCACACTCGGTTGTTTTTAACAATATTTCATTTCGAGCTATTCATATTTTGTCGCTTTTGTTTTGCCGTTTCTGTGTGATAAAACAATAACTTTTTACAAATAATAAATTTTATTACTATCAATCTTTTTGAGATAAAGTATAGTTATTGCTTTTATAGCAACTTTTGTTAAATGATTTTTTCCGAAATATTTCTCTGTTGTGAAATATTCGCAAAAATCTTAAAACCGACACGAGTAAACTCCCATTTCTAGTTAACCGATTTTTACCAAAACTCGTGCCATTGATGTCAAAAGATTAAAAATGAAGTTTCATAAAAATCCTTTTTAGCCGAATTTGCTCTGCACGTGTACACAGACCGACAAACAGACAGACAGACAGACATCATGCTAAAAATAGTCAAAACGTTATGTAGGGACCTCAATTCGTGGCTATCCATCGAAATCTCGAAATGTCAAAATCGGTATGATCACAATACCTCCCTTATATATATTGGCGGTCGGTAAAAATGGATGTGAAGTATGAATTTTCACACATTTCAGGGTTTTGTAGGTATTTAATAAGTGTAAGAAGCCAACAGAATGCTGGATATCGGAATATTTGTTTGATAAAAATCAGCTGTGGCCACCACAGGAACGACCACCATCATAAAGTACTTGTATAAAATATATTCTAGCAGCAGAGTAGAAATAACTTGGCCTTATATTTTCTAACAGAGCTATTATTTATCAGGACCATGGAAACGTTACATATAAGTATGAAAATTCCTGTTGAACTATTCTTGTTCCAATCAATGTACATTACGGAGATTTTTTTCAGATTTTAAGATAAATCTCTCTGGGAAATAGGATGGGGGGCAAAAGTTTTTTGACATATTTTTTGCGAAAATCCATAATATATAAATAATTTTGAACCCTAATGTATTTATTGTAACTACTATAGTCAAAACCCAAGATTATTATTATTTTAGTAAGTTTATTATCCTATTTAATTTTTTGCAGAGACAGATCCTCGATTAGCAACACCACCCCCAGTGATGGAAGGAGGCGGTGTGGCAGTATACGGCGTCCTGCCCCCAGAGCAGAAGACATTGGAAGACCTTTGCCCACCACCAGTTGTCTGTCCAGACTGCCCAGATCCCAAAGACTATAAATGCAGAGATTCTGGAATATCACTGTTTGACTTGGTGGGAAGGTTGGATGTCAGACCATTTGGAAATATAACATATCCTGGTTATCCTAACAGAGCCTTTGGTAAGTAAAACAAAATCAGAACTTATTCAAACAAATCAATTTCACAAAGATGTTAAATATGAGAGGTACCACAAGATAACCTTGTTTGATACCGCTAGTATCATTTATGGTTCAGCTCAATTTTCCATGGTGAATAACTTTACAGGATGCGTCATTATACAGATTTTTACTAAGGTTTACTATTTTTGGCAATCGTAACCTTAATCTTCCATTATCCCTTTTGCCACTCTACCTTCTTTCTGTTTTTATTCGCTGAATTCTTCTAGTCCTTTTACTTTTGATCCAATATTGTCTGAAATTATAATAAATTTTTACCATTTTCAGATTGTGTTTTATACGCTGTTGGTAAACCAGTTTACCATCGATTTACCGACCAAATTAATGGTTGTTGGATGCGAGATGCAACTCCTCCCAAAGAAGCAGATGGAGAGAAATTTTGGGTTACCAAAGAAGATGATGCTTACCATCTATTCGAATTTGCCAGTAAAAGCGTTTTTCGGAAAGATTCTCCTACAAAAACGTAAGTATTTACTTAATAATTAACATTTCGGTCACTTTTTCCAAATGGGTTGGATTTAAAATCTAAGAAAGTACAGTAAAAATTTTAATGTGAGCATAGTTCGTTCCAGAAACGTGCTTGTAATCCAAAATACTCGTAGGTCAAAGAGAATTTACCCATAAGAAATAATAGAAACTCAAATGATTCGTTCCACAACCCAAAAATATTCATATATAAATGATAAATATAAAATAAAAATATATAAAACAAATTTACCTTTGAAAAGAATCGGGGCTGGTGAAGGGAAACGAGGGACAGAAGAAGAGGAAGAGGATTATTGTGTAGGATGACTTTCACTATAACGGAATCACTGCTATCTATTGCCTCTCTGTAATCTTTTTTTTTTGTTCTACTTTAACATGAAACCAATCCAGTGACAGTTCCTTTTGCCTCTTTTTGAGACCAAGAATGGGAGACGATTACCCACAATCCCGAAGCGAGAGAAGAGCCATCAGCTCAGTTGTGATCACGTAATGCTCGGCAGCAGTGGCGCACCCAGGAATTTGTGTTGGGGGGGAAGACAAAATTATTTAAATGTGATGATCTAAAAAAAGGTCCTCGCTTCGGAAATACAAAGTAATGACCTAAAAAAAAGGTCCTCACTTCTAAAATACAAGTGACGATCTAAAAAAAAAGTCCGCATCTCTATATTTCAAATTTTCTTGTGTGTTTTTGTGTTTTTATTTTTATTTTCTTCCTTTTTATGGGGGGGGCACCCCCTGGGTGCGTTACTGCTCGGCAGACAAAGCGTATACGTACTAATCGTATTGCAAGACCTCGTTCGTTTATCAAGTAAAGTTACAAAATTTTTGCTCGTCCTACAAAACACTCGCGACCAACTGAGCGTTCGAGAAAAGGCCACAACGCGTTTCCTCGAGCGGTCTGGAATTAAACAAAGTGACTTGGAACACTCCGAGCTTGCTTCCCGAACCCAGCTATTATTACTGTTCATTTGAAATTTTTATTCAGATTATTTTTTCGAAAAATATTGTCTTACTAGCAGATCCCTTGCCAACGATGTTGGCAAACTGATATCGAATAAAAATTAATGTAAGCAAGAATCAATTATTAAAATATGCATGATTCTGCATATATCAACGAACCAAAAAGTGTCTTGATTATACCTAGGATATCCTAAAAAGCCGCGTAATGCGTGTTGCTTAAAAATTAGTATCGGGTCGGATACAGCCCACGGGTCATACGCTGGACATCAGTGGTATAGCTGTTTCTGATTATACCTAGGAAATCCTAAAAAGCCGCTCAAAGCGTGTCGTTTAAAGTTTAAAAATTAGTATCGGGCCAGACACGGTCCGCGGTCCATTATATGTTGCAATATTTGATAATAGATTTTGTGTTTTAGGTTTAATCTTGAACATCCCTTCAAGGGCAACTCCCATGTGGTTTACAATGGTTCTTTCTACTACAACGCACGGGATAAGTCCAAAATTATGAAGTTTGACTTAGCAACAGAACGTTACCATTCACTAGAAGTCCCTGGTGTTGCCACAAATGGTTCCAACTATCTATATACCACAAAATACAACTATATGGACTTTAACGTTGATGATAATGGACTTTGGGTAATCTATGGAATGCCAACTTCAAATAACACCATCGTTATGAAGGTAAATGGACTTTTAAATGATCAGTCCAGTATTTAACTCAGTTTATCTATAGAAAACGAACTAAATCAGTATTTTATACTTTTGGCGACAGTTTGGTGACAGATTAAAGGTGCATGTTTGCATGTTGGCGAATTATAAAAACTTTTCGATAAAATAGAACGATGAAATATTGATATTTTTGTGATATTTTAATAGAATTTGAACGTAAAAACTTGAGACATACTCGCTAAACATGATTTATTTTTATTTTTCGTTGGCAAATATTTAAAAAATACCGATAACGTTTCATGCAACGTTTAACACGCGTTTAAAACACGGAAAAGGTAAAAATTGGACAAAAAAATGTTTTATAGTGCTGGAAATCAAAGAAAATCAAAGAATACATTTACAGTATTTTGCCATGTAATTAGACATGTTATCTTTCAAAGAGACTTTCTATCATCTTACCTTAACAGTGCATTCGTAGCAGGGGTACATCTGTCAATATATAGTCCGTTCTAACGTTAAAATGCAGTATTGCATTTTAACTCTCAGAGCCGCAGTAAGGGGGGGGGGCGGAGGGGGCGACGGCCTCTAGCACACTAAGGAAAAGGGCTACGATGAGCTTAACTAAGGGGCGCCACATTGCAAAAGCGAGGACCTTTTTTTTGCTCTTCACTTGGATTTTGGGCGGTGAGGTCCTTTTTTTTGCTTTTCACTTGGATTTTGGAAGGTGAGGTCCTTTTTTTTACTCTTCACTTGGATTTTGGGAGGTGAGGACCTTTTTTTTTTTGCTCATCATCTACATTTTGGGCGGTGAGAATCTTGTTTTTGCTTATCACTTACATTTATTTGTCAAGGGCGCCAAAACGCAGTTTTGCCCCTAGCGCAAGTTTTCCTTACTGCGGCTCTGATTGCTCTTATGGGAATTGAGAGCAGTGTTGCCAAATGTTGTATAAAATATGCCAAAGAACCTAAAATACGAGGCAAAGTCAGTAATTAAGTCACAAAAGCAGTGGCGGCTCCTGAGTACGCGCTGCAGAGCTGCAGCTCTTACTTGAAAATAATTTTAAAAAATCTTTTTTTTTTGAACTCCAAATGCATATAATATAGTAATTGTGGTGTGAAAATGCTTTTTTTTAATATAGAACATTGAATGTTAGTGCTTCATAAATATTTACAAGTTTCCTTTGAATAAGTCTAAATTTATGCGACAGCCAATAGGGTGGTGACTTTAATCTTTCACGTGATTTTATTACTATTTCTGTATTTCGAACAAGGTAAACCACATTTGCCCTGTACTGCATTCTCACATTTGAACGGACTATAGTTTATTATTAACAATATTTATTTTTATACTGCCCCCGTATCCATAATAAAACTTATAAATATATCAGTGGTTGCTTTTTACCGACCGCCAATATATATAAGGGAGATATTGTGATCATACCGAATTTGACATTTCGAAATTTCGATGGATCTGCACGAATTGAGGTCCCTACATAGCGTTTTGACTATTTTCAGCATGATGTCTGTCGGTCTGTCTGTCTGTCTATCTGTCTGTCTGTCTGTCTGTCTGCCTGTCTGTCTGTCAGTCTGTCTGTCGGTCCGTGTACACGTGCAGAACAAATTCGGCTAAAAGGATTTTTATGAAACTTCATATTTAAGCTTTTGACATCAATGGAACGAGTTGATCAACTTTTAGTAAAAATCGGTTAACTAGAAATGGGAGTTTACTCCTGTCGGTTTTAAGATTTTTGCGAATATTTCACAACAGAGAAATATTTCGAAAAAAATTATTTAACAAAAGCTATAAAAGCAATAACTAACAACTTTTATTTGAGACATTTTTTGGTAAAGCAGTATAAATTAAAGAAGTACTTTGTGATGGCGGTCGGTCCTGTGGTGGCCTCAGCTGATTTTTTAATTTAAATATTAGTGGGCAGAAAAGAAATTGTACCCTCACGAAAGTTACAAAAGTGGGCGGTAAGTATTAACAGGTTAAAGAACACTAGTGTAAAGAATTTAAATTACAAAAACATTTGTCTCTTCCACTTTAAAATAATTAAGGAAGCAGAAAATCGTATAATTTTTTACACTTTAATAGTGCAATTTTGTGGCAAATCTGTAAGCTACAGAAGATCGTAAGTAGTTGTTTTATGTGTTATGGACAGTTTCTTATAGATCTTGTCTGTAAGCTTACAGATTTGCCCAAAATTACATCACTTATCGCCTTGTATAATTATAATTTGTTTATAGGTCGATGCAAACGCAATGTCCGTTCAATATATCTGGAATATTAGCGTAAACCACCACAAGGTTGGGGAGATGTTTATTGTTTGTGGAGTCCTCTACGCGGTGGACAACGTCACCGACAGAGACACCAGGATACGGCTAGCCTTGGACCTCTACAAGAACACACTGTTGGACGTTAATCTTGCCTTCACAAACCCATTTAGAAGGACGACCATGTTAGGATATAACCATAGAAATAAGGTAAACAATTATGATTAGATGAGTTACGTCCGTAAGTTAGTAATTATAGTTGAAGGTAATGGGATTCGGACCAGTCAGAAAATAAAAACAAATTTATTAACTTCGCTAACGTTTCGATTTTTATTTTAAATCTTCATCAGAGCTACAAAGATATATAGAAAAATACAATTATTAAATCGGTAAGTTTACATGTATAAAATTATGATAGTGTTCAAATTTAACAAGTCAAGTAGTTAAAATAAGCATTACAAAATTGTCAGAATTTAAAATATAACATAAAATAATTATTAAATAATAAAAACATATCAAATATGAGTTAAAGAATAAAAATATAACATTGTTTTTTATTTTTATTAAAAAAACGGTCCTCACTGCTAAACTAGAAGTAATAAAAACAAGTGACCATCAAAAAAGAGTATATTCAGGGTTTTTTTTATAAAAACTAAGAGTTATAGAAAATATTACTCAAAAAAGGGTATAATACTCTTAAAAAGAGTACGTCTGGTCACCCTATTCGACACACAAGATAATCTCCGAACCAAATCGTAAAAAGATTCTTAACCTGGAAAGTTATCTGACATCTGTCTGACATTTAACATTTACGTCAGACGTACTTCTTATTCTTTACGTATAAACAAATCGAACAGAAAATTAAACTCGCTGTATGTTACCAGTTTTTAGTAGTAAACTGCTAACTGCAGCGTTTTACTGCTAGCGTTTAGCAGTATAACGCGAAGGTGCAAATCGAACATACCTAATTGTGAAATCAGTGGCAGCTTATAAAATGAACGAGTAGTTTGTTGACAGTGAGCGTTTAAAAAAACAAATTTGTGAAAATATGGATATTACTCGTGAAGGTTTTCATTATATGATTTTTTACGATTACGGATTTTTTACGAATTCACGGATTTACGGATTTTTTGGTGCCATAAGTTTTTCAAAACATTTTATTGTATTTTTGAAAATAAAATGTAATATAGAATATTAAATTAAAGCTTTTTATAATTATATAAATATCTAATTCTTTGTATAATTTCTTTCAGGAGTTGTACACTTGGGACAAAGGGAACCAACTAACATATCCGATTAGGTATCATGAAATTGGATATAGTTTGAGTAAAGAAGAGAAACAGGAAGTTGCAGATTCAGCCAATGCACAAATGCAGACGGGATATGATGTGTACAATTAAATATATATAATAGTGTACGAATTTTATATTTTCTGTCACAGTGTGCATGAATGTTAGTGTTTTTAAATAAATAAATTTTACAAATATCTGTGTTATTATGTTAAATACTGTAGTCCGTTCAAACGTTAGAATGCAGTACAGAGCAAATGGAGTAGTTCTTTTTCATACTCTCTAACGGGTACTCGCAGTAACGCTATCTTTTCGTTTCTTGGTGACATCACCGGCTGTAAAACGCTCTGATTTGCGAAGACGCGATATTCTACAAATGTTTATTCATTTTTGTGGCGTGTTACCTGATTTTTGTAAATCATATGAGTCACCGAAAAATTTTGAAAAAGGGAAATACAAATAGACAAATTTAAAATCGAACAAGTAGAAAAATGCAGATATTTGGGAGTGATGTTAGCAATTAGAGAAAAAATAATGTCAACAAATAAAACATACTATGCAAATAAGAAAGCTCTGAATTGAGAAGTGACATTACCGGTATCGGCGCTGTGCTCCAAGGCAATATGGCTGTTGTCAGTGATGGGATTCAATTTGCTCAACAACCGGTTCGCAGCGGTATTTGTTTAAAAACACAAAATTTTCACAAAATTCAAAATAGTATATTTATTTAAATTAAACATTAAGATATGCCCTCTCGTTTTCAGTCATTTCTACTTCCGTGTTTGTTTTTACACGAGGATCATCCGAACTGTGGTTGCTTCTTAACCAATTTAGCACTATCGGTACTGGATCCCAATCTATTAAATGCAAACCATTCAAATTAATAACCATTATATTACTTATATTTGAAACGATCAGTCTGTTTCGTTTTTCTGTGCATATATTATTCAAAAGGCTAAAGCCTCTTTCAGTTTCTGCTGAATTGACGGCTATGGTCATTCCTTGTATCTAAAGTATTTTGACAAGCGATTCGCCGAACTTAAAATTTCTTAACAAACAGTTCGAGCGAACCGGGTGAATCCCATCATTGGCTGTTATCTATAGCATAGACAAGATAGATATGACACTGGTATAGTAATTTTATTACATTAGTACTAGCGCCAGAAACGAAATGTTGCCTAACTAATTGTATTTTCAATCGATAATGTAGATACTACATATTTCCAATCCGGCGCCAGTATTTGAAATTTGAAATTAATGCTATTATTCTTAGGTAAATAAAACAAAAGTACATTTTGTAAATACATTTATTTTTTAAACCTTAATTTTACATACATTTTTCTTGCATCGTTTCGTTTACTGACTCGTTTAGACTGTAACGTCCGTTATTGAGAAGTGACATTACCGTTGGCGGCGCTGTAATTCATGGCAAAATGGCTGAATTGTCTAGTATTCAGCTGTCAATATGCTAACAGCGAACAGGTTAATTTAAGCACAGTACATTTTTATTTTATGAAAATGCATCTATCGACATTCTAACAAAAAATCAACACTAGAAAATATGTAATCATTTCAAAAGGTACTACAGTCACGTAGTACAATATTTAACCACCAGACTGCGTATCCGAGTGTGTCAATTCTCAATAGTTCTCCAGAGCTGCCAACTTACAAAAATTGAAAACTTACAAAATACAAAAATTACTACACAATATATGGATTCTGTTTGCAAACAAGTGCATTATGTTCATTGCCTCATGAAATAAAATTAGTTTTAGTTGGACAGGAGCAGCTGAAAGTTAAATATGCAACTTGCAGGTGTAAGCATATTAGTGCAGTTTTGTTTTTCTGCGACAAATGTAATGAACAAACTCGCATAGTATCAGTTACTTTTTAACTCAAAATATATTCCCATGCCTTTCTGTTGTTCATAACCAAATCTTTTCCCAATCTGGACTTAATATTTTAACTTTCCCACCATTTTTCTTAAGAAAAGAAAAAAATTAAGATACCTATCTTTGTCCTGTCTTGAATGACAGCCAAAAACACTACAATTTGTTCTACTTTTATAGTTTTTCACAACTTCTATCGACATTCTAACAAAAATTCAACACTAGAACATATGTAATAAGTTCAAACAGTACTAGAGCGCCTAGTACAATATTTGACCACCAGACTGCGTATTCGAGCGTGTCAGTTCTCAATATAAATGAAATATTTTACACTTTTACAACATTTGGCATCATCGCTCCCATTTGCCATATAATCAACACTGCATTCTAACGTTTGAACGGTCTATAGTTCACTACTACCTAAAGATTCCAATTATTCCAACCGCAGTTTTTTTCGATATTTTATAGAAATTAGTGAAATTTTGAAAAATACAAAATCGATTAAAATTTTTTGTTTGTTGACTTAAACGGTTCTCATCACCTAGGTGGCGTATAGGCTTTACAGAATAAAACCATTTTATATTTTTTGTTTTTGTTTATTTCTTATTTTATACAAAAAACTTAAAGCTAAATATTTAACATCTATTTTTCCGTTTAATACAATTTTTGAAATGTGCAAACACCTTAACGCTTGCCGTTCGACATAATTTAGCAGCTTTGGAAAATTGTTCTTCCGTAAAAGTACCAGTTGTCTGCGAAGCAATAATGTCCCCTTTAAAACTATCGAAAACAAAAGTAAAAGTCGCAACTGCATTTTCAAGTTTTAAAAACTCAGGTTCTACAATGATTTCATTTTCTTCATCCAACATACATGACACAGCTCCAAATAAATATTTCATTTCAACTTCAGCGTCCAACATCGACAAACACGCAGCATTCAATGCACAACTTAGAAGCTGAAAAATAAGTTGTTAGTTACATATTTAATAACATTTATATCTTACATACCCCTCCGCAGTTCTGTACTTCTTGTATTATAACCTGTATAGTTGTTCGAGGGTACAATGTAGCCATTAAAGCTGTTTCGCAAGTATTACGAATAAAAGATTCACGTAACCTATCCGAAACACCAGGCAAACCAGACTTTGGACGGTAATAGGATTGTACAAAGGCTTTTTCTATTTGCATATGTTGTTGTTTTGCTTCCATAGGACCATAAACTGAAGCCATCATTATTGTATCACCTTAAACAATACGATTAAAAACAAAAATTTTGAATTCGATTAAAAAATTACCTTGATAGAATATTGCTGAACCATCTGAACGGGATAAAACACTCATTTCTGATTTCAAAGTGTTTTGATCTGTATCCTTATCCGTATTTATTTCTTGTAACATTTTTACTATTTTAAAATTTATTTAACATAACCAAACATAAACACATGTCAAAATTGTGCCATCTATTAACTAACCTAAGAACTAATTTTGACAGCTACAAATATTATTTAAAAAATTATTATTATATCTTGTTTATTATTTATGTTTATGTTAAAATATAGTTTAAAATATAAAAATTAAAATAAGGAAATATGCACTCATAGCTAGAGCCCTGAAATTTTGGTTCTAAATGTATCGCTCAAATTAATCACGCGTGCATCCGCTGTAGCGCTGCAGGCGCACTCTTCACCAGAGTCTAGTACACGAGATGCCAGTCTAAAAAGAACTTTAGTCTATGACGGCGTCGAGAAGTGACATTACCGTTGGCGGCGCCGTGTACTAAAATGAGTAAAAATGTATTTGAAATACATGATTTTGTGTGTTTAGTTTCCACAACAATTGTTTAAAACCCTAATGTACGTCAATTTGATCAGCTGTTTTCTCGCGCAGAATTGGTGACGTAATAGACCATATTAGTAACTACGTCACAAATTGGAATTCAGTGCTGCCGTCTCGCGGTTGGATTCCTTTTATTTGAATTTTCTATAATATAAAGTATCTGGATTGTATATATTAGTATATATTTATCAAAAATACATATTTTATGCTCCAAAATTGAAAATATTTATAAAATTAAGGTAACAAAAGTAATGTCCCATGTATTTTAAACTTGAAAAGGACTCAGCTCTCAGATGGCAGCACATGTATGTGACGACACACTAATATGGTCTATTTATGATTAAGTTAAGATGAACGTACTCTAATATGGTCAGTATTACATCCATTTTTAGCGTACACAGAAAGGCACCTACAGTTTAAAGCCGGTTGCGAACGGCTAAGCAGAGCCTGTAATTTGTATAAATATTTTTACACAAATTATTTGACATAATCAGGAATTGAACTCACGCCCATGCCCTTGCTCAGCGGTCAAGTAGCAGGTACAGACGATTTAACGTTTGGCTACCCGAATTCTTTTAAACAATTACAATTAAGTGAAAACCTTTAAAATTATATGGAAATAAATCCCTAATTGTATCAATGATATGAACTCTATACCTAATTATCATAACAGCAGTTGATATGCAAGGGGAATAGGCGGCAGAGGGAGAGGTAAATGGAGGAACAGACCGGCGTCTGTTCCGGCACGACAGCTAGTTATTAATTATTTCCAATCTTGTTAAGGCTCTTATGGCAACCTGTATAGATATTACTTAAGTCCCTGAATACAGATTAAAACAGCATCCGTTTTAATTAAGTCAAGGCGTTCGCTTTTGTGAAAAATCTCCACTCAAATCTTTATTTATTTATCATCTTCATGTGATCAAATTTAAAATAGCCCTTATAAAAATTGTCTTTGTTAATTATTTTAAATTTTTTTATCAATTTTCTTTTAAATTAAGTGTATAAGACATTGCTGGGCCTGGATATTTCAAAAATTCCAATCGCTGAAAATATGGTCTTGCGCATATCGGCAATATTTTGTTATGTCACGGCGTCATTGTGTTATCGCTCCCAACGAAGGAGCACGCATTTTTTTGCGGTGAATATTTTTCCAAAAAGTAATTGGAAAATAGTGCAAAAATAGTGAATTTTGAACTGAAGATGATAAATAAATAATTTAAAAGGGCACTGAAATAAAAATTTAAATTATATTATTGAGAAATTCGAGGAAAATGTTGGTACCTTGAGCGTCTACTTATTGCTTGGCTTCGGAAATAAAGAAAAATAGGTGAGTGTTCATTTATTTTAAAATATTAGGGTCTTAATATTGAAAATTTAGATTTTTTATAGCATTTTTGTCCATTTTTTATAATATTTCTTTGTTCTATTTTATTAATTTTTTGCGTCGCATAAATCGAGGTCATTAATTGGCACATTCTTGTAGGATTATAGAGATAAGACACTCCGGTCATTAGTGAAGTTAACATTGTAATATTCAGCTCAATAAATGCAGGTGTTTATTTAATAATTTTAACTTGGAAATTTTAAAGATAAATAATGTATTGGACAAAATTATTGTAACAAATTTTATATATTTTTGTTTTTATTTAGTAAAACCGTGGATATAATATGTGTTTTTTTAATTTATTTCCAGTCTCATTTTCTGGAAGTGATTTTACCGGAGATTGTACACGATATCGGCAAGTGTCCGGCCGGTTTCCGCCAACATATCGGACGCTCGGACCCAACTTACAATGCAGTTTTCAAAAGGAAGGAAAATTTTCGGTAAGTTTTAAGATTTTTCAATTCATTATTGTTATTCATTCAATTACAGTAGGAGCTCGGTTATGTGAACTAATATCAATCATGGCTACAAGGAACATTTTAATTTTATTTGATTTAAGAACAACTCCACGTTTCAAAATCCAGTACCGCCTTGTAAAATAAATTATTATTATTTTTTTAATGTATGGTGTTTGTTTCAGGAGTAATTGGGCGCAAATTTCAGCGCCCAGTAAGGAGGCTTTTGCTGTCCCCAAGTGGAAACTGCGGAAACCATCTTCATGGTGGCATTCTGTGATAAATTACAAATATTCGTGTCATGGGGTTGCTTTTTCTCTCGTGGAGTTTTGGGTCGCGGATGGAGTTGGTGCGGTAGAAGAACAGGTTCCCCGGTTCTTCACACTACCTGTGCGGGTGACCTGGCAAGCTTGTCTGGCACGGTTCTCTGGGTTTCGGAATGTTCTGGGTTCTGCGATATCACAGGTCCCTCACCTCACCACTCGTACCGTGACCACAATCTCCTCGTTTAGGCAACCTTAAACATGACAAGAATTAGTAACAATTCACCCTCGGTTGGGATTTGAATGCACACCACAAACACTGTTTCCTCAGTTTCTATGACAATACGGGGAAGATCTTCCAGTACGAACAGAAGTAGAGGTCCGTAATGATGGAGTTCAGAAAAAAGATTCCTCCAGGAGTTGCAGACACTGTCTTCCAACCAAAAGAAAAATTTCGGTGAGTCTTATGCTTTTTCAATTTAATATTATTATTCATTCAATGCAGTAGACGCTTGATTGTGTGAACTAATAGAAACCAGAATTGCTTAAATGGCAAAAATCCCTTATACTATCATTCATGTGTCTGTCTGTACATGATAATTTAATTTGTAGGATTTCGTAGGTATGATCTAGAAATCCTTAATACTATGATAATAATTTTAAAAAATCCAAAGTAATGCAGATTAATGGGAACTGGAATAGTACAACAGGAATTTTTTATTAGATCATTTTTTCATAAGATATCGAAGTTTTAGTATTTTTGATGAAATATATTTTAAAGAAACTGTCATGAACATTTAATAAGTTTAAGTTCATTTAAGGAGAACCCCACATTTAAAAATCCAATACTGCCTGCTGAAATAAATTTAATTGTTTTTTAATGTAAAGTATTTGTTTCAGGAGTAATTGGGCGCAAATTTCAGCGCCCAGTAAGGAGGTTTTTGCTGTCCCCAAGTGGAAACTGCGGAGACCATCTCCATGGTGGCATTCGGTGATAAATTAAAAATATTCTTGTCATGGGGTTGCTTTTTCTCTCGTGGAGTTTTGGGTCGCGGATGGAGTTGGTGCGGTAGAAGGACAGGTTGGAGTCGCGACCCGGGGCCTCTGGGCCTGGAGACCGGTGTTGGACTCGCATGCCCTGTGTCAGATCGTACTTTCCCACATTCAGAGCTGGTTCACTAACGTACCTGGGTTCTGGCTATCCATCAACCCTTCGGAGGAGCGCCCTTTTAAGGGATTAACCCGAATAACCGGCATTATCGCCGCCAGTGGAAAGCTTTATTTCTGTCTGGCGCCGGAAGTGCTTGAACCCTACCTCAACCATGTGCGGAACTCCCTCGTTGGGCGGGGGGGAGGATTGGAAACATAGTCACCAGCCTCTTTATATGACCAGAGGAAACGGTCGTCCTCATAACCTACCTATCAGCCCTTCCAGTTGGGCCGGAAGCATTCCTTTGTTGCAGCATTCCCCGGTTCTTCACACTACCTGTGCGGGTGACCTGGCAAGCTTGTCTGGCCCGGTTCTCTGGGTTTCGGAGTGTTCTGGGTTCTGCGATACCACAGGTCCCTCACCTCACCACTCGTACCGTGACCACAAACTCCTCGTTTAGAGGCTAAGCAACCTTAAACATGACAAGAATTAGTAATAATTCACCCTCGGTGGGATTTTAATGCACACTACAAAGATTGTTTCCGCAGTCTCTATGACAACGGGAGGAAGTTGTTCCAGTACGGACAGAAGCAGATGTCCGGACTGATGGAGTTCACAGAAAAGAATTCAGCCAAAATTTCCACACGTGATGATGCTGGATAAGAATTCTATATATGTACACCAGAATAAAAGTGTATTAACTTGTAACAAATTTACAAAAGAGCAAATTGAACATCGTATCTTTAGTACCATACATGGATTTAATATAATTAATGCAATATTTCTAATACCAAGAAAAATAGAAATAAAAAATTGCATTTCAAGTTGATACCATATGTCTTTCAATAAAAATATAATTTTATGAAAGATTATAGTTAATACACTTTTATTCTGGGGTACATTCAGGTATTTAAAGTAATGAAATATAATATTTTAGGGAGATTATTTCAAATTTTAACTCAAAATATTTTCAGTTTGTTTTTAAATAAGATTTATCAAACATGGATATTTTTGATTTAATCGGAAAGTAATCAATACTGTCCAATTATTTTGAATTTGTTCCGAGACCATTCGATAAAGTCCAATCTGTTTGGACATTTAAATATTGGTCCAAAAAGTGAACAATAACAATTTTTTTTTTCAATTAAAGAATAGTTGGAAAAAAATCAATTTTATTTTTTTGAAATTAAATATTAATTAATCAAACATAGAAATTTAGGTACAATATTTATAGCAACGTTTGCTATTAGCGTTTTTTAATTAAATACTTTTTAAAAAAAAATTTGAAAACTAGTTACGTAAATTTTTAGCGTTCAGTAATGATAGCTATTTGCATTATTTTAGCAATTTAAAATTAGTTTGAAAACTAATCAGTATTTTGGTTTTTAGAAATTAAATACCAATTTAGAAACAAATTAATAATATTAAATTTTTTAGAAATTTAGTTAGATACAATTTTTAGTGCTCAGCAAAAATAGTTATTTGCGCTTTTTTACAAATTTTAAATAAATTTGTAAACTAATCAATATTAATTTTTTTAATAATTTTATATTTGTAAACTAATCAGTATTTTTTTTTTTTTATGAAAAGATAATTTGGATAATAATCATTAATAGCTAATCAATTTTTTTAAATTTTAAATTATTTTGAAAACCAATCGATAATTTCCAAACTGTTCGGTTGTGTCCGATTTGTCTAGAAACTGATCTACGATGTCTATTTTTTAAAAAATAAATGGATAATATACCTACTGACTAAATGGATAACGCACTGACTAAATTTAAATTATTTCACGGCTTGCAATGTTTCATTTTTGATTGATTTTGTAAATTTTATTTAATTAACTCAAGGTACAGTGGCTCCGTAAGACTGAGACTGGGATTCAGTTCCCGGACACCACTGCGGAACTAACATTCCACACCCCTGTGCACTCAGCCCAGGGGTTGACTCAGCCCTCATTTCATAATTAAAATGAGTGTGCAAAAATAATAGGAGCACTAGTATCGCCAGATCGGTGGGGGATGTATTATTTGTTTATTATTTATTTAATTAATTGATAATTTAATATTTTTATTTAATATTTCAATATTGAACACTATAGTAGTTGAATATATTTCCTGTGTAGGGCGTAAGGGCCCCATTTACCAGGTTTGGGCCCGCCTGGTAAATGTTTACAACTTACATGGGAAATTATAAAAATAAAATAAATAAATAATGAATATTTGGGGTTGAATATTTGTACGAAAATATAGATGATCTTGAAACATCGTAAAGCAATGAAATTATTTTATTTGGACAGTAAATTAGTTAATAATTTTTTGAAAAAATTAAGATTAATTGACAAATTAAATTAATGATATGGAAAAATAAATTATTTTGATAGTAAATTGGTAAATTTTTTGAAAAATAAATTCAAGTTATGATTAGTTCTCAAATTAAATTAAAATATTTTCAAAAAATAAAATTAAATAGACAGTAAATTAGTTGATAAATTTTTTGAAAAATAAATTCAATATGACTCGTTTACAAATTAAAATATTTTGAAAATATATAATTATTTTGATATAAAATGAAAAATAAATTCAAGTTATGGTTAGTTGACAGATTTAATTAATATATTTTCAAAAAATAAAATAATTTTGACAGTACATTATATAGTTGGTAAATTATTTTAAAAATAAATTCAAGTTATGATTAGTTGGCAAATTAATTTAAAATATTTTGAAGTAAATTAATTGGTAATTTTATTGAAAAATAAATTCTAGTTTCGATTGACAAATCAGTTGACAAATTAAATTAAAATATTTTCAAAACATAAAATTATTTTAACAGTAAATTAGTTGGTATTTTTAAAAAAAATAAATTCAAGTTTTAATTATATAGTTGACAAATTAAATTAAAATATTTTCAAAAATAAAATAATTTTTGTAATAAATTAGATGGTAAATTTTTCGAAAAATATATTCAAGCTATGATTATTTGATAAATTAATTTTACTTATTTTGTAAAATTAATAATTTGTAAAACACGATATTTAAATGGAATAATATATAAAAGAACAATATTTGTGAATATTTTGAGTTGAAATAATTGAAATGGTCTCTCTTATTATTATAAAACATTGTATTGATTTGTATTCTGTATCGTATTTTGTAAAAATTATTGTTTATGTAAAAAATAAAAATGTATGTGCCGGTGTGGAGAGGCACTAAATAAAGATTGAAAAAAATATATTGAGAAAGAATGAATGTGGAAAAATAAATGGATGGAATTAAGAAAAAAAAAAAAATCAAGTGAAAATAAATGGAATCAGTTAAATGTGGAGAAAAATGGTTGGAAGTGACTGGAGAATGAAAGATTTTGATGAACGTGCATAGGAATGTATGGAAGAATATTTTTTATTTCCCCATGCATTCCTACCCGAACCAGAATAATTGTGGAACAAGAGACTGCGTTGTATGTGGAAAGTAATGCATGGAAGAATATTATTTATTTCCCATGCATTCCTACCCGAACCAGAATAATTGTGGAACGAGAGACTGCGTTGTATGTGGAAAGTAATGCATGGAAGAATTTTATTTATTTCCCATGCATTCCTACCCGAACCAGAATAATTGTGAAACGAGAGACTGCGTTGTATGTGGAAAGTAATGCATGGAAGAATATTATTTATTTCCCATGCATTCCTACCCGAACCAGAATAATTGTGGAACGAGAGACTGCGCTGAATGTGGAAAGAAATGCATGGATGAGAGAATGATCTTGAAATGAAAGACTGAACCCTTATTTCTTTGTTAAATACCTGTGTATTTGCATCATTTTTAATAAATAAATAAAAAATAAACAGCATTATTATTTCGATAGATACCCACCTAATAAATCCTCTGGGGTTGGTTTTTATCTTTCAGATGACGAGAAAGTAAAGAGTAAGTATTAATGTATATAATTAGTTGAGCAAAGGGAGTAGCCCTTGAGGTGGTGAGTATGTATATTATATATATAGACTACGTGAGAGAATTAATGTGGATAGGAATGCGTGGATGAGAGAATGACCTTGAAATGAAAGGCTGAACCCTTATTTCTTTGTTAACAACCTATGTATTTGGATTATTTTTAATAAATATATATAAAATAAACCGCATTATTATTTTAATAACTACCCACCTAATAAATCCTTCCTGGGGTAGTTTATTTATTTTTCAGATGACGAGAAAGTAAAGAGAGTAAGTATTAATGTATATATTTAGCTGAGCAAAGGGAGTAGCCCTTGATACGATGAGTATATTATGTGCATAGATGAAAGTTAAGAATTAGAGTGTTGCTTTTTGGCAGGTACATATTTCAAGGTATAGGGTATCTAGTACTGCAATGGGTGCTCTACAACCCTTAAGGGTTCTGAGATATTAATAAAATAAAATTCACTATGTCGTAATACACCTCGAATTCTGCGCCCTTAAACCGTCGATTATCAATTTTTATTTATCTTAGAAAAAAATCAAGGGGTTGATATTAAGAGATGAAACTAAGGGATGGCATTGATGATGTGCTCTAGTGGCCCTATATGCCATTGCACTATCCCCATGTATCGGGGAACGTTTCACGTCTAAAAACACGTTTTCACGTAAAACTAAGAATCACGGTTTCACGTAAAAAAAAAACGAATCATAAATGTGTGTGGGGGGGGGGTTACACACCGCAAAATATGCGGAGTCTTGGATTTGAGGAGAGATGGAAGGGGGATAAAAAAAGACGTTAAAAAGCCCAAATTCTGAAGCCCTGAGGCGCTAGAGTCAAAAAACTCAAATATTTCCTTTAAGGGTAGGAAGTTATTAAGTGTTTTTTATATCTCACAACCCTTAAGAGTTAGGTGGTTGGTATTCAGTATGTAGGTAGTTCATGACCTAGAGACCCTCTACCCTTCAAGGGTTCCCTACAACCCTTACGGTTTTTGAGATATTTAATTTTCAGTGACATCACATATTAGACCAAAATAATTGTTTTATTTTATTAATATCTCGACAACTAGAAGGGTTGTAGGGCTCACATTTAGGCTGTAGGGTCCTAAGGTCCTATAGAACGTATGTACCAAAAATCAACTACCTAACTCTTAAGGGTTGCGAGATATAAAAAACACTTAATAACACGCCTCCCTTAAAAGATAGAGGGTTGCTTTTTGGCAGGTACCTATTTCAAGGTATAGGGTATCTACTACTGCAATGGGTGCTCTGCAACCCTTATAGGTTCTGAGATATTAATAAAATAAAATTCACTATGTCGTAATACACCCCGAATTTTGCGCCCTTAAACCGTCGATTATCAATTTTTATTTATCTTTAAAAAAATTCAAGGGGTTGATATTAAGGGATGAAACTAAGGGATGACATTGATGATGTGCTCTAGTGGCCCTGTATGCCATAACACTATCCCCATGTATCGGGGAACTTTTCACGTCTAAAAACACGGTTTTGTTCAAAATTTTACAATTTTTATTTTAGGTATCAGGCTCGCAGCAAATCAAGAAGATACCGATTGGTTTTTAGGGATTATCTCGTGAACTACAAGGGGTAGGACGTCCAGATTTGGAAGGCACCTTCATTAGGGTTCATTCTATTATCTATTAGAGTTTCAACCCTCTAGCCTTTAAAGGTAGGAAGTTATTAGGTGTTTTTTATATCTCACAACCCTTAAGAGTTAGGTGGTTGGTATTCGGTAGGTAGGTACTTCATGACCTATAGACCCTCTATCCTTCAAGGGTTCCCTACAACCCTTACGGTTTTTGAGATATTTAATTTTTAATTTTCAGTGACGTCACATATTAAACCAAAATAATTGTTTTATTTAAATTAATATCTAGACAACTAGAAGGGTTACAGGGTTCCCATAGTGGATGTAGAGTACTTATACCCTTCTGTGCCTATGTATCCGAAACCAACCCTATAACTCTTAAGGGTTGAAAAAAAAATTAAAATGCCCTGTAGCGCCTCAGGGGTTCAGAATTTGGGGTTTTTAACGTGTTTTTACCCCCCTTTTTATAACCCTCCTCAAATCCAAGACTCCACATATTTTGCGGTGTTTAAGCCCCCCCCCCACCCATATTTAAGATTCAAATTTTGAAATACCTTGAAATATGTAAAAAATCGTGTTTTTCACAGACAAAAATTTACCAGCTATCCGACAAAGCTAGGTGGATGAAATTGGGGTACGAAAGTATAGTAGAACACTTAAAACATATGCTTAAAAGTTTCATCCCCTAATTTCAACCCTTAAAATTTATTTACTGATAACAAATTTTTGTCCATCGACGGTATATGGCCAGTGAATAAGGGTTGTTTTGGGGAATAGTGAATTTTATTTATTTAATATCTCGAAAACTAGAAGGGTTACAGGGTTCCCATAGTGGATGTAGAGTACTTATACCCATCTGTGCCTATGTATCCGAAACCAACCCTATAACTCTTAAGGGTTGAAAAAAAATTTTAAATGCCCTGTAGCGCCTCAGGGGTTCAGAATTTGGGGTTTTTAACGTGTTTTTTACCCCCCTTTTTATAACGGTCCTCAAATCCAAGACTCCACATATTTTGCGGTGTTTAAGCCCCCCCCCACCCATATTTAAGATTCAAATTTTGAAATACCTTGAAATATGTAAAAAATCGTGTTTTTCACAGACAAAAATTTACCAGCTATCCGACAAAACTAGGTGGTCCTCAAATCCAAAACTCCCCCCCACTCACATTTATGATTCGTTTTTTTTTACGTGAAACCGTGTTTCTAAGTTTTACATGAAAACGTGTTTTTAGACGTGAAATGTTCCCCGATACATGGGGATAGTGTTATGGCATACAGGGCCACTAGAGCACATCGTCAATGTCATCCCTTAGTTTCATCCCTTAATATCAACCCCTTGAATTTTTTTTAAGATAAATAAAAATTGATAATCGACGGTTTAAGGGCGCAAAATTCGGGGTGTATTACGACATAGTGAATTTTATTTTATTAATATCTCAGAACCTTTATAAGGGTTGCGAGCACCCATTGCAGTAGTAGATATACCTTATACTTTGAAATAGGTACCTGCCAAAAAGCAACCCTCTAATTCTTAACTTTCATCTATGCACATAATATACTCACCATATCAAGGGCTACTCCCTTTGCTCAATTAAATATATACATTAATACTTACTCTCTTTACTTTCTCGTAATCTGAAAGATAAATAAACAACCCCAGAAAGGATTTATTAGGTGGGTAGTTATTGAAATAATAATGCGGTTTATTTTATATTTATTTATTAAAGTAATCCAAATATATAGGTTGTTAACAAAGAAATAAGGGTTCAGTCTTTCATTTCAAGTACATTCTCTCATCCACGCGTTCCTATCCACATTCGTTCTCTCACGTAGTCTATATATATAATATACATACTCACCACCTCAAGGGCTACTCCCTTTGCTCAACTAATTATATACATTAATACTTACTCTTTACTTTCTCGTAATCTGAAAGATAAAAACCAACCCCAGAAAGGGATTTATTAGATGGGTATTTATCGAAATAATAATGCTGTTTATTTTATATTTATTTATTAAAAATGATGCAAATACAGAGGTTGTTAACAAAGAAATAAGGGTTCAGTCTTTCATTTCAAGGTCATTCTCTCATCCATGCATTTCTTTCCACATTTAGCGCAGTCTCTCGTTCCACAATTATTCTGATTTGGATAGAAATGCATGGGAAAATAATATTCTTCCATGCATTACTTTCCACATTCAACGCAGTCTCTCGTTCCACAATTATTCTGGTTCGGGTAGGAATGCATGGGAAAATAAATAATATTCTTCCATGCATTACTTTCCACATACAACGCAGTCTCTCGTTCCACAATTATTCTGGTTCGGGTAGGAATGCATGGGGGAAATAAACAATATTCTTCCATACATTTCTATCCACGTTCATCAAAATCTTTCATTCTCCAGTCACTTTCAACCATTTTTCTCCACATTCAACTGATTCCATTTATTTTCACTTTTTTTTTTTTTTTTTTTTTTTCTTTATTCCATCCATTTATTTTTCCACATTCATTCTTTTTTAATATATTTATTTCAATCTTTATTTAGTGCCTCTCCACACCGACAAACACATTTTTATTTTTTACATAAACAATAATTTTTACAAAATATGATACAGAATACAAATCAATACAATGTTTTATAATAATAAGAGAGATCATTTCAATTATTTCCACTCAAAATATTCACAAATATTGTTCTTTTATGTATTATTCCATTTAAATATCGTGTTTTACAAATTATTAATTTTACAAAATAAGTAAAATTAATTTATCAAATAATCATAGCTTGAATATACTTTTCGAAAAATTTACCATCTAATTTATTACAAATATTATTTTATTTTTTGAAAATATTTTAATTTAATTTGAGAACTAATCATAACTTGATTTATTTTTCAAACAGTTTACCAATTTACTATCAAAATAATTTATTTATCCATATCATTAATTTAATTTGTCAATTAATCTTAATTTTTTCAAAAAATTATTAACTAATTTACTGTCCAAATAAAATAATTTCATTGCTTTACGATGTTTCAAGATCATCTATATTTTCGTACAAATATTCAACCCCAAATATTCATTATTTATTTATTTTATTTTTATAATTTCCCATGTAAGTTGTAAACATTTACCAGGCGGGCCCAAACCTGGTAAATGGGGCCCTTACGCCCTACACAGGAAATATATTCAACTACTATAGTGTTCAATATTGAAATATTAAATAAAAATATTAAATTATCAATTAATTAAATAAATAATAAACAAATAATACATCCCCCAACGATCTGGCGATACTAGTGCTCCTATTATTTTTGCACACTCGTTTTAATTATGAAATGAGGGCTGAGTCAACCCCTGGGCTGAGTGCACAGGGGTGTGGAATGTTAGTTCCGCAGTGGTGTCCGGGAACTGAATCCCAGTCTCAGTCTTACGGAGCCACTGTACCTCGAGTTAATTAAATAAAATTTACAAAATCAATCAAAAATGAAACATTGCAAGCCGTGAAATAATTTAAATTTAGTCAGTGCATTATCCATTTAGTCAGTAGGTATATTATCCATTTATTTTTACAAAAATAGACATCGTAGATCAGTTTCTAGACAAATCGGACACAATCGAACAGTTTGGAAGTTATCGATTGGATTTCAAACTAATTTAAAATTTAAAAAAATTGATTAGCTATTAATGATTATTATCCAAATTATCTTTTCATAAAAAAAAAAAAAATACTGATTAGTTTTCAAACTAATTTTAAATTGCTAAAATAATGCAAATAGCTATCATTACTGAACGATAAAAATTTACGTAACTAGTTTTCAAAAAATTTTTTAAAAAGTATTTAATTAAAAAACGCTAATAGCAAACGTTGCTATAAATATTGTACCTAAATTTCTATGTTTGATTAATTAATACTTAATTTCAAAAAAATAAAATTGATTTTTTTCCAAACTATTCTTTAATTAAAAAAAAAAAATTGTTATTGTTCACTTTTTGGACCAATATTTAAATGTCCAAACAGATTGGACTTTATCGAATGGTCTCGGAACAAATTCAAAATAATTGGACAGTATTGATTACTTTCCGATTAAATCAAAAATATCCATGTTTGATAAATCTTATTTAAAACCAAACTGAAAATATTTTGAGTTAAAATTTGAAATAATCTCCCTAAAATATTATATTTCATTACTTTAAATACCTGAATGTACCCCAGAATAAAAGTGTATTAACTATAATCTTTCATAAAATTATATTTTTATTGAAAGGCATATGGTATCAACTTGAAATGCAATTTTTTATTTCTATTTTTCTTGGTATTAGAAATATTGCATTAATTATATTAAATCCATGTATGGTAGTACTAAAGATACGATGTTCATTTTGCTCTTTTGTAAATTTGTTACGAGTTAATACACTTTTATTCTGGTGTACATATATAGAATTCTTATCCAGCATCATCACGTGTGGAAATTTTGGCTGAATTCTTTTCTGTGAACTCCATCAGTCCGGACATCTGCTTCTGTCCGTACTGGAACAACTTCCTCCCGTTGTCATAGAGACTGCGGAAACAATCTTTGTGGTGTGCATTCAAATCCCACCGAGGGTGAATTATTACTAATTCTTGTCATGTTTAAGGTTGCTTAGCCTCTAAACGAGAGAAAAAGCAACCCCATGACAAGAATATTTTTAATTTATCACCGAATGCCACTATGGAGATGGTTTCCGCAAGCTCCACTTAGAGACAACGAATAACTCCCCATTAAAGCGCGAAAATTTGCAGCGCCCAAATACTCCTGTAACAAATATCTTACATTAACAAATATAAATAAATTAAATAAACAAATAAATAATAATAATAATTTCAATAGGTATTGAATTTTTAAATATATAGGCGTCTACTTAAATAAAATAAAAATTTAATTTTTTAAATATACTTCAAAATTTTTTAAAAATATTTCTTCAAAATTTTTTAACATGTCTTTCGAAAAAATAATCCAATTAAAAAATTCGAGGGTACTATTCAAGTTCACATTAACGTGCATTACTCTGATTTTTATCAAATTTTTATTATGGGTTTCCTTGATCATACCTACGAAATCCTTCAAATTAATTTAACAAGATATGGACAGACAGACAGACACATGAGTGACGGCATAAGGGTTTATTGTTTACCTACCTACGATATCCTACAAATAAATTTATCATGGACAGACAGACATACAAGTAATGGTATAAGGGTTTCTTGATCATATCTACGAAACGCTACAAGTTTAATAATAAAGTTTAAATAATTTATATTATTGTGTTCAAATCCACATCTGTCTCTAAATTTTGAACACGACGTCTATATATGAAATTTCTTGCAGTCTGTCTCCAAAATGAGAACTCAAATATGTCTTGAGAATTTGAACGTAAGACCTTTTCGAGACATTAGTTCAATTTGAATTTGAAATTTGGACCAGAGAACCGAGGAATTCTATACGCAACCGTCTAACTGCCACAGAACTTCCAAAATAAAAATAACAAAAAGCTTATTTACCTCTGTCGCAGAGTCTCCTAGAAATTCCTCTGCTTCTCCACTTCCAACTCCAATCCAACGTCATTTTGCCCTTGTCCTTGGTTTCTTTCACTCCATATCTTTTACTGACCCCATATCCGTGCACAGAATTAAAATTCTTCTCTCAGTACAGAGGCATCTTTGCGTCTATAACTCTCGAAAGAACTATGTGCTCCGTACTCCATCAATCTGGACCTTGCTTCGGTTGATACCGGAACATCTCCCCACTGTTGTCATAGAGACTGCAGAAACAATCTCAGTGGTGTGCATTCAAATCCCAACCGAGGGTGAATTATTACTAATCCTTGTCAAATTTAAGGTTGCATAATCTCTAAACGAGGAGTTTGTGGTTTCGGTACGAGAGGTAAGGTGAGGGACAGGTGGTATTGCAGAGCCCAGAACACCCCAAAACCCAGAAAATCAGGTCGGACAAGCTTGCCAAGTCACCCGCACAGGTAGTGTGTAGAACCGGGGAATACTGCAACAAATGAATGCTTCCGGCCCAACTGGAAGGGCTGATTGAACTTGAAACAAATGTATCAACTAATTTGCTGATAAAATAATAAAATTTTCCAAAATATATAAATTTAATTTGTTAACTAACCATAACTTGAATTTATTTTTCAAAAAATTTACCAACTAATTTATTATCAAAGTAATTTAATTTGGTAACTAATCATAACTTGAATTTATTTTTTACAAAATTTACCAATTTGCTGTCAGAATAATTTTATTTTCTCAAAATATTTTAATTCAATTTGATAACCATATTATCATAACTTGAATTTATTTTTCATAAAATATATAAATTTACTGCGAAAAAAAATAATTTTTTTCACTGCCTTACAATGTTTCATGTTTGAACTTTGTTTTCGTAAAAATATTTAACTTTAAATACATATATGTATATTATTTATTTATTTATTTTAAAATTTCCCATGTTAGGTGTAAACATTTACCAGGCGGGCCCAAACCTGGTAAATGGGGCTTATGTCCTACACAGGAAATATATTCAACTACTATACTGTTAAATATTAAAATGTTAAATAAAAATATTAAATTATCAATTAAATAAATAAATAATAGGTTCCTAACGTCTAGGTGATAAAGAAATTTTACAAAATCATTCAAAAAAGAAACATTGTAGTCGTGCAATTATTTCATTTTTTTTTTCAGTCCATCAGTATATTGTCCATTTATTACCTAATATCAAATTTCCAAAAAATTGGACATCATAGATCAGTTTCCAGACAAATCGGAAACATCAAAACATTTTGCAAGTTATTGTTTGGTTTCCAAAATCATATTAAATTAAAAAAAAATTGACTATTAATGATTAGTTTCCAAACTACCTACTAGTTAATTAAAGATAAATTGGATATTATCAATCAGTTTCCGGACCAATATTAAATATCCAAAAATAAAATAACTTGAAACTAATTTTAAATTAAAAAAAGAAAAACAAAATTAATGATTAGTTTCCAAATTACAGTTAAAAAAATAATATGGGATAAAAACTTCTAAATTTATTTTTAATTTATGAAAAACTAATATTACTGATTAGTTTCCAAATTAATTTTAAATTAAAAATGTTAGGCAGGTCAGGAGGCCCTGGGTCGCGACCCCAAACCGTCCCTCTACCGCACCAACTCCCTCCTCGACCCAAAACTCCTCGAGAGAAAACGCAACCCCATGACAAGAATATTTTTAATTTATCACCAAATGCCACCACGGAGATGGTTTCTGCAGTCTCCGCTTGGAGACAACAAAAGAAAAACATTAAGGCGCTGAAATTTCGGGCGCCCATTTACTTCTGAAACAAACACCTTACATTAAAAAATAATAATAAAGAGCGAATTTTAATAGGCAATATTTTTAAATATATAGGCTTCCCCTTAAATTAAATAAAAACTTAACATTGTAAATGTACTTGATAATTTCTTTAAAATATATATCTTCAAAATTTCTAAATATTCAACGACTTTTGAAAAATCCATTCAAAATATCCAAACGTATTATTCAAATTCACATTAATGTGCATTACTCCGAATTTTTTTAAAATTTTTATTATAATGTTACCTTGATCTTACTTACGAAATCCTACAAATGAATTTATCGAAATACAGGCAGACAGACAAATGATTGATGCTATAAGGGTTTCTTGGTCATATCCATGAAACCCTAAAAATTTAATAAAAAGTATAGAATAATTCTTAGTATTCATTATATTATTGTGTAATATAAACATGAAATAACATTGGCAAAATACTTTCATTGAACAATTTGATTTTATAAACAGCCATGGTTTTCTTTAGTTCACACAACCAATCGCCTACTGTAAATGGATGAATAATAAAAATAATGTGTTGAAAACACATAAAACTTACCGAAAAATTTTCATCTGCTTTGAAGACTGCATTTTAAAGAGTCCGGGCATCCAATGTGTTGGCGGCAACCGGTCCGTTACTTGCCGATATCGGGTGCAATCGCCGGTAAAATCACACTCACAGAAAATGAGCCTGGAAATAAATAACAAATTAACTAAAATAAATAAATTTATTACACGGTTGTAATAAATAAAAACACAAAATATACAAAAATGCAATAATTTTGTTCGATATATTATTTATCTATAAAATTTCAAAGTTAAATTAAATAAACATCATTTATTAAATTGAATATTTTTATATTAAATTCACTATCTCCAATTCCTTATCTACATAATCCGGTAATACTTAATGACCTCGATGCTGCGACGCAAAAAATTTATAAAATATAACAAAGAAATATTATAAAACACAGCCAAAAATACCATAAAAATGAAAATTTTCAATATCAAGGCCCTAATATATTAAAATAAATGAATACTCACTTATATTGCTTCATTTTCAAAGGATTCAACAGGTCTTAATTTTTCAAGGACTCCAACATTTTTCTGGAATTTTCCAATAATTATTTTTTAAATTCCATAAATTTTTATTTCTATGCCCTTTCACATTATTTATTTATCATTTTCTTTTCAAATTTCACTTTTTTTGCACAATTTTCCAAAATATTTTGGAAAAATATTTATCATAAAAATTGCGTTCACTTTCACGTGCTGCCATTTCTGAAATGTCGCTGTGACGTAACCAATAAGTTGAGGATGTGCGCAAGGACAAGCCATATGTACCTTTAGCGCATATCCTCCTTCTCTTTCTAACACATTGTTGTAATTCTAAATGCATATTTCTTGAACAAAAATTTCAAAAAATTGTAATTCTAAAACGATAAGGGATAGAAACCTCTGGTTTGAATTTTTAGATTTCTAATATCTTGTTTACTATATAAAAATAATTACGTTAACATACCTAAAGCCATTTTGGCTTGGTGTTAAAAATATTTTTTTTTTTATTTAATAAATTGATGTGAAGTGTGATTTTTCACACATTTCAGGGTTTTGTAGGTATTTAGTCAGTGAATGATGATTATTATAAGGTCAAACGATGAATGCCTGTCACTACATAACACAATTACAAGTGATGGTTTTAAATTCTTTAAATCAATGGGCACGATAAGAAAGTTGCAGTTAGATTTTTTCTACCGTGCATCATATATCTCTAATAATACCATAATATATATTTTAACGCTTTTTTTTTGTATAATCACAAAAATTACATTCAATTACATTGTTTTGTGTCGCAAGAGCATACGCTTACAGAGACATTGTTTATATTGCGACTATATGAAAAACTAACAGATTCTCTACTAGAAATGGAATCCCAGCAACCGACCAGTTATTTATTTTCCTAGTCGATATTTGAAAAATAAATTTACGTACCTCTTCTCTACCTATAACAAAATATATATAAGCAGTTCACTTTGTAAGAACAAACTAAGAGGGAATTTTGTTTTCAATAGTTTGCACCTTTGAAGCTGTATGTCATGTTGGTATTAAAAAATGTCACTTTTTTAAAATGTCAATCCATTTGACATATGTCATAATGAAAAATGATATCTTAATTATAGTGATCATAACCTTATCAACCTAAAGTCGGTTTTACAGCATGAGGAATATTTTTAATTGACATTTAAAGTCAGTAACATACCATAAAAGTAACCAACATAACCAGATCTAGTGTGTTCTTACAAAAGTGAACAGCTTATATACAAATATATTTTTTTAATTTTAGCTAAGATATTAAACGAAAATCTTAATATAATCTGTCTCAATTTGTAATACGAAACTAGATTTGGTTACTTTGGTGACTGTTGTGGTGTAAACAGACTTTGGCGTATCCGTGTGAACCAATACTATGATAATATTATAAATGTATTGTCAATATACAACATAAAAATGAACTTTACCTGTTAGTTACGTATTACAAATTGAGACAGATACAGTCTGTTCCAAACGGTTAAGCGGAACTAGATTTTGCAATCTAGTTAATTTCATCGTTTAAATCGTGCCTTTCGGCCGTTTTGTTTAAGCTTTGTAAATCATACTTACAATAAACATTTTTTGGTTAAGATTAATATCATTTTAAAATGTCATTTTCTTTATATTTTGATTGTTTGTGTCATTCTTAATACAAATTTCCCATTTATTTATTTTTTTGTCATTAAAATATCTAAAAAAAATATTTAATTTTGACATATGTCATTCGTTTCCATGGTTTCATTGTTGGAATTTTAAATTTTGACATGCCGACCGGCGTAGCGTAGTGGTAACACATGTGCTCTGCGCTGCGAAGGTCTCGGGTTCGAATCCCGTTCAGGCAGGGAAATTTTCTCAAATAAAAATTGTCCTGGCTAATTGCCACAGCAGCAAAGGCCATTAAATTAATAAATTAAAAAATAAAAAAAAATAAAAAATTTTGACATCCCAACATGAAAAATGAAATAACCCAAGCAAAGTCCCTTCTCAAAATTAAATGTATTTAAAAAATCAAGTGCCATTAATTAATCACACTTAAAGAGCTTCCATTTAATATTCCCACAATAATTTTTTTTTTTTCAATAACACAAAAACTGTAATATTTTCCAAAAACGAAATCGGATTGAAAATTCCTCTCGTACGTTTTCGGTTCAAGCAATATACATTGCATAGAACTTTTTCAGAATTTTTTAATATAACAGCTTAGGGTTAAAGGGCGCGGGACACTGATTTTTTAGTACATTTTTGGAAAAAATCGTATGAAATAAAAAAAAAAAATAAATAAAAAACTACTTCCTATTCCTTTATCTACGTTTTAAGAGCATTCTTTTGATACCACACAATATTTTTTTTTCGACGACAGAAAAAAATCAATAGTTTGCGAAAAAACAATCTGATCAAAATTTCCTGTTGAACTATTCCGGTTCCCATCAATGTACATTATTGAGATTTTTTTCAGATTTTTAGTTCAACCTCTCTGGGAGATAGGGCGGAGGACAAATTTTTTTGCCATTATATAAAAAAAAATGAGTTTTCAAAAATAAAAATTTGTGCATCCACGTATTAAGAGGTTTCATTTGATACCCCACACAAAATTTAAAAAAATATATATTTATTTTTCCATTAAATACATATTTGTTTGTATTTATCCCACGTTGTATTTTTTTTTTAGCACAAGTTCTTCAAATTCATTAACTTCATGATTAAAAAATAATTCAACGGCTAATCGATGTACTTAATTTTGATTCATGACTGACGTGAACTAATCTGACAGTAAAAACACTGCCTAAAATTGTAGGGTTACATTTTATAATCATTACGTCACAATCCACGCTCGCTCCGTGTTCGAGTTGTTGCACTCCGTCAGTGTTCTATTCATGACGTCACCATCAACTGTTTACTCAGCGCTCGCTCTACCCCGTACAACTTTATTTGAAGCCATGGGCCTGGTCTAAGCCGGCTGCGGCTTCTTTATTTCCGGAGGGGAAGCATAAGACTGTTAGTAGGTATTTCGATAAATGTGATGTGGATGTTTGCAGTGGGCTGAGGGGCGGGTTGTAACGTGTGAAGGCAGGCGATGAGGGAGTTGCCGCCCGTCGCCGCCCCCTTGCCGCCCCCGACCCAGCCCCGGCCCGCGGCACTGCAATATACAGAACGAGCGTCCTTTGTACAGCCACTATTTGTATTGCCTCTGCACAATACTGCGATATATTTGCTGTGTGCGGTATGTCAATTTGTCAAACACACACAGCGCCGACCAGGACACCTTAAACGGTGGCACCTGTCTCACTCGTGGCACTACCGATGTTAATATCGTGATCCCGAATACCATAATCATTTTCTCGCGTTATTCTTACTTGTAAGTTGTCCATCGTAAGCTGACCTAAAAGCCATAAAACTCTAAATACGCAGTGGGTTAATAGGCTCCGCCCTTACTATTAGGTATTGGACGTTGGGGCCAGTTCCGTCTTTTCCATAAGAGCACATGGGGCACGAACCTAGGGCCCCCAGCTTGATGGGGGTCTCAAAATGCCGAGGTCGTCGTTCACTCGGAAAAAAGAGAAGCTCAATTTTTAGTGCATATTTATTAAGAATTGCCGTTAAAATTTCTAAATTTATATGCAAATCGAAAACCAGATGAGATTTATGGTCACCAATTGTAGTGGAGGGCGCTCATTTTCACGGCTAAAAAGAATAAAAAATGAATTACGAACGACTGTGTTACAAGAACGACTTACCAATTTGTCAATCATGTGCATAGAAAGTGATATCCTTCAAAAATTAGACTTTGAGGATATAAAAGAAGATTTTGCACAACAGAAATTCTGGAAGAAATCATCATCATTAACGTAAGTCCAATTCTCAAAATAGTAATCACTTTCACTCATATTTGCAACCCCCGGCACTTGCCCCTATGCCAGGGCGTTGCTACAGCTCAGCTTTCAATATATTTGTATTTCCGGCTTCTGTTTACGCTGTGATAACTGCGTTATTATTAATCTTTGATGTATAGTGTTAGATATATTATGATTCTACGTGAAATGGTCTAATTTATTATTCTAAGGGCCGAGAGTTCCAGTTCCTAATAAACTCCCTAATAGTTATTAGACACATAATATATTTATGAAGCTAATAAATTTATTGGTGATTTCCAAGTTACAAAATCCTTCTAATAGTTTATTAGCAACATAATTTTTTGTTTTTGTATTGGTATTTCTTATGAAGATAGTAACACGGTGCAAGAGGGATAGAGCTATACGTAAATTTGTAGAGCTAAAGTGAGATGAAATTTTGACACTGAATATTTTGACATTAAATATTTTGACAATAAATAGTTTGACTTAACATTCAATGACATTACGTATATTTTTTGTGTTACTGTTAAAATGACAATTAAACGGCGTTCAACAAATTTTATCACAGAAAAAGAGGACAATATAGATAGAAGAGAAGTTAATAAAAATAGCATTTTATAATAAAAAGTGAATGAAAATAAAAAGACAGCCATATTTTGCTTTATTTTACATTCCTTAAACAATATGAATTAAACTTATCAGCAATTTTCAGCTACACATCTTTATTATTCTGCCAAGAATTGCGTCTGTCTTCTTATTTTCTATCATATTTATATAAATAGTAATGCTTAAAGTATTGTTTGTAATGTGTTGTAATCGTAATTGAAATAAATACATATATAAAAATAAAAGACAATGTTTATTAAAATATATATATTTATATATTGTTCTTTATATATCACATTTACAATAAATGCCCAAAATATTCTAAAAACGGTTGTCCATAATTTATAAATTCATCCAAACAGATCGTCGATTTCGTCAAAATACAACTAAAATGTATATAAAACACTAAAATCACCATTATAGAAATGTTTAAAAACTACACATTCGTATATTCTTTTAAAATTATAATGTTTTTCAATTAAAATTGAAATATTAACACATTTTGCGAACTTGTTTTTGGTTATATGTCACTTTATTAAGCACTTCATGTTGCCTATAAGTTATTAGATAAATAAGCCTATTTATTAGCAACCTAATAACTATTTCGGGGTGGAATTCTCGGGAAAAAAATTATGTTGATAATAAACTTATTGGACAGTTTATTAGCAACTGGAACTCTCGGCCCTAAATCAATTGATAAGGTTTTAATTTTTGGGATTTTTTCCGCTATAACTCTCCAAATATTTATCTAATCAAAAAATGCATTAAGATAAAAGATTTGTCTTCTTATTCCTAACAATATTTGTTATATAAATTTTTGCTGTTAAGTTAATAATAAGGGAGTAATTTAAATTTTTAATTTTTTGGGTTTTTACGCCATAACTCTCTAATTATTTATCCAATTAAAAAAATGCATTTAAATAAAAGATTTGTCTTCTTATTTTTAACAATATTTGTTATACAAGTTTCTCTAATAAGTCAATAATAAGGGAGTAATTTTAACCTCAAAAATTAAAAATTTAAATTAGTCCCTTATTATTGACTTAACAGCAAAAACTTATATTACAAATATTGTTAAACATAAGAAGACCAATCTTTTATCTAAATGCATTTTTTGATTGGATAAATATTTGGAGTTATGGCGGAAAACATCCAAAAATTAAAAACTTAAAAAATTTATATTTCTTTTATTATAAAACTTTTACTAAGGTGTTTTAAGGGTTTTCGCCTTCTTTTGTCCAGTAGTATCACTCATTAAAAAGAGATAAGAAGACCGTAAACACCCTGTATAAAGATAATAAATATATTGCGTTGTTAAAAAATATATTATTTCTATAAAACAATATGAGTGAAAACAATCAAGATATCATTGTTTATGCATGTAGCATTTACAAATTAAATAGTACAGATATGAACCTCATGATGGAACATGTATATACACTCAAAAAGACTTAAAATTTTCTGGATACAAGCGGAAATGTACTTTAAATTGATTTGTAATCATGTTTGGAACAATACTCTCTGCATATTCAAACACTTTTTTCAAAATATTTTCTGGTTTGGAAAATTCTTCTGAATTGTTTTCTTCATCAAATAAAATTTCTTTTATATTACTTTAAAGCATCCCAAAACCTTCATGTGTCATTTTTATACTATCGTACAAAACAAGTAGCAGGAGACAGACTGCATGTAATCAAACACACATAATTTATGTGTTTACAAAAAAAAACTGTTAGAATAACAAGAATAACTGCACAATCTGAACAAACCGTTCGTCTTTGACTTTCTTGCACAGTGTGCACAGTGGTCACGTGACAAAAAACTTGCACGACACAGAGTTAACAGTGCACAGTTTACCGAACGCACCTAATGAAGTAATTTTTCGTTGGAAGTGTATGTAAGTGCGCCTAGTGATATAGGCAACTGTTTTGGCGGTGCTGTGTTGTGGCCTGGGGTAGGGGAGACGGTGGGCGCTTATCGCTGCTGCCGGTATTATTGTGTTTGATTTAAATCCGGAGGCCGCGAGCCGCCGCTCAGACTGTGAGCGAACGCCGCCCCGGTGCGCGAATCTCATTCACAGTCTAACTGCGATCCATGTTAAACAGGTCGAAATGATCGTTCAAAGTTCTTAGAGTTGTGTTTACTCTCTGTTTTGTGGAGAATGGCGCCGGGTAAAAGGCGCGGGCGGGACGAGGCGGCGGCTTTACACGTCCCTAGAACACGGTGTCACTGTAACACTACATACACAATACGTCAGACAATCCGTATCAATTTAGAAGGAGCCAGAGACGCCATTGTGTGTGTGTGTAAGAAACTTACACTTCAAATCGGTAGCGATGAATATCTGGGGAAAATAACAAGTTGAAACGTAACGCTGCTCAGACTGCTAAACCGAATAACGCTACTTGGGATTCTAGAGTCCGTTTCAATCTCAAAGGAACTACTAATAGAGAGGGCACCACACATTCATACTCAAGTAAAATATCGTAAACGGAAGGATTGACAAGAAAGATATATATTTTGTCCAGAGCCGGCACTAACTCTTTTAGCGCCCTGGGCAAACCCGCCAAACTTCGCTATCTTTACCGACCGCCAATATATATAAGGGAAATATTGTGATCATACCGATTTTGACATTTCGAGATTTCGATGGATCTCCACGAATTGAGGTCCGTACATATTCCTATTTCAAACATATTATTTTGATTTAGATGGTTGCAATTTATATATTTTAACATTTTAACTGAATACTAGTTATGGCTAAATATTGGGTGACCATTTTCTTAAGAAGGCAATGCGGGACGGAGCAAAAAAAAAAGATCCTCACCTCCCAAATCCAAGTGAAGAGCAAAAAAAAAAGGTCCTCATCTCTAAAATCCAAGTGAAGAGCAAAAAAAAAAGTCTTCACCTCCAAAATCCAAGTGCAGAGCAAAAAAAAAAAAGGTCCTCACCTCCCAAATCCAAAATGCGGGACTTTTGCGGGACGAATGGTCACCCTAGCCAAGTAAATTTACTAAAACAGTGGTGCCTCGATTTGCAAATCTCTCGATATAGGCACATTTCGGGATACAACCTATTTTCATTTCCTATTTTGACCTCTAAATACGAATCGTGATTTTTTTTTTCTTTTCAAAAGAATTTAAGCCTGTTTACATTATACTTTTTTAAATTTTTTCCCCTAGTACTAGAAATAGGCTATTAACAGGTTACTACTACAAGCAAAAAATCGAAAACTCCTGAACCACAAAACCAGACACAAAAAAATTGTCCTTTTTTACAATTTTTCAATACTAATCGTTCCATTTTAACCCAGTTTTAATGGAATAATTGTGGCATGTCACCAGTTAGCATAACCGCACCTTTTCTTCTGCAATTTAATTATATAAACATAGTAGTTATAGTCGGATTGCTGATAGGTGACTGTTACATGTATGTATCAAGTAGTGCATTCATATAATAATCTAGTTACCATTTTTCAGCGATTTTAAAAATGTTTTTTGTTATTTGTCTTAGCTGTCAGTGGTAATAAATATTAATTATGGCTTCAAATTAGTTGTGAAACTTGGGCAAAATCTGTTAACAAAATCGAAAATTTAATAAATGAATGGTGGGAAAGGGAAAGGATTGTTGATGATATTAATCCAATAATAATAAATACAAGAAATGACAATTTTTATTTGAGAAAATTTCCATGCCTGAACGGGATTCGAACCCGAGACCTTCGCAACGCAGAGCACATGTGTTACCACTACGCTACGCCGGTCGGCTTGTTTTTTATTAAAATAATTTGGAAGGTTAGTTGTCAACTTGCGTCACTATACGGTACTATGGGTATGCAAATAATTATAATGATATAGCCAGAGAAAGCATATAATATTGTATATCGATACTTGTAGCAACGAACAGTCACCTATCAGCAATCCGACTATACGCAGCTTTATGCAGTTGTGCAACGCGGACATACCGCGCACTTATGCTATGTCTCTATTATAAACCAGACTTAACACGTGAATGCGGGATAATAAAAACCATTGTAATAATAAGCAGAGCGTTTCACAAACAACAGCTTAATGAAGAATATCGTCAGCAGCGGTTATCAGATGGAATAATGCGAATAAATAAACAGGAGAGGCGGCGGAGACAGAGAGATATAGGGAGGCGGGCCGCCGCCATCGCGCTATGGGCGGTTGCCAGGGCGACGTCCACCGTCCCGGCGCCCGCCCCCGCTCACACATGTTAACCTCCGAGACTACAATTGTCCATCTCGCCGCCTGACAAACATTCTAATATACCGAGATTCGACCGGCGATATTTCATTAGATTGCTGCAACCGAGCTTCCTGCATTCCCCAGTCCTGCCAACTGTCACCTGCCAATCATCACCCGCCACCCATCGTGCAACACTTTTCCTACTTACGTATAGGAATCAACGGCGGTGAAAGGCAGGGGCACAGGACTAAAGCGCCAGCTCTTACGCCAAAACAGACGTTTAAATATACATATTCTAAGTTTTTATTAAGTTTTTCTACTTTTATTTGGATCGAAATTATAATTTATCATTTCTATTCTGAAATGCATCTTCTTTCATAGATAGATATAGTCTTTATTCGTGCCTTGCGGCTTTGAATGGAGTACAGTTCTTAGATAAATAACCCATAATTAACTTTTTGATATATATAACAAAAAATAAAACAAAAATAAATATTTGGTACTATTTACAAAAAGAAAAAAGAAAAACAACTTTTACTTAAACATTTTTTCAGTATCTTTTACGGTTGACAAAAAACTATAATATATATGACGATTATATTCCCTATAACGACTTGAAAGTAAAGTATTTTTATTTACAAGTGTTCAAAGTGCCTTATATTTTGATCTAAACACATTCGCATCCTTACTCTTGAGTTATCTATAGCTCGGAGAGTAATAAAAATAATATATAATAAAAAATATTGCATTTTTAAGTCGTACCTGCTTGAATACAACTTGAAAGTACAACTTGAATTTTGATTGCTTTTTGCTCAGTTTGTTTTGCAAAAGCCCATTTTACTCATTATAAAGTTAGCTAGTCACAACTTTAATTACAACTATAAAATTAATACTCCATTTAGTTCCGCTTAAACTTTTGAAATAGCCTGTAGCTTAAATTAGTTGTCAAAATAAGTAATTAGATAGAATAATAAATAAAATATTTCTTTTATTTATGTTGTGAAAGGTATATTTTTCTGAATATAAATATAAGGCTCGTATTTATATACTTTTGCAAGCTTGAGCGCATTGCTATTATATTTTCATGTTTCGATCTTGTAAGACTTCGCGGCCCCCCGACGAAGCCTTCACGGCCCCCCAGTTGAGAAACGCTGCTCTAAACGAAACTCGAACCTGCCATTTTCTAAGTAAAAGCTCACACTTGTTAGTAATTAACGGGCGGAGAGCATAAGAGTAGCGATGTTACTAATATTATAGCTATTGTTCATCGTTCCAAGGAAGAACGGATCATGAAAGAGAAGCAGGTGATGGGATTAGGCCGGCGACGGCGCTGAGGTGAAGTATTGAACGGGCTGTCGCTTCCTGGTGGCGGTGGTAGTAGCAAGGAGTGGCGGGTGGGGGGAACCGCCGCTCACAATAAATCTTATTACAGTGCGGCGCGGCCCCACACATTGTCCACGGAATGCTGTAATGCACCTCTGGACATCTATTGACAACACTGCCCACATATATACCCTGGGCCCAGTGGCGGAGTAGAGAGGAGAGCTGAATTGTAGCTAGGGACCCCCAACACAGTTATGAACTCAATAATTCAAAGATCTTATTTATTTTCTATTGAAATATAAATATATTTTTACTAATTTCAGGTTTTACAAAACCAAAATAATTTATATAATACTTTACAGTCAACATTTGTGAGAAATCAGATAATAAAATAAAATTAGAAACCTTACGTTTACAACACGTAACTTTAAAATATGTTTTTAAAGTTTATTGTTCAAGGAGACTTTTGTTCAAAGTTATTAATTAATAACTTTGACAATTCGTTGAACATTCTTTTTACCCTTCTTCCTAGATATGCCTAGAAATGCCTTATATAAACCGTCTCTCTGAAAACGAGGGCAGAAAATATTCGGTCCGGTTAGCATTGATATCTAAGTTGTTGAATTCTTAGAGGCATTGAGTCGGCATTCTGGTGGTCTATCCGATTCTATTTGTTTTAATCTTTTCATTATTTTAATCATCATCATCATTGGCGCGAGAGCCCGAAATGAGCCAGGCCTCCTGTTTCCAGATTTCGTGACCATGTTTTCAATCACATTCAGGAGTAATATGGTCAGTATTACGTCCAGATTTAACGTACATAGAAAGGCACTTACAGTTTTACAGCCGGTTGCGAACGACTAAGCAGAACCTGTAATTTGTACAAATATTTTTACACAAATTATTTGACATAAGCAGGAATTGAACGCACGTCTGTGCCCTTGCTTACCGGTCAAAGTAGCAGGTACAGCATTATTTTAATACTTATATTTTAATCTTTCAAACTTACTCACAGGTGTCACTGAATAAGACGCACGCGAAAACAAAAATGCTTTTGTTTTAATGTATTTTCTAAAGATTTTCTATAGTCTAGCCATATAAGGGGCTGGTGCAATAACCGGGCCGAACCGAGAAAAAGCCCTTTCCGGGTCACCTACTTTCATTATCAGGGTCGTTTAAATTCTGAAATCTATAGAAATTGTGAAAACTTGAAGCGGCCCCTTTCCATATTTTATTTTAAAAGGTGTTTTTTTGTTCGTATTACCATATCACATCGAAAACAGGACTGGTAAAAATTTGCGGCCAACATCACAATCCTAGTCCGTTCTGCCCGTGTGCAGACTTATTTAACCCCGTCCTTGACTAATAGGATTTTACTAGATCGGCGCCATATGCCGCCTCTTTGTTGATCCGCCCGTGCGCGGTGTACATCATGAACACACGCACGTGGCGACTCTGGTAATATGTACTTCGTTTCGTTGCAAGTTGTTCATCAGACTCCATGGCAGTGAGCTGTAAGGAGAATGTTGCCGTGTGAACTGCACACAGGATGGCGCAAGAGAACCATGATGACATTTTTGTAGTTCAGTAGTGAATTAGTCGGGGGGAGAGGAGTTTGTTGCTGGAAGGTGTAAGTTACTGGGAAGGCACTCGCCACTAATGGAACTCTCCCTTTCTTCCTTCTTTCCTAACTTCCTTTTGTCCTCTGACCCCGCCGATCCGTCTCACATACTTTGTTTACAGCTTCCCCCCGGTTTTATTTTATATACCTGCCGTGAATTTATTATATCCAACAACATAGAGTTTTTATTTTCATAACTACCGTTGATTGACAGCAAACTAAAATGCGTTGCTTATAAAACAGAACATACTTCATAAATTGCTCGATTGTGGAGATAAATAAACGCATTTTTTTAGGAAGACCAAGGAAGAGATGGACGCCGGAACTACACACAGTTGTAATGAATCTGTTAGTCCACCCGGATAACTTCCACAAACCACCCGTCGCGAGAATTTCTTCGAAAGGGGGCTGCAATTTTTTACGAATTTTAAAGGGTACATCACAGTCAACATTTGTGAGAATTCAGATAATAAAATAAAATTAGAAACCTTAAGTTTCAAGAAGTAACTTAAGAAATAATTTTTTTATGGTGCATTGTTCAAGGAGACATTTATTCAGAGTTATTGATTAATCACTAGCATCGCCTTGAACGATACTTAAACTCTTTTTCTTAGAAACACTACTAGCCCTCTTATATAAATACCCGTCTCTCTGAAATGGGGGGGGGGGGAGAAAGTATTCAATCCGGTTTGCGTAAACATCCAACTTGTTGAATTCTAGGAGGCACTGTGTCGGCATTCTGGTGGTCCGATTTTATTTGTTTTAATTTTTCATTATTTTAATAGCTATATTTTAATCTTTCAAACTTACTCTTGTAAATAATATATTATAATAAATCAATTAATTTTAAACCGTCTTACTTAACATGTGTAAACCTTCACCTTTAAGAACTTAAGTGAACAGCTAAGATCTGGACTAATTGCAAGTTGCTTGATCAATCGGTTGGTAAGTACTAATACATATCATTTAATTCATATATCGTAATGGTGAACCCTGGTTAAAACTCACACCTACTACCCGAACTCCTTTAGTCAGGAATCTTATTTCAAACTGAGATCAGACTATTTATTAAATCACAGACTCGCTACCTAGTTGATAAACTAGGTGTGTGAATTAATTCGGTCCGTTTTTTCTTCCAGAAAAGACGTGTGAGAAACATGAATAAATACACCATACAAAGTATTTGTCATCGCTTGCTATTATTTTTTTTCCCCATCGTTCTGGCAGTTGTTGTATTCCGTGACGAAAAAACGACTCGTTCTTCGATGCAATCCATTCATTGTTCCAATTTTTCAAGTGCTAACCCGATGCCAGTGTACCATTGATCTGAACAAGTGATAATCTGATAGAGCAATGTTTGATGAATACGGCGGGAGAGGTAAAACGTCCCAGCTAAGTGCTTCCAAGGTGGCCTTCACAATGTTTCCAACATGTGAGCTTTATATAACAAAAAATAATTTATGGCAACAAAAACAGTGATGACAGTTAGTTAATTCTAAGACTTGCAGTAGACATTATTTTATTTTTCCATAGCCAACTTTTATGTAATTTCTTTTTGAACTCATGATTCGGCGACACCCTGATACCCTTTTCACACTAGAACTTTAAGATCGGATGTTAAAGTGAATGTATCTTTAAACGCTAATGTGAAACCGTATGGCCTCATCTAAATACAAGCGATGTTTAAGACGGAGATCTGTGTCTTAAACTTCGTCCGCATTGCCATCTTAATTTCTATTATAAAAAAATACTCCTTGAATTTGTGCTGTCAACATTTTATATTATCATAAACAAGAATACTGTATTATATCGACGTTATAAGAAGTTTATACTTATTGTTATAATAAAATTATTTATTTTAATAATGTGTTTAATAAAATACAGAGCTACAATAATTGAGATAAAATGTATCGACTTACATGTTAATACAGGTGTAATATATTCTTTATTGTAGTGTCTTTATTGTAGAATGAAATGAAATATCCATATTTGTTTATAATAATTCAAAATGTGCGTCTGCGCAGACAGTTCAAAACTGGTAATTTCATGACGGTAACTTAAGGACAAAATTACTGTAGCTGATGACAGCACCAGAGATTTAAACATCAAGTGTGAAAGCAAACCGATGTTAAACATCGGTGAACTTTAAGTTCACTCGTCTTAAAGATCTAGTGTGAAAAGGGTATGACTAGTGTGACTGGTGATACAGTAAAGTGACGCGCCACACCGGTCGTAAAACACTTGCCTAGTTACATGTTAATGAGTTATTTGAAGAGCGCTGGATGAATGTGTGTGGAAGTGATGCACCTGCTGTTGGTTGCACATGTTCGTCCCCGGTCATACGTACAAGTGTTGTCGGCCACTTGAGAGGAGCTCCCCACCCCCGGCCGCCCCCGCACGGCTGCACTCGGCGTGAGGGGGGGTCCTGGACGCTATAAACGCTGCCGGTATCAAGTGCAGGGGGCGAACAAAGCGATACGCCATGAATATTATACGATCATTTGCCCTCAATCAAAGGGCTCTTATGTCGGTTATTAAATTTAACAGTTGACGAGTGGGGTTGCTTTGGGCAGCAGGGTGTGGGCAGTGGGGAGCGGGGAGACGGCCGTTCAACAAATTTATTAACTTTGCCGCCTTATTTATGATCACCGAACTCGACTTCTTAAAACACGTACGAACAGTGGTGTACTGCAAAAGATCAAATATTACTGGAACTCTCGTCGATTCAGGTAAGAACGGATAGACCGGGAGCTCATGACATTTTTGGTCTCCGATTTCATACAGTATGCCTTTTGGAGGAGAGAATATTTACCCTGTGACAACAAAAAAGGGATGGTACTAAACCCCTGTACGCTTTCTGGTCATAGGGAAAATTGCATTTCCACTTGCACAAAATTTTTGTGTTTTTCTCTGATTTAATATTGCTTGCCCTTTTGTCAAAAGAAAGTTATAACACATTTAAAGTCTTTTAATTATAGGCATGCTGTATGAAAACGCGGAAAATCATATTTTTTTATTACAAGATCACATGACCGTTTGAGCCCTTTGAGACCCTCCGAATCGCATGCATATATTTAAAAGACTTTAAATTTGTTATAACTTTCTTTTGACAAAAGGGCAAGCAATATTAAATCAGAGAAAAGCACAAAAATTTTGTGTTTAAGTGGAAATGCAATTTTCCCTATGACCGGAAAGCGTGCAGGGGTTTAGTACCATCCCTTTTTTGTTGTCACAGGGTAAATATTCTCTCCTCCAAAAGGCATGCTGTATGAAATCGGAGACTAAAAACTGTCATGAGCTCCCGGTCTAGGAGGAGAGTAGATTCATTTGGGTTGTGAGGGATAAAATTTAAAAATTGATGTGAAGTGTGAATTTTCACACAGTTCAGGGTTTCGCAGGTATTTAGTAAGTGAATGATGATTATTTGGGATGTCAAAACAAATCTTATATTAAAATATTTTTTTTGTTAATTTTAATTCGAACGCCTAATACCATTATTTTGGTTTCTAAATATGTGCAGTATTTTTTTTTTATGGCAAGTTTCATTAGGAATTTTAAAAAATTGCGCCTATGGCTTCCATTGGTTGTTATATGTTCCGCCCCTCTGATTTCGTGTACATTGAAACAGAATTAAATTATAATTTAAACAATTTCCACTAGTTATTAAATTTACGCTTTTAAAAATTAAATGCAACATTTGCCAAAATATACCTAGAATTTTGAAAACATAAATTAAACAATATAAAAATTAAAAAAAAAAAAAACAAAAAATAATATTGTCTCTTCTCGCAGGGTTCGATCCCTTTCGGATCGAGTTACTTGGGTGAAACGTCAGTGTCAAAACCACTACACCAGCATACACGTTCCATTGTAGCGTGTTACAAAGCTATAACTGGTGTACATTATTAGCCAAAAATCACAAAAATGCGTTTTTTTCCAAAAACGTAATCTGATCAAAAATTCCTGTTGTACGATTCCGGTTCACACCAATGTACATTACTTAGAATTTTTTCAGATTTTTAGTTTAAACCATCATGGCTACAGGGTGTGAGACAAAAAATTGTTTGCACAATTTTGGCAAAAATCGCTTCAAAATAATTTATTTTGCAAAAATAAAAATTTGGTCGTTAATCCAGGTACCAAGGGCTTTCATTTGATACCGGAGCTGGACAAGTGTAAACATTGGCCGGACTTGCCACGCCGTCTGTAGGTGCATTTATGCTTATGCTTGTCCTTTAATAGTGCTCAGAACTAGGGTTGTACATCGAAGGCAAAACATCGATGTTTAACATCGATGTTTCCAAACGATTAGGCGGAACTAACCGCAATTTTAATTTTTGTAATTTGTCATTAGATATTTTTTTATATATTGAAGTTGACTTTTCCTGAACAAAATGATCAAAAGCTTCAATCAGTTGGTAAAAGTAACTAGAATTGAAAATCTACTTCCGCCTAAACCAAAGGAACAGATCTTACTATTTTTACATTTCTAAAATGAAATATTGAATTATATTACAATACTAATATAGTAATCTTAACGTTAATTTTATATTATTTAACATAAAAATAACACTGTCATACACAATTATTTTTATACTTTTTAAAGTTGAAATAAAGTCTGTTCCGTTGGTTTAGGCAGAACTAGATTTTCAATTCTAGTTACTTTTACCGATTAATTGAAGCTTTTGATCATTTTGTTCAGAAAAAGCCAACTTCAATATATAAAAAAATAGCTAATGACAACTTACAAAAATCCAGGGATTGGAGGAATAACATCTGGGAAAGTGTCTACAAGACTCTAAAAGAAAAAGTGTGATGGCGTCGTTGGTCGTTCGCATTGTTTGCAAAAATTAGAAGTTTCTTCTTATTTTTTCGTATTCTGCTAACTGCTAAGAAGAATAAGAACTAACACTATTAGTATTGTTATATCACAATAGATGGCGCTTATATTTTGTGTACTAATTTTAATAAAAATTAAATTTTTAAGATTCCAGCGCCTCTAGCGGTAGTTTCTGAATTTCAAAGTTAAAACATCGACATCGGTAGAAGACATCGATGTTTTATCGATACTATCGCCAGCTGACCATCGATGGTAAAAACATCGATGTTTTTAAAACAAACATCGATGTTTTCGATACATCGATGTTTTTTTCCCATCCCTAGTGCTCAGAACTAGTAGTCCCCAAACTAAATCGTGCTTAGAATCGCCTTAAGGCACCCAACGCTTTATTGGAGTATGATACCAAGAAGAAGAAGAAGATACGTATAGCTGTGTGGTGTTTAGTAGGATTGTTAGAGTAGCGTACGGCGTACGGCGCAGAGACACAGGTGTTGAGTGGGTCGCACAGATTAATATGTTCCTTGTGTCGGTGAGTGTCCTGTAGGATGAAGTGGAGTGGTGAAGTGCCTGCTCGAGAGCCATCAGCGCTCACTGATGACGTGATAAATTCAGCGGCATTAGCGGCAGGGTAGGATCTTGCGCAGCGGCTCACACGGCGCGCTGCGGCGCTTATACCTACCGTACATACGACCTGAGCGTGTTAGTGCGAGCGGCGAGCGCACAATGCCGGGATCAATCACCTCCCCCTCCCCCCCAGCAGCATCCAACCAACCCTCCGTCATCCACAGCCGAGACAACGACATTCCCATTGATTTTAATATTACCAAGCAAATATATGTAGAAGCCGTTTGATTTTTACACGTCGGCATTCCACGACACCGCTCCAACAGACTGCATCAATCTCTTACTATTCGCGACTCACACTAACGTTGGCGGCGCTGCGTACGATAGTTGATGGCCGACGAGAAGCGTGTCAGAAGTTTTTTCTTAATATTTATCTGTTCAAACAATATTTCCGCAAAAAAGCACTGTATTTAAGTCACTATATTTAAAAATACGTCTTAATTCACATAAACTGCAGCACTACACACTACAAATATACGCTTCTGTTTAATTCACCAAACCGCCACCAGATGTCTCACTGTTATTTGGAGTCGCGAATAGTCGCAACTACTGATGAAATCAGCGGCGGATAAGGATAGAATATTTTGAAAAGCAATAAAGCAGTTTGTTCCAAAAAATATATATAATATTTCTTTTTAAGGTACGAGGTGTGTAAATTAAGTAACCGTACTGCTTTTTTTAAATTGTTTTATTCGAAGAAGTATACAATTCAATATTGTCTCCCTCAAAATAACTTCCTTGGGAAGCCACACAGCGCTAGAGACGATTTTTCCAATCCTCATAACAGTGCTGGAACTCGGATACTGGAACAGATTTCAGCTGGTCGGTTACGGACGTTTGAATGTTTTCGAGTATCCCAAAATGACGTGCCTTGAGGTGATTTTTCAATCTTGGGAAGAGGAAAAAGTCACAAGGACTCAAGTCAGGCGAATAAGGAGACTGAGGAGCCACAGAAATGTTTTTACTGGCCGAAAACTCGTTTATTGAAATTGCAGTGTGACAAGGCGCATTGTCTCATCTCCAATTCATTGGTCAAAATCTGATGAATGGGAGTGTGAGTCAAATTCAATACTTCCCCGATTATTCTGACTATCAACCGACGATCTGAACGCACAAGATCCCGGATTCTGTCGACATTTTCATCGGTTGTTGAAGATGAAGGCCTTCCGCTGCGTGATTCATCTTCAATCAACTCTCTTCCTTCTGAAAATGTCTTAAATCACCAAAAAACCTGGGTACTTGACAAAACACTGTCTCCGTAAGCCTGCTGAACTTTTGCAAAAGTTTCCTGGCCAAAAACTCATTTATTGAAATTGTTGTGTGACAAGGCGCATTGTCTCATCTCCAATTCATTGGTCAAAATCTGATGAACGATAGTGTGAGCCAAATTCAACACTTCCCCGATCATTCTGACTGTCAACCGACGATCTGAACGTACAAGATCCCGGATTCTGTCAACATTTTCATCGGTTGTTGAAGATGAAGGCCTTCCGCTGCGTGATTCATCTTCAATCAACTCTCTTCCTTCTGAAAATGCCTTAAATAACCAAAAAAAACCTAGGTACTTGACAAAACACTGTCTCCGTAGGCCTGCTGAAGTTTTGCAAAAGTTTTCGTTGCACTGTGACCAAGTCTGAAGCAAAACTTGATAGTACACCGTTGCTCGAAATGAATGTCACTCATTTTTAGAACGCACTAGAAAAAAACTGTTTCACAAAAAAATTCGCTACGGACAACCAAATTGCTCTAGCGAGTTAAAACTCGTACTGAAGGTGTATCACATATTGACCTGCTGCCCCCCAAGCTCCGCGTCCCAAATGTTGCCAAATCAAACGCTATGTTGCCAGTCCGGTTGCATAATTTACACAGCTCGTATAGACTAATAGTAATTTTATTTCCCATTGTTAGTTTTGTACAAGAAACTTATAATCCATGTGGAGTTATATACGTACTATATCATTTGTTAATTTTTAGAATAATGAATGCTGAAATGGACCGGTACGTGCGTACCGTCTGAATATAGTCGGATTGCTGGTAGGTGAGTGTTACATATATGTATCAAGTAATGCATTCATATAATAATCTAGTTACCATTTTTCAGCGATTTTAAAAATGTTTTTTGTTATTTGTCTTAACTGTCAGTGTCTGGTAATAAATATTAATTAAAATATGGCTTGCGGCCAATTATTAAATTCACAAACTTTAATTTTAAATCTGCTGGAATAAAAAACAAATTATAATCCAACATTTACGTATGAGTATAAATTTTTCCTTATATATAATTATAACCTTAAAATTAATCATTTTGTTTGTTTGAGTACTGCTGTAAATTTATTTTCGCTCTCTAGTTTTTAAAGATATCTACGAATCAGGCTGTTTCTTTCTAATGCTTTGTTTTTTTATTTAAATAATTTGGAAGGTTAGTTGTCAACTTGTGTCACTATACGTTACTATGGGTATGCAAATAATTATAGGGTGCATTCGAGTTGTACAGAGTAGAGCGAGCGCTGAGCGAACAGTTGATGGTGACGTCATGAATAGAGAACTAACGGAGCGAGCGTTCTTGTGACGTATTGTTTATAAAATCTAAACCTACAATTTTAGGCGGCGTTTTTACTGTCAGATTAATTCACGTTAGTCATGAATCAAAATTATATATGTACCTCGGTTTTTCCTTGATTTTTTTTCAATAATGAAGAAATAAAATTAATTAAAAATTAAATAATAATTAATGAATTAATTTAATGAATTTTTTCCATTTTAATTTTATGTACGGTGTATTTTAATAATTTTTTTACTGTTTACAGAACGTCACAAATACATAAAATAACAGTACTCTGTAGTCATAGACAAATAACAATATTATTTGTCTAAGGCTATTATTTTTATTTTATTTATAATTTAATTTTAAACTTCCCCCACTTTTTTACGTCATACTCCATATGCTCGGTCTTAAAACCCCGAACACATAGAGCGCACTCTAAATGCTCGCTCGATCGCAAAACGAATGCAATTGAGTGTACTCCGAGCGTCAAATCGAACACGTTTGAGTGTACAGAGCGTGCTCGGAACGCTCGGAGCGTCAAATCGAATGTACCCATAATGATATAGACAGAGAAAGCATATAGTATTGAATATCGATACTTGTAGCAACGAACAGTCACTTATCAGCAATCCGACTATATCAGCCTTCACTTATAGGAAGAAAGAATTACGACAACAATGGTAAGTTTTCTTAGAGAAATGTTCGTTTATATAGATACGATGATATTGAGAGCGATTGAGATGGGGGCACCTGGTGCTACCGATCTCAGCAGGAGTCCCCGCTGAGCGCTTAACCTCCCGCGGACATCCTCCATTGTCCTCCATCAGCCAGAGGATCATCCAGGCCGCTGAATAAATATTTAGAGCGGCTGAGAGCAGAGCGATGCCCATCTGGCTACGAACGCCGACCCCCAACCACATGTCCGAATTAATTCAGCGGATGAGTCGCTTCGATATTGTCACTATGCCAGTTATTAAAACGAGTATTTGCAGGTCGTTAAATTAATAGCGCCCTAATCCGCGCATCAATATTTCACAAGAGGAATCTAATAACGTGTGATTTGTAGCGGCACCGCACGCATCAGGCACGCACGGCACAAGGGCACGACGCGTCGTTCAGGGGGGTGACACATCATACACCATTATCATACGATTCAGGATTCTTCACAACTAACTTATCTATTATTTGAATCAAGTTGAGAGCACCATCGCTCGTTGAAATTCATGTTTTTCCACAGGTGTAAATTCAATTTGATATTTGCTATATTCCCACTTCAATGTACCTATTACCGTATTTTTCGGACCATAAGAAGCACCTTATAAATATAAACAAATATGTATTTAATAAAATAATATATTTTTTTTAATTTTTAGTTGCATATCAAATGAAACCTCTTAATTCGTTGAGCAACACGCAAATTTTTATTTTTGAAAAACCATTTTTTTTAATTAAATACAAATTTGTTATTCGCAAAAAGGGTGTAAAAAAATTGTTCCCACCCTATCTCCCAGCTAATTTAAAAAAAACTAAAAAAATCTCCGTAATGAATATTGATGGGAACCGAAATAGAATCAGATATGTTTTCGAAAAATGTCGATTTTGTCGTTGATAAAAAAAATATTTTTTTAAAATTTATTGTGTGGTATCAAAAGAAAGCTCCTAAGACGTAGATTAAGGAAAGATAAAAAGTTTTTTGTAATTCGTTTCTTTTAATACGATTTTAGCCAAAAATGTGCTAAAAAAAATCTTGTTCCGTATCCTTTTAAACTAAAAATCTAAAAATTATAGGTAATTTATATTGATTTGAGCCGGAAACGTAGGAGAGGAATTTTTGATCAGATTGTGTTTTTGAAAAAATTAAATATTTTTTTAATTTATAGTTATATTATGGCTAATAATGTTATGGCTTTTTGTATTTATCACTAAGATAGTGCGTGTATTTTTTTTAAATTAAATATATATACCGGGTGAATTATTTAAGAAGCAACATAGCCATAAAACAAATGCTTATCGTATCCATAGAAAAGACAAAATATTATTCTTTTAAATATTTTTTGGACTTAGCTACTAAGGACATTATTATTTTTGTTTGTATGTAAATATAAACAAACTAATAAAAATTCATTTATTGTTTCTAATTTACTATTTTTTAGCTGTCTAGGAACTTGTCAAATGTCAAATGACTATTATATTTAAATACCACTGCATATCTGTTGCCATGGATATGAGCTTGCTTTCATAATTTGCTATGTTGCAAATGAAATAACTCACTTCTTTAACATTGTATGTGAAACATGTATGTTGCTCCTTAAATAATTCACCCGGTATGTATTTTTTTAATAGTTACTCACACCACACCACTCTACACTGTAAAATATTTCTTATTAATCTAATAAAAACTTGAATACGAAGCAAATGCAGAAAAAACGCTGGGATTTTTGGAAAATTATTTAAATTTTGTTTAAAAAAAAATTAAATGGAAGCTCTTAGTTCTCAAATAACGAATAAAAGTGATTATCAAAAAAACTGTTGATTTAGATGTGATAAATATGCCTGACATCCAGTATTATGTTGGTTTCTTACACTTATTAAATACCTACAAAAACCTGAAATGTGTGAAATTTTACACTTTACTTCAATTTTTTTTAATTACATACACATTGCAAATACGTTGCAAACGTATGCAGCTCCGAGGGGAGGTATACCTCTTGTATTTCGCCGTTACACCTACTCAATGCCAATCGCCACGAAGTAATTGGTGCTGTCAATGCAAGCAGCACATCGAACCACTGTATAGCATAACTTATAGATAAATCATTTGTTTTACGCACGACGCACAGCAGCAACAGTAAAAAACACGCTTATTTTACCATAAACGATAAAAATACATTTATTGTTTCTAATTTACTATTTTTTAGCCGTCTAGGAACTTTATCATGTTAAATAACTTTTATATCTAATCACCATTGTATATCTATTACCATGGATATGAACTTGCTTTCATAATTTGCTATGTTGCAAATAAAATAACTCACTTCATTAACATTATATGTGAAACATGTATGTTGCTCCTTAAATAATTCACCCGGTATATATTTTTTAAATCTGTACATCTGTTCTTAAAGTGGGTCTTACACGGTTCAATTTATTGTTCAATAATAATACGCAACCCTTTCTATATGCAAGTGTAACTCAAACTAACGAACCAAACTACAGCTCTTCCCCCGACTCTCCGCGGAGGCCTACAAACTGTCTGAAAACGGAGCCAGTTTCAATTTGGCTCGCCTGACTAAATAGATACAAAGCGTGCTTCGTCGCATCAAATGCATGGCAATAGCAGCATTCCGTACTTAAACGCGTATATGTTTATTTGTATTTATCGGTATTTTTAAAGTAAATAAAAGCTTTTAAATGATGAATTTATGGTGATGTTGCCATAATTTTGCAATAGGGCTTTGGCTCTTGATGAGGAGCAGCCACTGGTGACAAGTACGAGTATCATGTCCATGTATATTGATATGTAGGTATAATTGGTTGTGACTATGAGCAGGGCTACCGTTGCGTGCCATTGATCGTGTCCAGCTCAGCGTGTAATCCCCTGGAGTAGACCTCCTGCCCTGGGTTACCTGTCCACGCCTCATTTAACACCTGCCTCTATTATTGTTGCCGGTTTCACAGTAAATAAACTCTCAGCTCGCTAAAGCTCTCTAACGGCCCACGGCCCGTCATCTTTCACACAATATTTAAAGCGAGAAACCAACTACACCAGTGCCAGTGCCAGTAGCAGTGGCGAAAATATGAAGCATACCTACTAATATCAAAAGTTTATTAAAATGTCTCACATAAAAATTGTTAGTTATTCCAACAAAAAAAGTTTTTCTAGCAAGATTGGGAAATAGTTTTTAATTTTTCATTTTTAGGAGCCAGCAAAAATATTTGAATTTTTTATTGACTTTTCTAGTGTTAAATTTAATTATCCGCAATTCAAACAAATCGAACTGATACTCCATATAGTGGTCTATTAAAATATGAACTATCAAATGTTATACGTATCAATCACATTACATAACGGGATAACTGCAGCTCATTAAAATTTTATAAGATTAAGCATATGTTTTTTTAAATTTTTGAATATTTTTGTCAACTGAATTTATTAGAGTGAAAATGTTTTTTAATATTATTTGGACGATTTTTTTTTTGTGATGAAATTGACTTTCATATTTCTTCATTGCCAGCTACGATTATTTATATATTTTTCTTTTAACTTAAACTAATCTAACCGAGAATGATAACTATGATTTAGACAGGGGGGGGAGGGGGTTTGCCAATGAGGCCCGTCAAGGCAGGATTTTGGTAGCACTATTTGAAGAGGGACCATGGAAGGTTTAACAATATAGTTTGTATGTTATTTAATTAATATGATTCCCTAGTTCAACATTTCTTAATTTAGCTAATTTAAGGGGGGGGGGGGTATGGTCAGAGCAGCACATTTTATACCCATTTTCAAGATTTTGTTTTAGAAAACTGTTAATAGTAACTTGATTGGGATAGTACCGACAGTAAAGAACAACCTGTGAAGAGTATCCAAAAAATATTTTATTGAAAAATATCGAAAATTAAGCTCGTGACATGAATTTGAAATTTTCGTTCAGGACAAAGAGTTGATTTGCGGTGAGACACATAACTAATGACTGGATCATCTAAAACAACAAAACCAAAAATATTTCGTTAGTTTATGAGTTTCTTGAGGTAACGCTGTCGAGTTTTTTCAAATATCTAGATTATTTAATTTTTGGTATAAGTTTGAAGTCAAAAAAACGAAAAAAACGGAATTTTTTTTTTCGAAATTTCTGTTTTCAGTTGTATAAAATTCCATAAAAAAAAAATAAGCAAGAAAAAAAAATATATCTCGACAGCGTTACCTAGTAAATTGCCTACAGAAATAGTGTGCAAAATTTCAGAAAGATCGGTCGAGTAGTTTTCGAGTTACATGTCTCACAGACTTGAAAAATAAAATTCCTAAAAAAATTACGAAACACGTGTACCGTAACTGCTCGATGAAATGAATGTATACTACTACAAGTCACATATATAAGTGTTTTTACACAAATATAGCACAGACAGGTGTGTGCATAGAGTGGGAAGACTCTATTATTACGTATATGAGAGCTGCGCGCGGCTAATAAAGCAGCGTTCTGAAAGGAACGCTATAACACGCGATTTGCGCGAAAATATGAATTTGAGTTATTTGTATTGTTAAGCCGATAACTTCGTTAATTTTGCTCGGATCGACCTGATTGAAATTTTGTATGGACACTCCTGAGTCACTATACAATCGATTAAAAAAAAAAAAACGATTTTCTGACCATCCCCCCTTAACAAATTTATATTATAATCAAATATTGTTTAGACTTACTTACCTCGTTTTCTACTTTAAAAATATATTATTATGCACAATTTTATAGCATCATATCATATGGTATTACTGTCTGGGGAGGTGTAAGCTATTCTATGTATAAGAATTTTTCGCCTGCAAAAAAAATATATATATTAGAATTATGACCAGTGTGCGCAGAAACTTTTCATGTAGAAATCTATTTCGAGAAATAAAAATTTTAACTTTTCCTTGTTTATACATATACAAATATTTGATCTACGTAAAAAACAATACAAATGATTTTAAACTATTAAATTACAATCACAGGTATAATAATACTAGATTTGGGTCGCCCTGGGCATTCGGACGACACCCCCTCTCATGAATGAAACCATGAGACCCCGCGCCCTTTTCAAACCTCGCGCCCCTTGCAAATACCCCGACGCCACCCCGTTGCAACGATGCTGTATGTATCATATTATGTATTTTCTTTGACATATCCTATGTCTGTGTGTACAGATCGATTGGAATTAAACTATTATTATTGTGTGCGTATTTATCATATGATCATCATCATTTCGAGTCCGCAATACCACGTCATATACCCTTCTCCCAAAATCTTGTTACCAAGAGCGCTTTGTCATTGGCATCATTGAGGTCGTCAGGTGTGCAGTTACCTCCTATGTTTGTACAAACCAGTAGATAATGATCGAAACAAATGTAATTTTTTGCAATGTGGAGGGAGGTAGAAAGAGGAAAGAGAATGTAATGAGAAACGAGGCGCAAGATGGTGCCGTGTTTCAAGTGTAATAAATTGTTTGTGATGACAATATTGTCGCTGTAAGCAACACCCTAGCTGCATTCTAGTCAACAAGTAATATCTATCTCAACAAACAAATATGCGCGAGTACAAAGGAGCGTCCGCGTGCCGGCACGTGCGACGCGGCGTGCGGCTTGTACCGTCCTCGGTCTTTCCCACATACACTTCACGACTACACCACTTCACAAACGCTCGTTTATTAGTAAGTTTTTAACAGTGACACCCTTGCGTCTGACTCATTTCAAGTCCACTTACAACTGATAGCTCTTGTATCTACTCGCGACACATGTGACGGATCACTCAACATGCCCATCATCTACGGCTGCCACTATTTCATATTTTATAAATCCGAACTACCGGAGAACTGTTTTTTACTTGCCCGACATTAATATACACACATCGGAAAAGTGTAAGGATATTGAAAAAAATATCAAAATATATTGCTTATTTTACATTTAGGCCCGGTCTTTCCACCTTCAGATAAAGTTCCAGGTAACTATCTGACAGATAAGGTTATTTGTAACTTCATCTGATGAATAAATGTCAATACCAGTCAGTGAATTCAATACGTCAGACTCATTATCCGTTAGATAACTATCCGATAGATACATTTGTATAGAAAGAAGGGATGACATTTACTCAGCAGATGAAGTTAAAAATAACCTTATCTATCAGATAGTTACCTGGAACTTTATCTGAAGGTGGAAAAACCGGGCCTTAATGTTGTATTTCATTTAAAGTAGGCAATTATGAGTAGTTGGCTATGGAAAACAAATAAAAACAATAACCAACAAGACAAAACAAATACAAATTTGACAAATTTTATTCAATACATGATCCGTAGGTTGATCAAATGTTTCATTTTAATTCGATTTAAAACGTTTATATTAATAATTGCAGTGTTTTTAAGTAGTGTCTTTCTTTTTTAATAATGGAGCGACAGCGTTTAACTATCTACGAGATGAATCGTGCGGTGGGACTTCTCCAAGCTGACTTCAGGCAAGTTGATGTAGCGAAAGGATAGGAGTTTCTTAAAGTGTTATGTTACGGCCGTGCCAATGACTGAGTGACTTTGAATGATCGATTAGAAGTTCATTTGAATACTTAAATGCAAGATCCATATCTGCGTATCAGAACGCAAATAATCCGTATCCGTATCCGCAGATCTGGCTTTTATATGATCCGGCACATCAGTAGTTGTGACAGAGTGCATTTAGAAAGTAAAAACAAGCAGTACATGATCCGAATGATTTGAGTGGTGTGGGAACGGCAAGTGATTGCAGTGTAATCCTGGCCCGGGGCGGTGAGCGTGTACTCCCGCGGCAGTCCGGACCTGCCTCGCACCTAAGCTCTTCGGCAAACAAGCAGCCAGGGCCGCACTCGCCCTTCATCTCTCCTCCACACGTAGAGATGGCAATAAAATTTAATTAAACGATTGATCAATTGATTAATCGAAATGTTACAATTAATTTTCGATTAAATTGGTAGAAAATAATCGATTAATCGATTATGAAATGAAAAAAAAAATCAGCTGTCTTGTGATGGCGGTCGGACCCGCCATCACAAAGTACTTGTTTAATTCATGCTTTATAAAAAATGTCTCAAATAAAAGTTGTTAGTTATTGCTTTTATAGCAATTTTTGTTAAATAACTTTTCGAAATATTTTTCTTTTCTTAAATATTCGCAAAAATCTTAAAATCGACACGTGTAAACTCCCATTTCTAGTGAACCGAGTTTTACCAAAAGTTGATCAACTCGTACCGTTGATGCCAAAAGCTTAAATATGAAGTTTCCGAAAAATCCTTTTAGTCGAATTAGCTCTGCACGTGTACACAGACAGACAGACGGACAGACAGACGGACAGATGGACAGACAGACAGACGGACACACAGACAGACAGACAGACAGACCGACAGACATCATGCTAAAAATAGTCAAAACGTTATGTAGGGACCTCAATTCGTGGAGATCCATCGAAATCTCGAAATGTCAAAATCGGTATGATCACAATACCTCCCTTATATTTGGCGGTCGGTAAAAATAATGAATAACATAAATCGTACATTGTTAAACATATCATGCTTTAAACATGATTTTGTTACGTAAAAAAAACAAATAAAACCTGCAAATTTTCTTGCCTATTAGTACGAGTTTGATATTAAAGGTGATAACATCAAATCGTTTGTAATTATAGCTTACGTACGTTATTAAAATAAAGAAATGACAGTAAGGTAGTTACGAGGGACACCCTAAAACTAAAATATTGAAATATTTCACTTATTATTTTCTTCACATCAAAAATGAATGTAAGAAAATTTATTTAGCACGAAGAAACATTCCTTTTAAAGAAAAAAGAAATTAAAACAAGTAGAAAATCAAAAAATTAAACGATCTTTTTATATTTATAGACAAAATTCAAACTTCACGTGTATATAATATATACGATAAACAAAGGCTGACGTCCCGTTAGCAGACAGATGACGTGTAGCTTCGCTATTTACCTCCACCGTTACAAGTTACGAGAAAACCTTTACTTTAATAATCTTGCGACTGACCGGCATTTATTGATATTATATTATATTTAAAATGTTGTAACCGTTTCGGCGCGGGGTCGTGTTAGATCAAACCGATCGAATCGGGCCGTGATAGTCCCGGGATGTGGAAACATGCCGAGTGTGAGGCCCTAGTGGAACAGCAGCATCTGTTGTATGTCAGGGCGATGTTGATGGGAGCTGTTTGCAAAGTGTAATGGGAACGCAGCGATGCGCGCCGTGTTAGCCGTGTTTGCCGAGCGACTCGACACCATGTTATACTAAATCACAATCGTATTTTCATTAAGTATCATTTGAAATCCATTGTGCAAACAAGTGAGGGCCGGGGGGAGTGTCGAGGCGTGTGATTACTGTCGCGGTGCCGCCGGGCTCGCTGATGATGTTTGCGGAGAGAGACGGCTTGTCCTGCAGTTCACGTGCATGTTCGCACGGCTCCCGTGTGCAGCGCCGGACTCAACACAACCAATTATGCCTTAAACATCATTCAGTTAAACATTTTTTTAAAATTAGTATCTATTTTTTCATACTTATACGAGGGATGTTTCCTAAATTCTGGGAATTGTGCTATAATTAAATTACGCAGAACTTATAGGCAATGTTATTGGTGCCAGACAAGTCTTGACTTGTTTATGCAACTATCTAGTGCAATATTGTTCAGTCTGATTTAGGTGTTCGACTGATATAGACGCGTTTTCATAGCACTGTTTTGTAACCATGGAAAACGCAGCAAAATCTCAAAGAGCAATAATTTTCTTTTTGTGGAAAGATGGTGTGAAAACATCAGAAATTATTCAGCGTCTGCAAGGAGTATTTGGTGAGTCTGCAGAATCCAAAAGTACTGTTTATCGGTGGATCGATCGTTTTAAAACCGGTAGAACATCACTAGAAGACGATCCACGCAGTGGGCGCCCAAGCACGTCGGTAAATGAAAGAAACATTACTGCCGTCGAAGACCTACTGAAAGAGGACAGGCAAATGACTATTTATCAAATTAGTGTCCGCCTAGGGATAGGTACACGACCAGTTCATGACATCTTGCATGATTGTTTGGGCGTTAGCAAGGTTTCGCTGGGTGCCATTTTTTTTATTATATTCCTCTTGTTGCATATAAACATAAAAAACAGTTTTTAATTTTTTTTTGTAATTTGAAGGCTTAAAAAAATCATAAATATATGTAGCGCGCGAAAACGACGTGTGACGTCATACTCCTTCTAACTGACGCATGACACTACTAGCTTACCGGCGTACATAGTCTGTTGTGAACTTATTTGTTTGTATAACTTTTATAGGTTATGTAAAGTTAGAGTGATTTTAATTAAAATAAAGTTTAATTCTATAAAAACAATTTATACATGTTTACCGAATTAAATTTTATATTAAAATAGATAACTTATATTGCAGTATTTCAATTATGCCTCTAACGTTTTGTAACTTCATGTAAACAATGTAGTAAAATTCTGACATCTAAATTATATAAATATTTACATTTTACAGAGTTGCAGCGTTTGTTTACATAAAGTTATAGAATATAAAATAAAAGTTACTTACAGGTCTGCTTTGACACCACGTATTTCTTCAGCACTGTAGCATTCATTATTTTTCATATATTCCATGAGCGTAAATGCATCAATGTTGGGTAAATTATCACTCTGAGCCCTAACAAAATCTTTATCTGCCATTTTAATAATAAATGCGTGAAAAATTGTTTAAAAACAAATACAAAACTCTCGAACAATACAATATACACACGTGTAAAGATTATGTTGTAGCTGTATCTGTGACGTGAAACCCCTATCGTTTGACGTCATACTCAGTCGTTTTTACTTGGCAACCTTCGCTCCGTGGTCGGCTTATTTCAAATTTACAATATTATAATTCAAAAATTTGGCTATAATATTAATTAAAATGTAATTTTTGTTTTGTTAGGTGACATAACTAACATTAACATATCAAAATAATGTAGTTTTAAGGAAATACAAATTTTATGCATATCCCCTATTACGATAAAATCATGAAACTGTGAACGTATTGTATCGGAATAATATTATACAAATTATTATTTAAATTACCATTTTCAATAAAATTTCTGTCAGGTTTTTTATTAAAGTAACGCAGAAAAACGATATGAAACTGAAGAGCGTCCCTGCTGGCCCAGGTATTAGAGAGCACAGTGTGCAGGGGGGGGGGGCGATGTGAACCGGTAACAGTTGCAGATTGCGGTAACCGATAAACCACTCAGCGGTCATGAATAAATGACATGTGGCCATCAGTGTGACGTGCGTCTCTATTAATTATTCGCGCTGCGCCGCGTCCTGTCTCTCCGTGCCGCTCTCCCGCCCCCAGCACGCCGCCTCCATCCCGCCGCCGCTGAATAATTGATCCCCGTGAGCCGGGCGCATCTGTGCCGCCCCCGACCGCCCTATTTGCATGTCTTTGGCGCTCGAGAAGCCCCAGATTGAACCTTCACTCAACACCCAATTTAATATGATTTTAAGAAATTTATGCTGATACGACAGATTGCCGGGTAATTTTATTTGTACGCCGTCGAGATGGAACATGTCCAGAGACATTATTACATTGAACCAGTGATTTACAACCTTTTTAGGGTTTTGTAGGTATGATCACCAAAAAACCCTTATAACAAAATGCTCAGTCTAGTTAACAAGCAAGCCTCTGATAGAGATGTAGATATCTTTTACGACAATTATAGAAAATTTGTTAATATAAAAATAAATTCGACTAGTTATATTGTATCTTATTGTACGTTTGCTTATATTGCGTTTTATTCTTTATTTTATTCATTATTAGTATTTCTATATTATTGTTATTATAATTGTGTTGTATTTTTTCCCCAGTACTATGTAACTGGACTTGTGCACTATTGTACAAATCTGTATAGTCACTGGTTAAATAAATAAATAAATAAATAAATAAATAAATAAATAAATAAATAAATAACTTGAATTAGATGGTTACGTCCGTAAAATATAATAAGATGAGGAAATAATGGTATTCGGACTGGTCAGAAATTGAAATTAAAACAATATTTTAACTTCGCTAACGTTTCGATTTAATATTAAATCTTCATCAGAGCTAGAATGAAAATATAGCTATAATTTAAGATGATACAATTAGTTTTACAATATAAAGTATAAGAAATTAATTTTACAATATCAATTTATCAATATCTAACTACAACTAAATGTGAAAATTATGGTAATGTTAAAAGATGAAAATAAATAAATAAATAGATAAATAAAATAATAATACAATAAATCACAAATTAAGATTTTTACATACCTAGGTTAAAAAGTCACAAAATAAAATAAATTGGTCTGATAAATAAAATAGATCGTCCACATAATGTGAGAAGTCATTGAACTTAGAAAAAAAAAATAATCCGTGAACTAATCAAGTTTGAATAGGAAAATTAATAAGTTAAAATCAAACAACTAGTGTAATCTATGAGAATAAAAGAAAAAATGGTTTATTTATTTTCATCTTTTAACATTACCATAATTTTCACATTTAGTTGTAGTTAGATATTGATAAATTGATATTGTAAAATTAATTTCTTATACTTTATATTGTAAAACTAATTGTATCATCTTAAATTATAGCTATATTTTCATTCTAGCTCTGATGAAGATTTAATATTAAATCGAAACGTTAGCGAAGTTAAAATATTGTTTTAATTTTAATTTCTGACCAGTCCGAATACCATTATTTCCTCATCTTATAAATAAATAACGTCACTCATGTGTCTGACTGTCGGTATGTCTGTCTGTCTGTCTGTCTGTCTATCTGTCTGTCTGTCTGTCTGTCGGCCTGTCTGCTTGTCTGTCTGTCTGCCTGTACGGTAGAAATTGTAGCCAAACGGTTGAACATAGAAAGTTGATATTTGGCATACTTGTACAACTTTTTGACCCACATATAGGAAAACTATAAAGTTCGAAAAAATACAGCGCGGGATAAATATAAACAAATATGTATTTAATGGAAAAATAAATATATTTTTTTAATTTTTCGTGGTGTATCAATTTTGAGTGGGGTAAAAATCGACACTAGTAAACTCCCATTTCTAGTCAACCGATTTTTACCAAAAGTTCATCAACTCGTGCCATCGATGTCAAAAGCTTAAATATGAAGTTTCATAAAAATCCTTTTAGCCGAATTTGCTCTGCACGTGTACACAGACAGACGGACGGACGGACAGACAGACAGACAAACACAGACAGACAGACAGGCCGACAGACATCATGCTGAAAATAGTCAAAACGTTATGTAGGGACCTCAATTCGTGGAGATCCATCGAAATCTCGAAATGTCAAAATCGGTATGATCACAATACCTCCATTATATATGTTAAAAAATGCGTTAAAGTATATATTATGGTATTATTAGAGATATATGGTACACGGTAGAAAAAAATCTAACTGCAACCTTCTTGTCGTACCTATTGATTTAAAAGATTTAAAACCAACACTTGTAATTGTGTTATGTAGTGACAGGCATTCATCGATTGGCTTTCTAATAATCATCATTCACTGACTAAATATCTACAAAACCCTGAAATGTGTTGAAATTCACACTTCACTTCAATTTTTATTCAATGAATTTAGTAAATTATCTCAGTCTAGGCTGACCAGATTTTTTTTTTACAGATAAATAGTATACTAAAAAAAAAAGATCACGCTCCAAAAATACAAGTGATGAGCCAAAAACAGAGGTCCCCACTCAAAAATACTAGTAACGAGCAAAAACAAAAAGGTCTTCACTCCCAAAATAGAAGTGATGAGCAAAAAGAAAGGTCCTCACTCCCAAAATCGACGTAATGTGTGGTGACAATTTTCTTAAGAAGGCAATGCGGGACGGAGCAAAAAAAAAGGTCCTCATCTCCCAAATTCAAGTGAAGAGCAAAAAAATGCGGGACTTTTGCGGGCCGCATCTTAATGCGGGACAAAATGTTAAAATGCGGGACGAATGGTTACCTTACGTAATGAGCAATACAAAAAAAAGGTCCTCACTTCCGAAATAGAAGTGATAAAAATAAGTAACCAGCAAAAAAGAGTACATTCAGGTTTTTTTTTATAAAAAGTAAGTGTATAGAAAATATTACTCAAAAAAGAGTATAATACTCTAAAAAAGAGTACCTCTGGTCACCCTATCTCAGTCGCATGCTAACAGACCGCAAGCGAAATGCTGACAAATGTTTTTAGCTCGTTGAGTGAAGCCGTTTTAGATTTTAGCAAGCTCGCGAAGAAGACTGAAGACTGGCTCACAAAATAAACGATAATGGTTAGTAGACGAGCACGTGGAAGGTTTTTTATCAGTTAATTCAGTGTGCATGCGATCAAATCAGTCCCCCCCCCGCGGGGACGTGTGAGCATATCAATTACAGTGAGATTGCTCTCGGAATAATCACATCCATTGTTACAATTTAATCAGATCTCGGCTTGTCCTTCCTTGGAATGCGAGCGAGCCTGTGCTCTGGTGTGTTAATCAGTGGTGTAAGGGGCGACGAGGGGCCTGCGCGGGTTGGGCTGGCTGGCCTGGCCTCTCTGCCGCGTTGAACATTTGCTCGAGTGGCCGCCGCTTTGAGCCCTTTGACTCACGAACTCTGTTGTTCTTTTCACAAGGCTCGAGTATATGACCGTCCGTTCAAAGCAATGAAAATTGCTTGCTTTGTGCATTTTAATTCTTCTAAATGTAATAATTCCAAGATTAAAAGACCAAATGTCGACGCTGAAACGTGCCTTTTGTTCAAGAGGAAAGTGGAGTGTTTGTCTGAGAGCTGGTGAAGGGCTAGGATACGGCCCCTCGTGCCATAAGGGGCCATGTACCCCGGAGATCATCGCTCGCCACACTCAGAGGGCTACCTTTTAAGTTTTTACAAACACTAAGAAAGAATTTTTTTTGGAACAAACAGTTTTATTGCTTTTAAAAATATTCACCTTTAAGATTTATACACTTTTGCATACGTTCAAACCAATTCTCGAAACATTTTTTCCACTCTGAAGTTGGTATCTCAAAAAGATGGTTTTCGAGCCTTCAACAGCTTATTGAGGTGATGTAAATCTAGGGTGACCATTTTCTTAAGAAGGCAATACGGGACGGAGCAAAAAAAAAGGTCCTCATCTCCCAAATCCAAGTGAAGAGCAAAAAAAAGATCCTCACCTCCCAAATCCAAGTGAAGAGCAAAAAAAAGGTCCTTATCTCCCAAAATCCAAGTGAAGAGCAAAAAAAAGGTCCTCACCTCCCAAATCCAAGTGAAGAGCAAAAAAAAGGTCCTCATCTCCCAAAATCCAAGTGAAGAGCAAAAAAAAGGTCCTCATCTCCCAAAATCCAAGTGAAGAGCAAAAAAAAGGTCCTCACCTCCCAAATCCAAGTGAAGAGCAAAAAAAAGGTCCTCATCTCCCAAAATCCAAGTGAAGAGCAAAAAAAAGGTCCTCATCTCCCAAATCCAAATGCGGGACAAAATGTTAAAATGCGGGACTTTTGCGGGACGCATCGTAATGCGGGACAAAATGTTAAAATGCGGGACTTTTGCGGGACGCATCGTAATGCGGGACAAAATGTTAAAATGCGGGACGAATGGTCACCCTATGTAAATCGCTGTCGCATTTTTTGTTTGACACTGGGGAACAAAAAAGTCGTTAGGAGATAAATCAGGTGAATACGGGCAATGAGACATTAATTTGATGTTTTTCTTTTCGAATGATGCGATATTTTTGGTTGTTTTTCCTGATTTTGTCAACTTCTGGCAAACAAATTGTTCTATACCATTCAGTATTAATTGTTCTCCGATTCTCTAAAGCAGGGGTTCTTAAACTTATGTAGTCCGAGGACCCCCTCTTGAACAACATTTTTTTTTGCGGACGACATTCTAACCCGCATTTTACGTCCTTCTTGAGACTTAATTTCTGGCTCAATATTCTCAAAGGCACTAGTTGTAATAAATATTGGTAAAAATGTATCGCTGGTTATTTTAATAAATGGTCTTGTGCATTTATAGAGGAACATTTTTATTAGCATATAGAATTAAAAACAAAATTAATAAAAATAGTAGTAAAACGAATAAAAAAGTTACAAATTATAATACGTTAAACTCATACAAACATTTCTTGGTCAAATATTGGTCAAAATAGATCTTATTATAATATGTTTTCTGTAAATAATTTGCAGTTGAATAAAATAATTAAATTTTTACTAATTATTGTTTAGTTATGTCTAACTAGTTAGATAACAACAAATACAAAAAGTGTTGACCATGTAGGATTTTTATTAAATGAGTTATTTGAATAAAAGCAAAAAGTTGGGGGATGTAAAGTTAATGTCAAAATTGTTTCGCGGATCCCCAGGGGTCCGCGGACCACAGTTTAAGAACCGCTGCTCTAAAGGAATGGTTGCGACGTCCAGTACAACCGAAGAAACAAGCAATCATTTTCTTGGAAATGCTTCGTGAACAACTTTTGTGGGTTTCGGTTCATCTTGGAAAACCCAGTGGATTGTTGCTTAGTTTCCGGTTCATATAAATAAATCCAAGTTTCGTCACCTGTAACGATGTTGTATACGGATTTTACAGTGCCTAGGTTGATTTTTTTTAGCATTCCCTTACACCAATCAACACGAGCCTTTTTTGGGCTACGGTCAAATTATGCGGAATCAATCGGGAACCGATCTTTTTCACAGCTAAATTTTCATACAAAATAGAATGTATTGCAGTATTTTATATAGTTTATTATATTAATTACTCAACCTGTGTGCGTGTGTGTGTCTGTGTGTGTGTGTGTTATTATGTTATTATTTGTTGTTTTACTTAGATAATTCAGTGTTTGCTTTAACTCATGCAGCGGATTAGAGTTCTAGAATAATGTTTGCGATATGTTTCCAAAAATAATTTATTTTATCTCTCTGCTCGCATTACATTACGTGTTAAAAATTACATTTTTTAAGAAAATATTTACGCGATGTCTCATTATGTCTGTTTGAGGACAGCAATATGCCTCTGCTACCCTACAGAAAATACAACAAATGATAAAACATGCACACTTTTAGCATCTTTCTCAACTTAACTCTTATTTCAAATCATTCTGTGACCATCTGCCTTTTTTAGGGTTTTATAGTTATGACCAACGTTCCCTCTAAGCCGGAATGGACACAGGACGCTAAAAAATTTGACTGAGCAGCTATAAAATTCTTGTGGGTAGAATTTTAGAGGAGGAAATAATCTAAAATTCATACATTTTAATTTTTAATTAACATATCCAAATGATCTACTTCCAATCTATTTTTTGACTTAGTTTTAATATTGTTCATCATACTAAATCCTCGTTCTGCATCAGCAGTCGATGCTTGAAAAGTTCAACGTATGTCTATCCATGTCGCCAATTTTGAAAATTTCTCTTCAGTTAGTATATATCTGACAATGCCCAAAAAGGTCCACGACCACTATAGAATTTACCAATTCTAAAACCAATTTTGACTACAGAAAGTTAATATTCTAACACAAGAGTTGGAATGTTATTCTAAAGCACTTATCTTCTTATGCATTTTGCGTGTATTTCATTCTATCACTTGTTATGGAATAACTATTCAATGCCCCTGATTTTAGTTTTTCTTTCACAACAAATTTGAATTCGTTATATTCTGCAATAATTAAAATTCTTCATATTTTGTGGTTTATTTTGAAAGAAATGCTTGTATTTTAATAGCAACTTAGATACATCTTCTTGCTCAAAATCAAATCGACTTTGAACTTTAATTGCTTCATGATCAAATACAATCCATTCTTCTAATTCACTTTAGGGTATCCTTAGGAAATCTTTCTTGCAAATGTTCACAAACTCTCTCAATAAATAGTAAAATCGAGGCAGTGATTGATTAAAAATGTGCCATATATTATGATGATTAATGATATACTAGCGTCGGCCAATCAGTGCAGTTACGTCACACGACGTAACAAACAATTGCATTGTTCCAAACAATACATTTATTTGTTACGTATTGTGACGCAACTGCATTGATTCGCCGACGCTAGTATAAATAATATTGCTATATAGATACACTACATTCACACATTAGGTGGATGAAAATTTTAAAGTGTGCGCGAGTGATATTTTAACTGCGCGGCAGGGATGAAGAAAATGCGCGCGCGTACACGCGCGTCATAGAAGGAATTGAGAAGGAATAATATATTTTGTCTGGTTCACATTCCATACAAAAATACTTCCTCTTCGTTCTTCCATTTCAGTACCTTACATCAACAATAACTAATTAATAGATCTGTTCGTACTGTTATTACCATGATGATAATAAGCTGGTGGAAATCAAGATTATTAAAGTATAAGGTTATCTCGTAACTTGTAGTGGTGGGGGTAAATAGAGAGGCTACGCGTCATACGTATGCTAACGGGACGTCTTTGTTTATCGTATATGTTATATACACGTGAAGTTTGATTTTTTGCTATAAATATAAAAACATCGTTTGATTTTTTGATTTTCTACTTGTTTTAATTTATTTTTTCTTCGAAAGGAATGTTTCTTCGTTATAATAAATTTTCTTACATTCATTTTTGATGTGAAGAGAATAATAAGTGAAATATTTCAATATTTAATTTTAGGATGTCTTCCAGTAACTACCCTAATATTCATCAAATTGAAAAAATGCATAGAACAAATAAGATGTGTTTTCTTATAAACAATTTTTATTGCATAGTTTTTTCTGTTTAGATATTTCTGTTTATAAAGGAAATATTTTAAGTATTTTAGAACCAGTTTTAACCCAGAAACTTTTGAGATACCATGCCTATTTGAATCTTGGTTCTACACCATTGTATAGTCCGTACCAAATTAGTTTTGAAGATCGCAATAAAATACCTAATAAAAGTTAGGGAACTCATAAAATTACAATAGAAGTGATATAACTAGGAGTGTCAACCCATAGCCGTAGAGATTAGTTTACAACGGGATTAGGACTTTAGGACTTTTTAGGATTAGGAGTTAGGTCGATTAGGACTCGGATTCGCCGAGTCCTAAAAACTCGAGTTTCCAAAAACCCTAGTTTTAAGTAGTGAAATAAGTAATCGGTCATATTATGATCACTAGTATGCTTTATTGACATTTACAAAATGTTATATACAAGGACACAGGACATATGTATTAGATACAGGGTGTGCGAGCGCAGCGCGGCCGCTATATGTACAGGGTGACTACACAGACACACGCACAGGCACACACACACACTCACACGCACACACGCACTCACACACACACACACAATGTAAGGAACGTGCGGCCGTTATCTCTGCGTATTTGCTCGCCTCTTATCTTCTATAAATATTGCAACAATAGAATCACTTTGTGGCCCACAACGTTTTCTTTGGTTTTACTCACAATTCTTAATCAAACAATGTACAGAGATATTGCCAGGCTTAAATAGACGGAAACATCGGTATGCGCTAACATGCGAATCGGCCAGCATTGCACTGCCAGGACACGACTCTTGTCCTCGCCTCGTCCTGACAGTGTCCTGCCGGCCCTACCTGGCTTCATCGTGTCCTTCACAGCGTGGCTTTATAAATAGAATGCTCTCATATTTTCATACAAACAAAACATAAATTAAATATTTTCGTCTGAATTAAGATATTTAATTTGTGCAATTATTTGCACAAAAAAATAAAAGCCAGAATTTTGTTTGAATTTTCTATAAATACTTACACTGTGTTGAGTTTTTGATAATTTTTCTTGGCTTTTATTTCACAGTAGGACATTGGGTCATATTTATATTGTAGTCTGCGCATTCAGTGCTGTCAGCAATTGAAAAACAACTTCTTATTATTTCTTCTTCTGTTCAATTTAAAGTCTATTCCAAGCGATTAGGCGGAACTAGATTTTCAAATCTAGTAATTTTTACAGATTGATTGAAGCTTTTGATCATTTTGTTCAGGAAAAGACAACTTCAATATATAAAAAAAAAATTAATGACAACTTACAAAAATTCCAGTTAGTTCCGCTTAATTGTTTGGAATAGCCTGTAGTAATTTGTGCAAAATGTATAAGCTGTTTACTTTTGTAAGGACAAACCAGATCTAGTTATTTTGGTTACTTTTATAGTGTATTACTGACTTTAAATGTCAATTAAAAATATTCCTTACGTTGTAAAACTGACTTTAGATTTATTGGTTCTGATAATTATTAAGAAAGTGATATTTTTATATAATTTTTTAATACCAACATAACATACAGTTTCAAAGGTGCAAACTGTTGAAAAAAAAATTTCCTTTTAGTTTGTTCTCACAAAAGTGAACAGCTTATAAGAAAAAATATTTTTTTCCGTATCAGGCGTGAAATATTTAACCTAAATCTAAAACGAACCGTGAATGGAAAAATACACTTTTTTACGTGTTTCACACAAGGTAAAATCCGTCTCAATTTGTAATACGAAACTAGATCTGGTTACTTTGGTGACTGTTGTGGTGTAAACAGACTTTGGCGTATCCGTGTGAACCAATACTATGATAATATTATAAATGTATTGTCAATATACAACATAAAAAATGAAATTTTACTGTTAGTTACGTATTACAAAATGAGACAGGTAATACTGCCGTACCGTACAAATTTCGAATTTGATATTTGATACAGGCTATTCCAAACGTTTAGGCGGAACTAAATGGGAATTTCGTTCTTTTAGGTTGTCACGAGAAGGGACCTTGCTTAAATTATTTAATTTTTCACGTTGAAATGTCAAAATTTAAAATTCCAACGGTGAAACCATGGAAACGATTGACTTAATGTCAAAAATAAAATAATTTTTACAAATATTTTAAAAACAAAAAAATAAATAAATAGGAAATTTGTATTAAGAATGACATATCAATGACAACAAATCAAAATATAAAGAAAATGACATTTTAAAATAATATTTACCTTGACCAAAAAATGTTTATTGTAAGTATGCTTTACAAAGCTAAAACAAAACGGCCAAAACACGATTCAAATGATGAAAATAACTAAACTGCAAAATCTAGTTCCGCCTAATCGTTCGGAATAGACTATATTCATTTTTAGTTTTAATAAAATATCTTTTTTTGTGTCATAGATGAATTCTGTAACTTGGATCCTGATTTTGTTTGTCAATAACTCTTGAATTAGTTTAAAGTCTATTCCAAACGATTAGGCGGCACTAGATTTTCAAATCTAGTGCCGCCTAATCGTTTTAATTTTTTAATTTTTTCAGATTGATTGAAGCTTTTGGTCATTTTGTTCAGGAAAAGCCAACTTCAATATATACAAAAATAGTTAATGACAACTTACAAAAATAAAAATTCCAGTTAGTTCCGCCTAATCGTTTGGAATAGCCTGTACTTTACCTCATTTCAACTTTTTTACACTTGCAAAGAAAAAACAAGTTTACCTTACCCATATCTGTGTCCCAGAATAAAAATGTATTAAGTACATTTCTTCATAAAATTACATTTTTATCGTAAGATATATATTTTTTTATATGCTGTTCACTTTTGTAAAAAACAAACTAAGAGAAAATTTTTATTCCAATAGATTGCACCATTGAAATTATATTGTTGGTATTAAAAAATTATAAAAAGTGTCACTTTCTTCAAATATCGATCCATTTGACATATGTCATAACGAAAAATGATCTTAATTATAATGATCATAAACAACAAATCTTAAGTCGGTTTTACAGCGTAAAGAATATTTTGAATTGACATTTAAAGTCAGTTATACACTATAAAAGTCACCAAAATAACTAGATCTGGTTTGTCCTTACAAAAGTAAACAGCATATACGCAATATACATTTTTCTTATAAATTCAGTTTGTTAATTCTATTTTTATTTCCGTATGTGTCAATAGGATTTAAAAAATTTCAATTTGTTCTTTTGTAAGTTTGGCATACCTGATGTAAGTTAGTAGATATTATCTGTCTCATTTTGTAATACGTAACTAACAGGTAAAGTTCATTTTTTATGTTGTATATTGACAATACATTTATAATATTATCATAGTATTGGTTCACACGGATACGCCAAAGTCTGTTTACACCACAACAGTCACCAAAGTAACAAGATCTAGTTTCGTATTACAAATTGAGACGGATTATACATTTTTATTCTGCTTGGAATAAAAATATGGATAAAATATTGAAATTATGGTCTTTTGTAAACTGTATCAGAAAAATAATATTGTTCTTGGCAGAAACTACAATAAAATGTAATTATAAATAGAGAAAGTCGTTTGAATGGAGTTCACCACATATTGCATACAAGTTCAATAGTTCAGGAATACCGACGGGCGTCAGTGAGGGTGTTATGTACAAGGCTTCGGGGAGGACGGTGTGTTGTTTCACCTGGTCCAGTCAGGCAACGGCAATTCGGTGATGGGCGAAAACGCGGACAAGGGATTATAACGCAATGGAGCTGCTTCTGGTGAATCTGTACTCCTCATTTTAACCAACTGCAGGGGACGGGCGTCCGTACCTCTGGCGTCCTCATCACCACCACCGCCGATCAGGCTTTCAATGGTAAACGGCCTGGAGGCGACCTTGCGACGCACTAACTCCTCCGTGTGTTGCGGTGCAGTGGTAGCTGTTACTGCCACTGGCTTGCAGATTGCGTGCTGTGGTTGGGGCTGATGATGCAACAACCCGAGAGAGAACCGGGCTAACTCCACAGGAGGCAGTAACGTCGGTTGGTAGTAGGGTATGTGCGGGAGATGAGGAGCGAATAATCCATAAGCTGCTCCTCCACCTGCTTCTCCTTGTTGTTGAAGAAAACTCGCAACCATTGCGGTGGCGTGTTGATGGTCTCGAAGCACTGCACTAGGTGAAGGTCTCTTGTACCGCTTCCTTCTTCTAAGGAAGGAGCCGTTATCGAACATATCCTCAGCGAGTGGGTCCAGTGTCCAATAATTTCCTTTACCAGGGTTTCCTGGTTCGCGTGGTATCTTTATGAAACAATCATTGAGGGAGAGATTGTGCCGGATGGAGTTTTGCCAGGCTGGGAACTTTTCGCGGTAGTACGGAAAGCGGGTCATAATAAACTCGCAGATCCCGCTAAGTGTGAGTTTTTTGTGGGGAGATTGTAGTATCGCCATAGTAATTAAAGCGATGTATGAGTACGGAGGTTTTATTAGTTGTTGTCCACCGTTTTTTTTCTTGCCACCACCTTTGTCCTTTGCGGCGGGTGGTTCTGGAGACGGCTGTGGACCCCGCAGATCTAGAGGCGATTCGGGATAGCGGCACAATTCGCCTGCCGCACTCAACACTCCCATATCCTCCATTTCTAACACTGCACAATCAACATCATGTCCACTAATATAACTGGTACACTCTATTTTTCACACCACTGACACCAGTTTGGAACTAACTTCAGTCCACCACGAACTTCATATTGCACTGAGAGATTAACTTTGTCTTTTAGTATTTACCGTGTTTTAAATTGCACTAAAAATCCAGTAATGAGTTGACACATGGTATTAGGTGATAAACGGAAGCACGTTTAACCGTGGTTATGTTAGACGGTGCGATGATTTATGTTGTGAGCGATGGATCACCGTCCCGACGCTGTCGTTGCTACACACAAACTCCAAAGCCAATGTTAGTTTGATAAGAACAATGATATGGTTGATATGGAGCGGGCACCGCGCTGCCAAAACAATCGCGGCGGGCGGGCGTGGCCTGCGTTCGCGGGACGGGTCCCGGGGTGGTGGGGGGTACACGTCGCTCGACACGCCCTGCCGCAGGGGTCACGCCACCGCCTCTACCCGCCCACTCCCCGCGGAAGCCCAGCGCTGGCGCAGGGATGCCTCGCCGCTGAGATGTTTTAATATTGGCTTCTGGTTGTGTGCGAGGCGAACAAAAGAAAGCCATGCAAACATCACAGATTCTCATTGTGTGTCGCGTTCCAGTGATCCCCCGGGAAACGTGACATCGTCTACAACACATTCATAACATACTCGCACTTTTATAACATCCGCAATAGTTCAAGTACCTACATACTAGCTACCGACAACAACATTATATAAACAGGTCTGGTGCAGTGGCGAATTAAGTTGCTTGGGGGCCCTGGGCGGTAAAATTAAAATGGGCCCTCTATTATTTTAAATAGAATGGAAATATTTGTAGACTTCGGTAGCCCCCCCCCCCACCGGCTTCGTGAGCCCAGGGCGGCCGCCCAGTCCGCCCACCGCTTAATTCGCCTCTGGGCTAAAGTCAGAAATCATTTGGCCATACATACAACTTGGCCAATTTTCTTTCAGAATGTCATTTCCAGTTTTATTATTTTGGTTCTGTTTTATATTTCTAATATTTTTGATTTTATACAATTTTTATTTATTTTATTTCCTGGAACGGCTGCGGAGCCCCTGAGAAGTGCACGCGGAGCAGTAAGGGCTCTGCGGAGCACAGGTTGGAAACCACTGATATAGATGATAGATAAGACGTAAGTATTAGTTTATAAAGATTAAAAAAAGGGGCAAGCTAACATTTCATCGGTTCTGAGCCTTTTTGTGGACTGTCTTTTTTTTACTTTTTTTGCCGAAAAAGTCAAAATTTTAGACCGTAACTCAAAACTGATCATATATTTGTGATCTAAGGCAAAAATATATAAGTATACCAATTTTCGAACAAAAATCAAAAAAAAAAATTCTTCCAAAATTTTGAAAACTTTGGTCGAAATTTTTTTGACTTCGATTTTAACCAAAATATAGTTATAAGGTAATTTTGGGGTGAGGATTATGAAAAAAATATTTAAAAAATTCATGCTTTCCTAGTTTTTGAGTTAGAGCTGATTTAGGTAAGTTTTTTGCCTATAATTCCAAAACTTTTGCCCAAACTTCAAAATGGACCAAATTTTCTTAATCTCTGACCAAAAGTGCATATTTGTACCAATTTACAATAAAATTGGAGACAAAAAATTTTTACTTCAAAATCACGATTTTTTTAAGGTCTACCCCTTACGATTTCTTCGATTTTTGGCCATTTTCAGGGATTTTGGATTACTGCCCCTACAAAACTTAATAATATGTTTATTCAAGCCCAATTTTTTTCTAAGACTAGACAGTGTAGTAGAATTTTAAAATTTCAAGCCGCATATTTATATCCCTAACCATTTTTTTGTTAGCAATTTTCAAAATTTTCAAAAAAAAATTAAAAAAATGAAAAAACTTCAAAAAAAATTTTTGTTTCAAAATCTGGTTACAAGTAAATTAGGACCTCAAGATATCAAAAATTCGAACCGCAGGTCTTTATTGCATTTCGTTTTTGAGATACGTCCATTCGAAGATGAATATTTCTATAAATCACGCCATATTAAAATTTGTCATAATTTTAAAATACGCAAAACGAGTAAGGCCTCAAATTTTTTCTAGATTTAATAAACTACGAGGAATCCAAAAATTGTAGCGTCAGGTTGTTTTCTCTAACCGTTTTTGAGTTGTTTTTTTTAACTCACAATTTTCACAAATTATGTAAATTATGCCATAAAAAAAATTGTCACAATCTTAAAACGCATTAAACGATTAAAGCCACAATTTTTTTCTAGACTAAATAAACTACAAGGAATCCAAAAATTTCGCTGGTCGCTATATTTAACCATTTTTGAGTTGTTTTTTTATTTTACAATTTTCACAAATTATGTAAATTATTCCATTCAAAAAATTGTCATTATCTCAAAACGTTTTAAACGATTAAAGCCCCAATTTTTCTCTAGATCAGTGGTTCCCAACCTTTTTTACTTGCGGAGTCCTTTTTTAATCAATTTCTTTCCCCTGAATCAATTTCTATGACGGAGCCCCTAGGCCTACCCTATGTCTTACAAATTAATAGGGAAAAATTGCTAAGCGATATGACATCTGGTGGGATTTTAACAACTACAGAAATAGACATTCTATCGCGCTTTTTTTTATAAAAAATGTTTGCATAAAAAAATAATTGCATAAAAACAAGTATTAATATTGTAGCAAAATTACAAAAACCACCAGTAAACATTAAAATTCACGTTGTTTATATGTAACGAATGTCTATTTTGAAGGTTCCAAGTTTGCCGAAATAGCGCTGCGATCTTAAAATCTGCGAGAGAAAAAGTAGTGGTTTTTGTTAAGATATATTATTGTTTTTTTCGTTATTATTGTTGTTGCTGATATTATTGTTATTAAGATTGTAATTGGAAGACGATTGTTGATCGACGTTAGCTCTTAGAAGTAAGTGAAATATTGAACATACATAACCCAATATAAAAATCGAATCTACGTCTATGTGTGCATGTCCTTGGAAATAAATTTGATAACAAAATGTTTCTGTCAATTATTGCATAACTGACAAGAAATTATGACCGCTCTGTATAACGGACAAAACTTGTTGATCGCTCTATACTTCATTCTAAGCATACAGCCTTGTTCTGGTGGACTCATACGGAATATTAACCGAAAATTGTCTACAGTACCTAGACAAAATATTATAACCACTTATAAATTTTTAAAAATTCATTGTTTTACACAAAATCAACAAAATAGTAATACACCAATTTTATTTTTATTTTGTATTTTATTGTTTCCAATTATTTTAGTACATTTATAAAATGTTTTTTAATATTTTGTGTTTTGCCCTTTGCTTTTATTACTGCCGCAATTCTTCGAGGCATACTCTCAATACATGCCCTAATACAATTTTCAATTTCTGGAGAGCCATGCCATACATTTTAATATTATCTATTAAAACTAGTTTAATAGTATTATTTAAATCATAAACAAGTCTTTTCAGGGGGTTCCAAACATTTTCGATAGGATTGATATCCGGCGAATTACCTGGCCAGGACAAAATCGATACTTTTTGTTCTTACAAATCAGTTTCAGAATAAAAATACAGAGTTGAAGATGTTTAAAATGGCTTATCTTTGAATAAATTCACGATATGTTAAAGAAATAAATAAAGTAGCATATGATTATATGTCGGCATTTTTAATAAACAGTTGTTTTTGTAAGTGGTTATAATATTTTGTCTAGGTACTGTATATGTTGTACAACGTCTTGATTTTACAATACGATCATATTGAATATTTTAAATTTTCATAATATGTATTGGTATTTGTGCTCATCCAAGAAGAAAAAAACGATAATTGGAAATAAATATTACCTGCAGTACGAATTTGTCTGTATCTTCACATTATTTCCTAGTCCATGGTCTTAATTACTTTCTTGTTACCGTGTTAGCAGTTTACCTTTGAGCGAATCTATCTTAAACTCATATTTCATTGAGGGCTGCACAGATTAACAGGATCCAGTTAAGGTTGACATGGTGCCGGAGGGGTTGACCGCACGGGGGGACGACTGGAGGGGGTGGGGGTCGGTAATACGGGGCGTGGCGCATAGCTATTGGTCGCGGGGCGTGTCCTACGTTGCCCTCTGCCTTCGGTCCCCCCTCGCTCCCCGCGAGCTGTACACGCGGCACACCATCACTGACACTGCCGAGGTATTCATCTCGCATAACTTTGGTTTGTCCTTATAACAGATCAGAATTATTTTATTCTTCTGTTCAGATTTCTTCACTATGAAAATATTAACACTCACGTCAAAAACACGGAATTTTCATTACAAAAATTATTATAATGTTTAAAGGTGGCTTACAGGAATTCAGTGATGCAACTTTTTTTATTTAAAATAAAAAAGAAAGTAAAAACATTCCTGTGGCACCTCAGCCTCCTTATTCACCTGACTTGAGTCCTTGTGACTTTTTCCTCTTCCCAAGATTGAAAAATCACCGCAAGGGACGTCATTTTGGAACAATCGTAAACATTCAAACGGCCGTAACCGACCAGCTGAAAGCTAATCCAGTATCCGAGGTCCAGCACTGCTATGAGGATTGGAAGAACCGTCTCCAGCGCTGTGTGTCTTCCCAAGGAAGTTATTTTGAGGGAGACAATATTAAATTGTATTCTATTCGAATAAAAAAATAAATAAAAATCAGTCCGGTTGTAAGGGAGGTAATTTTGGTATTATTTCATAAATAAAATGTCTTAAATAAATTCAGTGTAATCATTCAATTAGAGTAAAATATTTAAAATGTTAAATGATAAAAAATAATCTATTTCTTAGAAAGGGCATTCAAGATAAGGGTAGACATGTTTATTATTTTAACTTGAAACTTTGTAAATGTAACATGAAAAGGAAACAGTAAATTGTAATATTGAAAGACAACTCTGTTAATAAATTAGATTAGAAGTGTTAAAATCATATGAGAAAATCTATTAATTTCTGTTTTAAAATAAATATTAGTTTGTTAGTTATCTGGGGAGATTATACAATTTAATTTATGGATAAGAAATGTCGTCTCAATTGAACAGGGTATTAAATGAAATTTAACAGTTGGGCGATGTAAGTTTTTCAGGGTAGTCGCGTTGTAAGGGAGTTTGAGCTTAAACCGTCGTAGGGTTAAGTCATGTTCAAGAGTAGATTGTAAACCGTCATAACGTTAAGTCATGTTTTAGAGTTGAGTCTAAAAAGTAAAGAAGTTAAGTCGTGTTTTTAAGTAGAGTGAGATTTTGTTAACCAAGAGTCATTTAGAGCAGTGTTTCTCAACCTTTTCTGGCATGGGACCCCCCAAAATAACTTAAATATTGTCTGCGGCCCCCTATATATATATATATATATTGTCGGGACAAGAACGGGAGCTAGGGCAAAGGAAAAAATTTAACTACAAAAAATTGTTTTATTATTAAGTCTTACAAAAGAAATATGCAGATGGTCTGCTGCAGCAGAAAGTTAATTATTTTATTTATTGTACCAGTACAACAAATATTTTTAAGAGCAGGTTCTAACTTATAAATTGTTGTTGCTATACCAATATAATTCAATATTCATTTAGTCAATAATCGGGATTTATGAAAATGATTTAAAAAATAGTTTTGTTTCTCTAGTTATAGCCGATAGTGTATGCATGTATGTGTTTCTTTATTAATTCTTTTTCGTTTTCTATTCTTCAAATATTGTCTATAGAAGCACATTCTACATAACAATGACTTACATATAAAATTAACAAAAATTTCTACAAATACCTTTCCAGTCGTTCCAATTTTGGTCCAAACTATACCACACTATAAGTCCACACTATAACACACTATTTCAAATATTTTCTGCACTTTTATCACTTAAAAATAACTAAAAACGTCAGAAAAAAATGAAGACGCCACTTACAAAAATCACGTGTCACTACATATCAAGATGGCTAATCCTGATAAAGCTCGTTAAGGAATATAGTCATTAACAATTAATAAATAAGGAACAGAATTGCTTAAAATAATTCTTTATGAGAATAAACACATATATTAATATTTTAGCAATAGTATACAGGTGGTTGAAATTGAACTACCGGGCCCAATACACTATTTTTTATTATTGAAGATGAAGTATAACGTTAAATTTGGGAGTTACTTGGTACTACATGATCTAAAATAGTTTATATTTTGTTATTTTGTATCTTTATATAAATAGTTATACATTTTAATTGAGGATTTATTAAAATTTCAGAGCTATAGCGTTGGAGACACGGCCTATATGATAAAATGGGAGGACAGAGGTGATAATAGGATGACTTTTGGGCTATCAATGATAATTCTGAGATCTCAAAAAGGGATGAAAATTACTATTGGAAGTATAATGGAGTTATCTCTCGAGAATTTTATACAGGTTAATTTTTATTTACGGGTTCATTTAGAGGGCTAATGCTTTCGCATCCTTACTCTTTAGCTAACAGTAGCTCGGAGTATAACAAAAAATATTGCAAGTTCAAGTCGTACCTCCTTGAAACTACTTGAAGTACCTCCAACGCGAACCGTTTTAATTAGCTTAAATTAGTTGTCAAAATAAGTATAATTTATTTTATTTAAGTTTAAAAGGTATATTTTAATGAATATAAATGTCATATATTTATGAATATATCTTGCAAAATTGAGCGTTTTTCTATTATAATTTCATGCTTCGATTTTATATGACTTCGCGGCCCCCCGACGAAGCTTTCACGGCCCCCCGGTTGAGAAACGCTGATTTAGAGTGTTCGGGCGAGTCGAGTTAATGTAAACAAGTAATTCCGTCTTTGCGTTAATGTAGTGTTCGTTAGTTTGGTGTAGTGTGCCTAGTGTGTGTGAATGTCTAATTGGATTTATTTGGATTTAGCTGTATCGACGTAATTGTAAGTCTAGTGTAATCATGTAAATATTTAAACCGTAATCGTAATTAAAGTATAGGTTAGTTAAAATGTTGAGTTTAATTGAACAACCCTCACTTCCTTCCAAGAATCATAGCAACCAGCTAGCGGACTAATAGGGAGGGATCAGACTTGATCCGCTCGCAAGTCTTGGAGCCCATAATGTGAGGGAGACCTAAAATTGAGGGATGTACAGAGTAAGTACAAATGAAATAAATAAATCAGCCAACACGGTTACTTAATTTACACACCTCGTATTAATATGTTATCGATGAGTTATGAATTTGTTGTGTTGTGTTGTTTATAGCGGGATGTGGGGGTGGGGGGAGCGCTAAGGCAATATGGTGGCGAAGGCGATGAAAGCTCGCGCAGTGGCCAGGAAGCACAAAGCTCCGGCTCGCTTTGATCTCGCGACTCTCAAATATTTTAGAATAATTTAATGTTTTAATACGTTCCACAGCACACAGTACACAGCACACTCTGAGGTTTCTTTTGTTTCAAAATAATTGTGTTTAAGCGACCAGTTTAAGCTTCCAATGATTTTATTCGCCTGAACAGACCACAACTTTTTACTCTCAATATTTTTAGTAGATTGTACAGAATTGCACAGATAGAACAGGTTTTCACAGACAAAATTCTTCTCCTTCATCCTTTTTTCTGTTTTCTTCTTTTTCTTTATCTTCTTCTTTTTCTTGTGCACTGTCAATCGGGTTGACTTTTGGCCGCACTCGCACATAAGTCTTGATCTTTTAAGTCTTTCCATGTATCCTGCATGCCAAAACTTGTTAGATTTTCGGTTAGCTGAACTCGTCATCTCTTGCGACGTTTCTCCACTGTCACTCTAAAAAGAGTAGTGTTAAAGGGACTTCATGGAACACTTAAAAATAAACTTTTAGTGTTAAATATTTACACTTTTTTTTTAGTTAAATTTAGTGTAAAGTTTACACTAAATATACATACTCCTTAAATTATAGTGCTAAAATAGTAAATTTTTATATGAGTTTTATAAGAGGATGTATTATCACACGAGTTGTTAGGAGTACGACGAGCGCAACGAAGAGTGCTCCAAAGAAACAAGTGTGGCAATAATACGACGTATTGTCACACTTGTTTCATTGCATAATATATTATTTTTTATACATTTCATCACTAATTTTACAGATGTTTTAAAATTTCATTTATAAAAAATTTCGGAATACAATCTAGGGATTTTTGTGAAATGCGGTCACCATAGCAACAATGTATAATAAAACAATTTGTATGATAACACAACAGTAATTTGACAGATGCAAAATCACAAACTTCTTTTTGAATTTTCTTAATTATAATATTATAAAATAATTATCCGACATGGAAATAGGTACTTACAAATTGTATTAAATAAACATTTTAAAACATTTGAGGTTATCAATGACACGCCGTAGACGAGTGGTACCTAGTGCCAATCTCTCCAAATAAAAAGCCACCAAAAACAGTTTAACAATAGCTTCTATTGTTTTTCGATTGGGTTGCCTTGGATACAAAACACTCCACAGCAAACACCAATTTTCCACTTTGCTATGACAACAGAAAATGATAGCTTTCTGATAGGTGAGTAGAAAAAATAAATAGTGATAAAGCAGTGTTAATTTTAACATAGGGTGACCATTTTCTTAAGAAGGCAATGCGGGACGGAGCAAAAAAAAGGTCCTCATCTCCCAAATCCAAGTGAAGAGCAAAAAAAAGGTCTTCACCTCCCAAATCCAAGTGAAGAGCAAAAAAAAGGTCCTCATCTCCCAAAATCCAAGTGAAGAACAAAAAACAAAGGTCTTTACCTCGCAAATTCAAGTGAAGAGCAAAAATAAAAGGTCTTCACCTCCCAAATCCAAGTGAAGCGCAAAAAAAAGGTCCTCACCTCCCAAATCCAAATGCGGGACAAAATGTTAAAATGCGGGACTTTTGCAGGACGCATCTTAATGCGGGACAAAACGTTAAAATGCGGGACAAATGGTCACCCTATTTTAACACTGAACAAGTAATATTTCATAAAATTAACACTATCTGAATAAATGAAGATTAACACGGTGATTTGGTTAAAAATAGTCAACATTTTACTTTTTTTAAATGAAAATTTTAACACTAAAATTTTAACCAAACTGAGAACTTTTACACATAAATTGTTGCTGTGGTACCCCAGGGGGGAATGCATGAGCCCGGGGGGGATATATGAGCCTGGGGGGATTACATGAATCCGGGGTAAAGTATATTAGGCAGATATTATAGTTAAAAAATTTCTTCGGTGGGGAAATTTTACCACCCAGAGGAGAAAACGACCCCGGGTAGTACACCGCCTTCGATATAACACTGTTCAGCATTAAGATGAAGGTCTTTTAGAAATTTTCTGTGGTGAAAGTAAAAGCAAATAAACAACAAAGACAAATAATTTAAAAAAATAATAAGTCCTGTGTAGCGTCCGGCATGATTTTGTCGTGCTGGTATAAACAAGCAGTGAACAAGCGGAGGCAAACATTGTTTGGCGGTGTAGCGAGCGTAGCGAAGCCAGCGTCTGGAGCGAAACGCGGCCGGCATGTAAGACAAAGTCAAAACAGAAAACAATTATAACATGGTAATATCGCTTTGCGGCATGGCAGCATTCTGTCAATATTTGTGGCCGCGGCAGAGGGCGCGCTGGGTGGCGAGTAGGTGCTCCCAGGTAGACCCCCCCCCTCCCATCTCGCCACCCATCCAGCAATGGCCGCCGCTCTACGCAGCCTGTTCAATACGGGCCGCACTGATACTAATGCGCAGGTCTCGCCTCTGTTTGAATAATTTTGGGGTTGCAAATTGATAATACGATTGATGGGAGAGCAGTTTACATATTAACTCGGAATCCGTTCGATATTTTATTAAACTCCCGGTGCTTTATTGCGCAACACTTCACTGATTCTATCACTGGCAGATGACAATCCGACATCCGACATCAATCACTATATAGATATATACCTACATACATCTACATATATGTATATATACGAAACCGAAGTCATATCAGTTCGACCCTTCGCATTTTTACATGAAATCTATAGAATAAGCAGTGCCGTAGCTAAGGGCCCCGTGGGGTAGGTGAGAAGCTTGAGGCCCAAGAATTTATGAACAAAAAAATTAGTGATACATTATCAATATTATTGATATAAACTAAATTTTCTTATAATATTTAGATAATTCAGACATACTTAAAAATGCAACATGTTCATGCTGATTTTTGTTAGTAAAAAATTGATATGAAGTATGAATTTTCACACATTTCAGGGTTTTGCAGGTATTTAGTAAGTGATGCCAAAACAAATTTTATGTTAAAATATTTTTATAAATTTTAATTCGAATATATGCAGTATTTTTAGGGTTTTGTAGGTATGACCAAAAAACCCTTATACCGTCATTTTGTCGTCTGTCTGTCTGTCTGTCTGTCTGTCTGTCTGTCTGTCTGTCTGTCTGTCTGTCTGTCTGTCTGTCTGTCTGTCTGTCTGTCTGTCTGTCTGTCTGTCTGTCTGTCTGTCTGTCTGCCTGTCTGCCTGTCTGCCTGTCTGTCTGTTCGGTAAAAATTGTAGCCAAACGGCTAAACCTAGAGAGTTGAAATTTGGCATGCTTATACAACTCTTTGACCCGCACATGGGAAAAATACTAAAACATCTAAGAAACATATCCCTCTAAAAATATAAACAAATATCTGCTCATCGAAAGAAATATATTTTTTTAAAGTCTGAGTAGGGTATCAAAAGCTCTTAGTACGTGGATTAACGATCAAAATTTTATTGTTGTAAAATAAATTATTTTGAAGCGATTTTTGGCAAAATTGTGCAAAAAAAAATTGTCCCACACCCTGTAGCCTAGATGGTTTAAACTGAAAATTTGAAAAAAAGTAATGTACATTGGTGTGAACCGGAATAGTTCAACAGGAATTTTTGATCAGATTATGTTTTCGGAAAGTAACGCATTTTTTTGTGTTTTTAACTAAAATATGCCGACCGGCGTAGCGTAGTGGTAACACATATGCTCTCGTTGCGAAGGTCTCGGGTTCGAATATCGTTCAGGCATGGAAATTTTCTCAAATAAAAATTGTCCTGGCTAATTGCCATAAAAAAAACTAAAATATGTTAAATATTTAATTCGCTATGTAACACAGCAAATAAGTAAGCGCCTGTAGCGTAGTGCGTAGCGTTCTCTTCCTGATTTGCAAACTACAGTTCGATTCCTGTCAATCTTATTTTTGGTTTTTTTTTTGCATTTTTATTTTGTTTAAATTATTTTGTCAAAATTCTAGTTATATTTTGGTAAATGTTGCATTTAATTTTTAAACGCGTAAATAAAATAATCAGTGGGAAGTGTTGAAATTATAATTTTATTCTATGTTTGAATGTATGCGAAATAAGAGGGCGAAGCTTATGATTTAAGTAACCAATGGAAGCCATAGGCGTAATTTTCAAAATCATAATGAACCTTGCTATATAAAAAAAATACTGCACATATTTAGAAACTTAAATAATGGTACAGTCTGTTTCAAACGCTTAGGCGGAACTAGATTTTGCAATTTAGTTACTTTCATCGCTTAAATCGTGCTTTTCGGCCGTTTTGTTTAAGCTTTGTAAATCATACTTACAATAAATATTTTTTGGTTAAGGTTATTATCATTTTAAAATGTCATTTTCTTTATATTTTGATTTTTTGTGTAATTCTTAATACAAATTTCCCATTTATTTATTTTTTTGTCATTAAAATATATAAAAAAATAATTTAATTTTGACATAGGTCATTCGTTTCCATGGTTTCATTGTTGTAATTTTAAATTTTGACATTCCAACGTGAAAAATGAAATAACCCAAGAAAGGTCCCTTGTCGTGACAACCTAAAAGAACGAAATTCCCATTTAGTTCCGCCTAAGCGTTTGAAACAAACTGTATTAGGCATTCGAATTAAAATTCATAAAAAAATATTTTGACATAAAATTTGTTTTGGCATCCCAAATAATCATCATTCAGTTACTAAATACCTGCAAAACCCAGAAATATGTGAAAATTCACACTTCACGTCAATTTTTGGCTAAAATTTACAAAAATACATACAAATGCGTAGGTAGGTATATTTTATTTGTAATTGGGGTAAATTTTAATTATATTTGAGCACAGCCCTGATGCTATTATTAAATATTGTTAATGAAATCGGTCTGGAATTACATTAATATCAATATGTAATAATATCAACAGAGTGGCCGCATTTACAGCGATTGCACTGATGGACTTATTAAAACGTTAATTCTGTATAGACCAGTGTTTTTCAACCGGTGGTCCGTGTCCGGTGAGTACCTGATGTGAACGGGGCCAAAAGCTCCGACTGGCGGTGCCCAAAAAGAGAAATGAAAGAAGGCAGTGTGAAGGCAGTTCGGGGTCTCCTGGTGATTGCAAGTTGAACGAGTTGCCTCCCTGGCTGAGTCGTTGCCGAGAGCTGTTAAAACTTTTAATTGCTTCTAAAATGGGAAAATTGTTTGATCACTTTTGTTTTTCTTATAAATTGATGGAAACTTTTGTAGAAAAATTTAATTAAGAAACTTTCGACAATTATCGGAAAGATTAAATTAAGAAATTTCGAGAAAATCTTCGGGCGAAACTGTAAAGATAAAAGTTTACAGGCTGATAGTTATCTACTAACTGGTCTCAGTATTATTGCTTAACTGGCAAAAAAATAACAAATTGGGACCTAACGTCCTTCCTGTACAAGAAATACTATTTTAAGTACCAAGGCGTACACCCAGAATATAAAAAAAAAATTAGGGAGCTCAGAAAACAATAATTTTTCTTGGGGGGACTCACGATCAATTACAAGAAAAATACGTCACTTGAAAGCGTATTTTTTAAATGTTGCGAGCTCATCATCAATGAATCAATAGTGACGCATACATTAAGAAACAGTTTTACTGCTAGCGATGTCTTTAAATATTTTAATACAGCCATCCTTTGCCCCCAAAATGAAGATGCTACAAGCATCAACGAAGAAGTTCTGAACGTTTTGAAGGGCGAGTCTGCAACATATCTTAGCATCGATTCAATCGACTGGGAGGACGCCTCAAGAATAGAAAACTATCCAATAGTATTTTTGAATAAGTTTACCCCCTCAGGGATATCACCTCAAAAATTAAACTTAAAACTGGGGCAATAATTATGTTATTACGAAATCTAAACACAAAAAGGGTTTATGTAATGGCACACGCCTGGTGATGACAAAATTGTTTAAAAATCTAATAACTGTCAGTTTTAACTGGATCTTCGCAAAGAAATCCAGCTTTCATTCCTAGGAATGATTTAGCTCCCACCGATCCCGACTTATCCTCCATCTTACGCCGACGGCAGTTTCCAGTTAATCTGGAATTTTCCATGACGATTAATAAATCGAAAGGTCAAACCCTGGACAAGGTGGAAGTTTACCTGCCCAATGCAGTGTTCAGCCATGGGCAGCTTTACGTAGTCTTTTCACTGGTACGCTGTGCGACGGACGTTAAGGTGAAGGGCATAACTTAAGTACTGATGGGAACCCCTAGAGTAGTCTGAATCTTTTTTTACAAAAAATGTAGTTTTTAAAGAAGTGTACCATTTCGAGATTTCGATGGATCTCTACGAATTGAGGTTCCTACATAACGTTTTGACTATTTTTAGCATGATGTCTGTCGGTCTGTTTGTCTGTCTGTCTGTTGGTCCGTCCGTCCGTCCATTTTTCTGTGTACACGTGCAGAGCAAAATCGGCTAAAAGGATTTTTATGAAACTTCATATTTAAACTTCTGACATCAATGGCACGAGTTGATCAACTTTTGGTAAAAATCGGTTAACTAGAAATAGGAGTTTACTCGTGTCGGTTTTAATATTTTTGCGAATACTTCACAATAGAGAAATATTTCGAAAAAAATTATTTAACAAAAGTTGCTATAAAAGCAATAACTAACAACTTTTATTTGAGACGTTTTTTGATAAAACGAAAAATTTCGAATAATTTCTGTAATATTTTTCGAAATTTTTTCCAAGTTTCAATTTTTTCATATTTATATGTAACGTTTCCATGGTCATGATAAATAATATCTCTGTTAGAAAATATTAGGTCAAGTTATTTCTACTCTGCTGCTAGAATGTAATTTATATAAGTATTTCATGATGGCGGTCAGTCCTGTGGAGGCCACAGCTGATTTTTTCATACTTATATGTAACGTTTCCATGGTCATGATAAATAATATCTATGTTAGAAAATATTGGGCCAAGTTATTTCTACTCTGCTGCTAGAATGTATTTTATACAAGTACTAGGCGGTCGGTCCTGTGGTGGCCACAGCTGATTTTTTTATTTAAATCAGGTTATTTCCTTTGCCTAACTGAGCATTTGCTTGACAATTAATTATATTTAGAAAGAAAGCTGAGTATATGACATCCTAATATTCTAATATTATACCGAGAATTTCTTTTTAATTTGGTGATTACCTTTACCCCGTCGAACGACGGGCTCTCCTATACGAAAATAAAAATGTTGACAATTTCGGGCAACAGACCGTACATTGATGTATGAAAAACATGGTTGGGATTTAAAAAGTTTTAAAATGAATATTTCAATCGCCCCCTAAACATGATCCGTATTACTCAGCGTGACTTGTTTTCCAGATGGAGTGGTTGTAGGCGATTAGTTGGTCTATTGTGTTCGGGCAGCTTAGTTAAAACGTTCGTAAGACATAATTCTTTTATACGACAAATTCACCAATAAATAAAGATATTGAGTGGGAGGGAGGAGCGGAGTGTGAGAGGGGGAGACGTTAACAGATGTACGACAGAGCAAAGCAGAGCAGTGAAGAGCGTAGCGTTGCAGTGTGATTTATACGGCAGAGCGATCTATTGTCTGCGAATCCACGTAATGATTGTGGCCCCGGCAACTCCCGGCCGTCCCCGGCTGCCCCCGGGAGTACAGCCGCAAATTGTCCGTGCCATTTGAAACACAATTCTTTGTTTTCGTTCACTGCTACTACAAGCTCTCCTCTCATTTGACCCATTGATTTTTTCATTCTTCCACTTCTCTTTGTTACTTTTGTTCTCTGTATGTGCACAGTTGATCGGCCCAGACTACACGATTACTGTTATCACTTGCAAAATATCCATACAGTCATAGGCGCCCGCAAGGGGGGGCAAGATGGGTCTGTTGCCCCCCCCCTGGATTTCAGAACCAATAGGGGATACGCATAAAATTTATATTTCTTTAAAACTAGATTATTTTGATATGTTAATATTAGTTACGTCACCTAACAAAACAAAAATCACATTTTAATTAATATTATAGCCAAATTTTTTAATTAAAATATTGTAAATTTGAAATAAGCCGAAAACGGCGCGAAGGTTGCCGATTACAAACGACTGAGTATGGCGTCAAACGATAGGGGTTTCACGTCACAGATACAGCTACAACATAATCTTTACACGTGTGTATTGGCATCTGACACTACCGATAGAGGCGCTACTGCATTCACATCATGGCTGACTTTGGTAGGATATTTTTGACAGGTTCAATGGTATCTTCATGTGATATTTATTGAAACACACGGGAACACACTCTAAAATGGTCTTTAACTGTCTTTCCACTTCTAAGAACATATTCCCATGCTTGTCACAAACTCGACTATCCTACAACCGTCAGTTTCTCAAAATCTCACTAGAGGCGCTTCAGTTATTGTCAGTTGACAATATTGTATTGTTCGAGATTTTTGTATTTGTTTTTAAACAATTTTTCACGCATTTATTATTAAAATGGCAGATAAAGATTTTGTTAGGGCTCAGAGTGATAATTTACCCAACATTGATGCATTTATGCTCACAAACATAAAATTTACTTTTTTTTGAAATATCGGTTTTATTTCGCTTTTTTTTTCATTGCTTCCAGCCACAAATGTCGCCTTTTCTGTTGTTTTTCGCTATCAGGTAATGATATAAATTGTTTTTTTGGATTTCTAGTTGAACTAATTGTGCACATCGGTACTGAACAATATTTTCGATTATGTTTCGAAGTACTGGGGCCTGGATCTTCCATATTTTATATATTTTAATATAAAATTTAATTCGGTAAACATGTATAAATTGTTTTTATAGAATTAAACTTTATTTTAATTAAAATCACTCTAACTTTAAATAACCTATAAAAGTTATACAAACAAATAAGTTCACAACAGACTATGTACGCTGGGAAGGCCTTCAAATTAAAAAAAAAAAATGAAAAATTGTTTTTTATGTTTATATGCAACGAGAGGAATATAATAAAAAAAAATTAAAAATCATGCCTATCCGCTATTACTAATTCGTATCTTAGAAAAAAAAAAATATATTATTTAAATATAAAATTCATAAAAAAAAAACTATTGTTTTTTTATTTTTGCTTTAAGAAACTTTGGCTATTAGCCAGGATAATTCTTATTTACTAAATCGATGATTTTTAACTATAGAGAACACATTTTTAACTAGAAAATAAATATTTATCCTCAGCGGGGATCGTTCCCAGACCCGCCACGTGGAAAGCATTGTTCGATGTTTTGGACTTGCCCCCCCCCCCCCCATTTTTTCAAAATGCAATAATTGTCTAAGTTGATGTATATTAGTTAATTTGCCTTACAAGTTTTGTGAAAAATATTGTTTCTTAATAGCTTGGCTATTAATCTAATCAAAAATGTCTTTCGTACGTTTCTGGTTCAGATCAGTGAGCATTACTTAGAATTTTTTCAGATTGTTAGTTTAACCCTTTTAGGCTAAGGTATGGGAAAGTATTTTTTTAAAGTACATTTTTGGAAGAAAACATTAAAAAACATACAAACCTTATAAAATGAAGGTAGAAAAGTGGTACCAGTTGAAATATGTGGATTTCCGTTTAGGCCAAATAGACCTGGACTTACGGCCCCCGAAGTTCCCTTTTTTCTTTTTTTGTTCATCACTTCGTTTAGTTTTCTCATTTCAAATTTCTTTAGAAGCTCATTCTATGCATTCTGCTTTGTCATTGTTTAAGATATGTTGACACCTGCTGTTTGAACTTAATGAAAATAAAAATCTTAATTCGACACTGATTTTGGTATGAGGTTTAAAATAAGTTGTGTTGCAGATGAATGTTGAAAATTTTTAAAAATCTGTTCCAGTTTTGGCAGAAATTGGATATTTAAACAACTCAAATCGCTTATCACTTATTAATCTGATAGCATTTTGACCTTCAGTAACAAAACATTATTTTTGTTGACACCTGCTGCCCCCAATTAATATATTGAAAACTAATTAACTTGCACCTCTGACCTTCGTAGACGAAAAAATAATTCCAAAATTTCTTTGACTCCTACTGCCACCAGTTTTAAATTTTGGAATTAATGCAACTGTCGAATAAATACGAATATTAACGATGAAAAATTCGGTTTTAATACCAATTAATAGGATGAAATGACGTATGTGAACTCATTAATTAAGTGGGTGATCTAATTCCTTAAATTTAATCTGAGAACTAGAGCAGATTAACTGAAAACTAGTTCAAATGCTTATAACTCCTTTATTTATGTACCGATTTTAAAAACCATCACACTTCTGGAATCGTGACATCGAGATGATTCTGTTTATATCCTTAAAAGTGCCAAATTCGGACTTTGACAAAACATTCTGCTCCAGTTTCGGCCGAAAGTGGAGCACCGCTATTACTCGCCTATTTATGGGCCGATATCGTTGGAATTTTGCACCGGGGTGTGGAATTCGGTAATCTTTAAGCATGGGGGCACGAAAACGGGATATATAAAGCACAGGGGCCTCAGGAGGCCCCCAAATTTAAAAAATGTTCATAACTCTTTTATTTATGAGTTGATTTCGTTGGAATTTGGTACGAGAGCTCAAAATTAATCTTGTGACACAGAAGGATGTTGAAAATTTAAAAAAATTAGCTCCAGTTTTTGTCGTAAGTAGATCAAGGCTATAACTTGCTTATTTATGGACCAGCGTAAGCGGTCCCGCTTACGCTGGGTTTTGGCACAGGCAGACCGACAGACATGCGACAAAATGACGGTATAAGAGTTTTTTGGTCATACCTACAAAACCCTAAAAAGCAAGTTTTAAAGTTGAAGTCTGAAGACGAACAAAAACAAAAGTATCCGGACGAACACGGTAGAAGTGGCAGTTGTTTCATGAACAACATTTGCCAACATCTTCAGTACAATGTGGTGGATATTGAGTTAAACCAATAAAGCGTTTATGTCGTTATAAATGAATTGCAGTGTATGCATGATTCAGTGGCAGGGAGGAGGGGGGGGGGGTGAACAGTGAGACAGTGAGAGCGCCTCCCGCAGCGGTGGAATTAAATAATACTCGCGCTAACCAGCAGCGATACTGGGGCCGGAGGATTAGCGCCCTCCGAGAAGTTAATTATATCTGAGCCGTGACAAGTGCGCAAACACCCTCGTACACCCCAGTCCCCCCCCCTCGCACCCATTCACACACACAATTCAATCGCACCATGTAATAGAGCCGCATTCAATCACCGCCCTTTATTGCTTCATCGATCAATTGATAAATATTCAAAACTATTGTATTCAAGAGAATCTTGCACTGCTTACGCAAGGAAATCACTGTATTTGTATATAATACATAAAAAGTAAAGAATTATTATTATTATTATTTATTATACCACAAAATTATTACAGAATTAGATTTACATGTAATTATCTTAAAACCTAGAGGAATAAAATACCTGTACAGGTGTGGATTACAAAAATATAAATGTAAATAAATTAAATAATAATAATAGAAATACAACTGAATCATCGAACAATCTATGGCAGGGACGCACACAGATTTTTGGCTTGGGGGGTCCAATTATACATAATTTTTATAATATGTATAATTATATATTTAAAAAGAAATATTATATATTTAAAACTTATTATAAATAACAAAGAGCAAAATATCAATTTCAAGTGAAGAGCAACAAAAAAGGTCCTCCGTTCTAAATTTTAAGTGAAGAGCAAAAGAAAAAAATAATAATAAAGTCTTCACTTCTAAATTTCAAGTAGAGAGCAAAATAAAAGGTCCTCCCTTCTAAATTTTAAGTGAAAGCAAAAAAAAGGTCCTTACTTCTAAATTTTAAATGAAGAGCAAAAAAAAAGGTCTTCACTTCTAAATTTTAAATAAAGAACAAAAAAAAAGTCCTCCCTTCTCACGGTACGGGGAGGGGGTCCGGACCCCTTGGACCCCCTCCCCGTACCGTTTTGGTTGGGGGGTCCAATTATACATAATTTTTATAATATGTGTAATTATATATTTAAAAAGAAATATTATATATTTAAAACTTATTATAAACAAAGAGCAAAATTTCAAGTGAAGAGCAACAAAAAAGGTCCTCCGTTCTAAATTTTAAGTGAAGAGCAAAAGAAAAAAATAATAATAAAGTCTTCACTTCTAAATTTCAAGTAGAGAGCAAAATAAAAGGTCCTCTCTTCTAAATTATAAGTGAAAGCAAAAAAAAGGTCCTTACTTCTAAATTTTAAATGAAGAGCAAAAAAAAGGTCTTCACTTCTAAATTTTAAATAAAGAACAAAAAAAAGTCCTCACTTCTCACGGTACGGGGAGGCGGTCCGGACCCCTTGGACCCCCCTTGTGTTCGCCCCTGATCTATGGCAGTGTTTCTCAATCTTTTTACCCTCGTGGCATATTTTTTAAAGAAGAAAAATTTCGTGGCACTCATACGTAGTATTGTACGTATATTCGAACAATGATATTAAATTAATCACGACGCTAGTTTTTTTTTTTTTAAATTTGCGGCACATTCGGAAAATTTTAGGGCACACTAATATGCCGCGGCACACCCTTTGGGAAACACTGATCTATGGTCTTTGCATATTTTTAGGATTTTGTAGGTATGACCACCAAAAAACCCTTATAACGTCACTCATGTGTCTGTCTGTATGGTAGAAATTGTAGCCAAGCATAGAAAGTTGAAATTTGGCATACTTGTACAACTTTTTGACCTACATATAGCGACGCTACAGAAAAATCAAAAAAGAATACAGCGCGGGATAAATATAAACAAATATGTATTTAATGGAAAAATAAATATATTTTTTTAAATTTTGAATGGGGTATCAAAGAAACCTTTTAATCCGTAGATGCACAAACAAATTTTTATTTTTGAAAAATCTTTTTTTTATGTGTTTTTGTCAATATAATGGCAAAAAACTTTTGTCCCCCACCCTATCTCCCAGAGGGGTTGATCTAAAAATCTAAAAAAAATCTCAATAATGTACATTGATGAGAACCGGAATAGTTCAACAGGAAATTTTGATCAAATTGGTTTTTCGCAAAATATTATTTTTTTTGTATCGTCAAAAAAAATTATTTTTGAAAAATTTATTGTGTGGTATCAAAAGAAAGCTCTTAAGACGTAGATAAAGGAACCGGAAATAGTTTTTTATTATTTTTTATTTTAATACGATTTTTTCCAAAAAATTCTAAAAAATCAGTGTCCCTCACCTTTTAACCCTAAGGGGTTAAATTAAAAATCTGAAAAAATTATAAGCAATGTAAGGACGAAAGAAATTTTTTTTTTATCCGATTTCGAAATTATTAGTTTTTGTGTTATTGTTTTTTTTTTTTTTTATTTAAATTTTATTGTGGGGATATTAAATGGAAGCTCTTTAAGAGCAGATTAAGGAATGGTAATAGATATTTGAAATACATTTCATTTTGAATAAATTTTGCCAAGTATTAAGATTTTCGTTTAATATCTTAGCTAAAATTAAAAAAATATATTTGTATATACATGGATATTTTTTGTTATGGGTAGAGAAGAAGAAAAAAAAATGTGTTAAAATATATATTATGGTATCATTAGAGATATATGATACACGGTAGAAAAAATCTAACTGCAACCTTCTTGTCCTGCCTATTGATTTAAAGGATTTAAAACCATTACTTGTAATTGTGCTATGTAGCGACAGGCATTCATCGTTTGGCCTTCTAATAATCATCATTCACTGACTAAATACCTACAAAACCCTGAAATGTGTGAAAATTCGCACTTCACGTCAATTTTTTTGTTAGATTTTGTCCAATACAATAGCATAAATAAAGTCTAATTATTATTAGGTAAGTAAATAGGATGTAAAATCTCATATGCACAATTTTTATCAATGCAATTCCACAGAGCAAAATCTAACAAAAATTTAAGTACAAACCATAGATTATCTATTTATTCAGTTGTATTTTTACTTTAATTATATTTTTATCTCTTTATTATTCATTTCTATTTATGTATTATTTACAAATACAATGATTTCTTTGCGTCAACAAGTAATATTCTGAAACGGAAACATTCGGACATACTTGGCCTCATCAGGACAAATAATTTTACACAAAAAGTCATATAATACAGAAAAATATTTACCCTGAAAATGTTTTCCAAGTTTTTATTCAAAACACAAATAAATTATATATTTTACTCTTATTGAATAACTTGTAGTGGCTTTTACTGGATAGGCAACCCGCATGCCAAGATGGTTGCCTACATCGTAACTAGTAAGGGGCAAACAGACATGTGCTTTTGATAGGTGTCAGTTTAAACCGGTGTTCACTTCTATTAAATTTAGTTAATACACACTATTACTATTATTATAGTGAAAAAATATTGAAAAATGAAGTTTCGTGGTATGATGACTGATTCAATTGCTATGAAAGATTTTATGAGTGAGTGTAACTTCAACTTTTGTATATTTAAAGGTTATAATACATGTTTACAAATTCTAGATATCGTAAATACAATGTCTAAATTATCCAAAGTGGCAGTACTGAGAATAACGAGTGATAAGTTATATATTATTATACTGGATGATGAGAAAGGACCCAGAAAACCATTTGTATGGTGCTCATTAATGAACAGTTATTATTTTACGCAGTACAACATGCTAGGTGTCTCGGAAGACCACAATGAAATATATTTGGAATTTTCACCAGGTAAAACATTATTATATCAGTCAGGGAAAATATTGAATGTAATATTTTTCAGTTTTGATGGCAAAATCATTGATATCTTTAAAGAATCAAGTACCATCTTTAAAAATAAAATTAACCAATAAACAAAGCCCTTGTTTGACTCTGGAAATAGACACGGTAATACAGATTCTCTTATTTATCACAGTGTGTGTGTGTTAGAATAAATTTGTCGTGTGTAATTCATAATTTTTTCGGGATATTAGATTTCTAGCGAGGGTGTAAGTAGACAACTAGTACATGATGTGCCAGTGGAAGTGATCGGAAGGAAGCACTGGGCCGATTACGCAGAACCCAACCTGCAGGATTTCCACGTCACACTACAAATGCCAGCATTAAAATATGTTCGTAATATCATAGACCACATGAAGAATATGAACAACTTAATAATAGTATCAGCTAACAAAGATGGAAGACTTACCTTCAAAATAGATAATGCACTTATTAAACTGAGCGCTCACTTTTCAAATCTGAACATTCAATCAGTGGCAGGTATAGAAATCGTACGCAATTGTTTGAAATGAAATAATTATATGTTTTACAGAGGGACTGATGAATCACGTAGCTGATTCAGATGAAGAAGAGAGTACTGTGGAAGACTCAATGAGAGAGACAGTGTCTTGTCAGGTGGATGTCAGGAAGTTTGTGACGCTGTTGAACGGTCTACAAATTACGAACCACAGGACTATCTGCAGTATTGTTAACGAGCGAATGGTGAAATTACACTTTGAACAGCCCAATGTTGTTACACTGCATTGCTTCCTTTCACACATCTCTTCCTAATTCTCAACACATTCCGTACGTTTTAAGTTCCATATTGTATATATCTTTAATAAAATATTTATTTTTTTATTTTTTGTCTATTTCATTCTTACTGAATGGGAACATAATAGTTTTTAGTCCCTACAGTTCAAAATTGTGTCTGTGCACATAGTTCCCACCTGGAGGCATTTATTTTACAAATCCCCCCCCCCCCTTCCACTGCTTTTTTATGGCTTTTCTCGACATCATATTTACAAAAGTCTGTTTCTGAGGAAGATATAGTTACGAAGTAATAGTATCTGTATGTAAAAAAATCCTAAATTTTCTTCTGCGATTTGCATCGTATCCAAGTCATTAAATGAATAAAAAATTATTAAAAATTTTTTGTTTTTAGGGTTTTGTAGGTATGACCAAAAAACCCTTATACGGTCATTTTGTCCTCTGTCTGTCTGTTCAGTAAAAATTGCCATACGGCTAAACCTAGAGAGTTGAAATTTGGCATGCTTATACAACTCTTTGACCCGCATATAGGAAAAATACTAAAACATCTAAAAAACATATCCCCCTAAAAATATAAACAAATATTAGACCGGGAGCTCATGACACTTTTTGGTCTCCGATTTCATACAGCATGCCTTTTGAAGGAGAGAATATTTACCCTGTGACAACAAAAAAGGGATGGTACTAAACCCCTGCACGCTTTCCGGTCATACGGAAAATTGCATTTCCACTTGCACAAAATTTTTGTGTTTTTCTCTGATTTAATATTGCCTGCCCTTTTGTCAAAAGAAAGTTATAACAAATTTAAAGTCTTTTAAATATATGCATGCGATTCGGAGGGTCCCAAAGGGCTCAAACGGTCATGTGATCTTGTAATAAAAAAATATGATTTTCCGCGTTTTCATACAGCATGCCTATAATTAAGCCTGTAGCCCAGATGGTTTAAACTAAAAATCTGAAAAAATTCTAAGTAATGTACATTGGTGTGAACCGGAATAATACAACAGGAATTTTTGGTCAGATTATGTTTTCGGAAAATAACGCATTTTTTGTGTTTTTTTGTTGACGATGTACAAAAGTTATTGTTATGTAACACACTATACTAGAAAGCGTATCCTGGTCTAATGATTAGCTTGCTACGCAGCAAACTAGGGTTTGCTCCCAGGCAGAGGAGACAATTTTATTTTTTGTTTAAATTATTTTGTCAAAATTTTAGTTATATTTTGGCAAATGTTGCATTTGTTTTAAGAGTGTAAATTTAATAACCAGTTGAAATTGTTGGAATTATATTTTCATTCTATGTGTCATGTATACGAAACCAGATGGGATAGCATACGAAAGCATATGACTTAAAACAGCGCAATTTTCAAAATCTTAATGAACCTTGCTATATAAAACAAATACTGCACATATTTAGAAACATAAATAATGGTATTACGCATTCGAATTAAAATTAACAACAAAATATTTTAACATAAAATTTATTTTTAAAGCTCTTAGATTAACAAACGATAAATTATTTTTAAAATATCGTTCATTATGCCGTGATTACTACAAAGCAAAATTTGTTCTACACACTCAGCCGCCTTTCAATTATTATATACTTGCGAAACCCTGCAATGTGTGAAAATTCACAGTTCACATCAAATTTTTATTTTCTAATATCACTAATGTATGAATAATGTAAATGGACAAGCACGTACATGAATGCTGCAAATATAATAGCTGGTTCACTTATTATATACATGCGAAACCCTGGAATGTGTGAAAATACACACTTCACATCAATTTTTTATATATAGATGTGCCGCTTTCTCCATACGGGTTATCATCGCCTAATAGGCCGTTCTTTAGAAGCGATATACACATGATATATATAATTTAACACATTAGAACAGTGGTTCTCAACCTTTTTTAGGTGAAGGCACCCCTATGCAAAATGTGAGATCTTCGCGGCACCCTGCTATTAAATATGTCACTATTTAGTCAATTTAAAGTATAATTGGGATGTTGGCGTTTTTGACGTCCAATAAACTCGCAAGGGTTTTATGACGAGTGAGAGAGAACACATTTCCCGCGTATTTTCTGTAAGACACGGGTCTTCGATTCCGAGAATAGCGGCGAATTTATTTTGAAAAGCTCGCGGCACCCTTTTCATCAGCTTACGGCACCCTGGTTGAGAACCACTGCATTAGAATATATTTGCCGCTTGATATGAATGTTTTTAACATGTTTCTTAAATAGATTTATTTTATTAGTCCACTGCTGATAAATATGATATTTAAAAGGAACGTGCAGTCAGTTTAGGATATTTCCAGTTATCTCTATCTCGCTGATATTGTTATCATATCAAATGAATTTATCTAATCTATGGCGTTTTCTGATTGAAAGGATTATTGTAGTGTGTTCTTTGCTCGCATGATGTGTCTTAAAGCAAATTTTGTGAACAGCTTCTGTATTATTTATATTTTATTTATTTGCATTGTGTTCTGTCGAGCAGGTAATTTAACACCAACACCTTTACATAATTCTCATCTGTCCCATTTCTAATATTACAAATGACTCAAGCCTTATTTATTTACTCTAATCTTTACTGATAAAGATAGTAAGACTACGTATAAGAAAAATATTTGCTTACTAAAAGGAAACTAATATAATGAATAATTTTATTTCAAAAAACTCATATAGTCTGGAATAGACTTAAATTTATGTAGTCCGAGGACCCCCTCTTGAACAACATTTTTTTTTGCGGACCCCATTCCAACCCTTGGCATTTTACGTTGTTCTTGAGACTTAATTTCTGGCTCAATAATCTCATAGAGACTACGTTATAATAAATAAAAATGTATCGCTGGTTATTTTAATAAATGGTCTTGCGCATTTATAGAGATGAACATTATTATTAGCATATAGGGGAAGTATTTTAAGATCGCAGCGCTATTTCGGCAAACTTGGAACCTTCAAAATAGACATTCGTTACATATAAACAACGTGAATTTTACTTATGGAAAATGTTTACTGGTGGTTTTTGTAATTTTGCTACAATATTAATACTTGTTTTTATGCAATTATATTTTTATGCAAACATTTTTTATAAAAAAAAGCGCGACACAATGTCTATTTCTGTAGTTCCTAAAATCCCACCAGATGTCATATCGCTTAGCAATTTTTCCCTATAGAATAAAAAACATAAAATTAATAAAAATAGTAGTAAAAAGAATTAAAAAAGTTACAAATTATAATACGTTAAACTCATACAAACATTTCTTGGTCAAAATAGATCTTATTATAATATTTTTTCCGTAAATAATTTGCAGTTGAATAAAAATAATTAATTTTTTATTAATTATTGTTTAGTTATGTCAATAACTAGTTAGGTAACAACAAATACAAAAAGTCTTGACCATGTAGGATTCTTATTAAATGAGTTATTTGAATAAAAGCGAAAAGTTGGGGGATGTAAAGTTAATGTCATATCGTCAAAAATCGTGTTCCCTCTATCTTGATAACCTCCGGATTTTGAAGGATGAAAAGGTCGAATCTTATTAAAATAGTGGCAAGTATAGGTGCGTTTGGCATAACTGCAGTGTTAACTTTGTGTCGTGCAAGTTTTTTGTCACGTGACCACTGTACACACTGTGCAAGAAAGTCGAAGATGAACGCATTGTTCAGATTGTGTAGTTATTCTTGTTATTTTAACCTTTTTTTGTAAACAAATAAATTATGTGTGTTTGATTACATGAAGTCTGTCTCCTGCTACTTGTTTTGTACGATAATATAAAAATGACGCATGAAGGTTCTGGGATGCTTTTAAGTAACAAAAGAAATTTTATGAGGAAGACAATTCAGAAGAATTTTCCAAACCATAATATTTTGGAAAAAGCATTTGAATATGCAGAGAGTACTGTTCCAAACATGACTACAAACCAATTTAAAGTACATTTCCACTTGTATTCAGAAAATTTTGAGTCTTTTTGAGTGTATTTACATGTTCCATCATGAGGTTCATGTCTGTACTATTTATTTTGCAAATACTGCAGGCATAAACAATGATATCTTGATTGTTTTCACTCATATTGTTTTGTAGAAATAATAACTTGTATTTTTACCGCGAAAAACACTATTGCACAGATTGCTGCACGATCTGAACTTGTGACGATTGTGCAACACAAACTGCACTGCACGATATTTGTCGAACGATCTTCGTGCAGCACAGAGCACACAGAAACTTTATGCCGAACGTTTCTTGTGTAAATTATGCAGAATGTGTAGATTATTAGCTTATGCCGAAAGCAACTCCTATTAATTTAATAACATTTTGCCAAAAGGAAACTAATTTAATTTAGAAAATATTCTAATTGCAGGAACTGAGAGCTATGAAGGTAAGACTGCTGTGACGGAAAATCCAGGCGCGGAAGTTAAGTGCAATACTAGCCAACCAGAGGAATCCTTTGGTTATTTCCAGAGCACCAACTTTCCAGACTTCTACCCTTTAGAGAACACCTGTCTGGATGTAACAGTGGATGAAACCTCCAACATACGACTAACTATGGAGGCATTCGATATAAACAGCGCTAACAATGACTATGTACTCATTCAGCCGGGTAAGTGTTGAGTTATTTCAACCAGTTTATTATCATCATGGTAATAACTGTATGAACAGATCTATTAATTAGTTATTTTTGTTGTAAGGTACTGAAATGGAAGAGCGAAGAGGAAGTATGTTTGTATGGAATGTGAACCAGACAAAATATATTATTCCTTCTCAATTTGTACACCTGGAATTCCATTCTTTCAAGGCCAGTGAGAAGTACACAGGCTTTAAAATAAAATGGGAGAAATATGGTAAATATAGTTCAATTGTTCAATTGTAGTTCAATAATAGAATATCAAATTTTCTCTATGGCAACTACACAACTTCTGGATTAATATGAAAAATTAAAAAAAGTCAGTGGTTTTCAAAATTTGGGACATCTTTCAGTTTGTTTATTTTTGGACAAAATTCACATTTTAGAGAAAATTGGCAAAGGAAAAATCGATTGCATTCTACGCCACCATGCTGCCTTTAAAATTGTGCCGGACATTTACCTAACACCCTGTATATATATAATAAAAAATATTCCACTTTCAAGTCGTATTTGACAGCATGGTTTGAAAGCGAAATATTTTTAATTATTTTTATTAGGGTTTTGTAGGTATGACCAAAAAACCCTTATACCGTCATTTTGTCGTCTGTCTGTCTGTCTGTCTGTTCGGTAAAAATTGTAGCCAAACGGCTAAACCTAGAGAGTTGAAATTTGGCATGCTTATACAACTCTTTGACCCGCACATAGGAAAAATACTAAAACATCTAAAAAACATATCCCCCTAAAAATATAAACAAATATATGCTCATCGAAAAAAAATTATTTTTTTACAATTCTGTGTAGGGTATCAAATGAAAGCCCTTGGTACGTGGATTAACGATCAAAATTTTATTTTTGCAAAATAAATTTTTTTGAGGCGATTTTTGCCAAATATGTGCAAAAAAAATTTTGTCCCACACCCTGTAGCCCAGATGGTTTAAACTAAAAATCTGAAAAAATTCTCAGTAATGTACATTGGTGTGAACCGGAATAGTACAACAGGAATTTTTGATCAGACTATGTTTTCGGAAAATAACGCATTTTTTGTGTTTTTAACTAAAATATGTAATATATTTAATCCGCTATTTAACATAGTAATCGAGTGAACCTGCGTAGTACAGTGGTAGCGTTGTTGCTAAGTGAGTTGAAACTACCGAAGACACTACTGTTCGTATCCCATCAATTTTTATTTTTTCTGTTTTTTTTGCATTTTTATTTTATGTAATTTTTTTTTTTCAAAATTCTAGTTATATTTTGGTAAATGTTGCATTTAATTTTTAAAAGCGTAAATTTAATAACCAGTGGGAAGTGTTGAAATTATAATTTAATTCCATGTTTGAATGTATACGAAATCAGAGGGCGGGGCTTATGATTTAAACAACCAATGGAAGCCATAGGCGCAATTTTCAAAATCTTAATGAACCTTGCTATATAAAAAAAAATACTGCACATATTTAGAAACTTAAATAATGGTATTAGGCATTCGAATTAAAATTTATAAAAAAATATTTTGACATAAAATTTGTTTTGGCATCCCAAATAATCATCATACAGTTACTAAATACCTGCGAACCCTGAAATGTGTGAAAATTCACACTTCACATCAATTTTTTTTATCATGATCAACTTTGGTCATCAAATTTTTTACCAACTCGTGTTCCTTCTACCTTGATACATTGTGTATATCAATTCTAAATATGTTTCACGGGCCAGATTGAGTTGGACTGAGGGCTAGATGTTTAAAATCACGGAGGACGGGTGGGAGAAAATTCTGAAAATCATTTTGAGAACGTGAGGAAGAAATTCTGAAAATCAATTAAGGATTGGGGGGTGGATAAATTCTGAAAATAAATTAAGGATTGGGTGGAGAAATTCCAATCTTTTGAGGACGGAGGGAGGGCGATTTCAACAAAAACAAGGGACAGAAATTTCATTTGAGCTGTTAGGAACTTATGTTGGGCCGTAGGTTGGAAACTATTGCAGTATTGTCAACTGACAATAACTGAAGCGCCTCTAGTGAGATTTTGAGAAACTGACAGGTGGAGGATAGTCGAGTTTGTTTACTGTTGTTTTCATAGCGAGTTTTTAAAAAATTTCTTTAAAATTGCAAGAAAAAATTAAATGCAACGTGAATTGTTGTGTTTATCTTTGCAATGCAAAAGTAGGTCGTGATAGAGACCTAAGTTTTCATTGTTTCCGAAACGTGGCAAAAAAAGCCTTATTACCTTCAATTATAACCCTAGAGGTTACTTGGGCACTGATAAAACGGAAAATTTCATTTAACGCAACCCTCATATTGAATAATAAATTAATTTCAATAAATATCACATGAAGATACCATTGAACCTGTCAAAAATATCCTATCTGCGTCAGCCATGATGTACAATGCAGTGACGCCTCTATCGGTAGTGTCAGATGACAATATGGATCAAAAAGTGTCCCCCCAAATATTTTACTCGGCGGCTACGGGCTAAATAATTAATTTTTTTTTACCGTTATCCTTCTTTTCATTTTAACAACGAGTACAGAAGTATTTGAATATTTTAACAGCAAGAACGCGCGTACCGACTGAATATCAGCCCTGCATGTACACACTGTAACAGAACTGATGTGCCGTAGGTAATGTTACGATAACCACGGAAGCGCCGAGCACTACAGAAAGTTACCCAAACCCCGGACCTGATGATGTGTACGTGGTACACCTGGCAGTTCCCCCAGCGCAGTTCGCCCAAAGCGTAGCAACCTTCTCGGAATTACTCGCCGAAAAAGCTCAGATTTTCTGCGATGACCCGGCCAACCATATTAAGCTGCGAGAAAATATAACGTATGATATGATCATTCTGCCCTGCATACATGAGTGCTAATA